>JAWWEQ010000010.1:9557850-9585771 GCA_035583055.1 Torymus tubicola
TATATATATGTCTGCGTGTGTATATATGTGTGTCGATGCTATCGCCCTGGTAGCCTAGGCAAGAGGGGACGATAACTCTTGCCTCTGGCCCTGCGAGCACGCGTTTTATTTTTATTATTTCCCTTTGGTTATAGCGCGAACGAACGCGCGTGTCAGTATAGTAAGCGAGCGAGTGGCCGATCGATTTGGTCTTTCGATCGCGGAGGTGTAAGAGAGAGAGAGAGAGTCGCGTGTGGTGTCTTTTGAGGAAGAGGTATGAAGTGTATAAGGTGGAGCAAAAGGAATAGGGTAGGAAAGGTTTCAGCTGGATGGTAGGTTGGAAGTACTGAGGTGGTTGTAAGTAATATGATTCGTTGGGGAGAAAAGTTAATTTTGTAGTTAAGAGCACGGTTATAGATGTGAGAATACGACCAGTGCATGGATGACATTTTTAAATAAAACATTTATGACATCGTTCGTTGTGAGAGAGATTTAAAAAAATATTATTATATAATTTTTTAGTATATTATCGTGGTGCACAATTGATGTTACTTTAGAGTTAATGTGTTAATGGAATGAAAGCATTATCAGTAACAATCAGTATGTATACCAATGACAATGATTAGGTAGGAACGTTCGTAGTTAATTTAGTTTTAGTAAGTGATGAAAATATAAAACCATTTGTTATTTGATGTCCGTTGAGTATGGAATGAAAAACGGACTATTATTATTAAGCAAATAATAGGTAATTTATGGTTAATATGTCTATCAGGTTGTTAGACAATTATATTAATTAATGTTGCACAACTGTTAAAATGATGTATTATTACCTTAAACCAAATAAATATCTTCTTGTATTTAAACTTTTTTGTTATATACCTTCGCTTACTGCACCAATAGACAGCGCGGTTCGATTTTTATTTCGTCATGCAAAAACGGTGCTTTCCTAGAGACACTTCTAAAAAGCTAAATATGAAAAAAAAAATTTACCATATTTAACATTCTACTATCCCATCTCACGCTCACAAACTCCTCCTAAAATACAAATACCGATGAAAACTGAACTTCAACAGCCGACGACAGTTTTTAAGAAAAAAGAAACAGACTGGTAGGGTTGTTTAGCCGTGAATGAAGAAACGTGCTTTCACTTTTTACATATTTCGGGATCGATCCGCTCGTTTTTCTCTCTCTCTCTCTCTCTCTCTCCTCGCACTCGCACTCGCGTGCCGTGAAAAGGGAAATTATTCCCGCTCTATGCGGATTTGTTTTCTGGCGTGTTTGGAAATTGTTCCGCTGAAAGGCGAGCTTTTTTTTCTCCTTCCTCCGGTTATATCGGCGCGCCTGACGTCATACGCCCCCCGTTGTTACGTGCCCGAGGGACATTCGATCTCTCCGTTTAGGCATTGGAATATTGAGTATGATTGTTTATTAGCGTGAACCGCTGGGGCTGCTTGGAATAGGCTCGCGAAAATACTGGCGTTAGCTCGTGTATTTTGAAGGAATGTATATTAGAAATAAACAAATGGATTCTGAAATCATGCTATGGTTCTTATAATTTTTTTAAATATACGTGATTTTAAAATAATATTTGATTTGGGATATTGTTTGGTAATGCTGTAATTAGAATCTCGCTTCATCACACGGATTTTGATTAAGCTCTAAATCCTATTATGAGCGGTAAACAATATCTATTTCATGTCATTAATTAATATTGCAATAAAACATTATATCTGATATTCCAGTATTGATTATTACGCTCGGATGTATCTACGAATAAACTAGTTTTAACGACTGTTTCAATAATTATGAAATTCCAGATTTAGAATATTCAAATTTAAGTACAGTAAATAATAATGATTATACGTTAAAGTACTTCATTTTCACTCGTTAACTTCACCTTTTCTCATTATTTCTAATTCAATATAGTGAGTAACAGAATGTTTTAAAATTTGTTAAGTTATTATTATTTTTAGAAAATTTTTTCAAACAAATATTTTTACGTTTATTTTTAATTTTTTGATTTAGGTAATCCATAACTCTTTTGTATGAATCAGTTCTCAAGTTGCAACTCGAGTATCAACAATATGCTGTTAAGTTAATTTTTCCAAAATCAAATATTACTAAAATTTTGTTCTGTACTGAATTTGTATAAATAAAATTATATTGTCGTTATCCTATTTTTATTTTTGCTGTCTTCATGTTTAGTATCTTAGTTTCCACTTGGATAAATTAATGAATAAGTCATTGGATTGAACATGTTTGTTTATTATTAAATTATTAATTATACAAAAATTCTTCACATTGCAAACAATCATCATCAATAAATAGAACAGATACTTCGTTACATGTAATTATCTGTCACTACTTAAATTGAAAAAGATTATCTTTTTAAAAAGATAAGATTAAATAAAAATATAAATCGAGCAAACGCCAGGAAATAAGATATACCAACATATTATTCCTCAGAACAAATGCTCTCACGTTTGCTATTGCAAAATATTTCCTTTGTTCATTCTCAACCTTAATATAATGAATAACATTCTTGCACCATTCTTTTGTTCGCAGAAATATTCTTTCCATTTTTAACTAATAATAAAAATCAACTCTTCTCTCCAACGCTTTTCATTTAGAATACATCAATTTGTACCCTGACGCACTATAATACATTTTTCCGTGAAAAATGAAAAAAAAAATGCAAAAAAAGAAAGAACAAGCAGTACAACGGCAAGCGAGCTCTAAAGCCGCTCGCGCTTAATTAAAATCTCGTACATCGCGGAGCGAATTAAAAACCGCTTTTTTCGACAATTTTAATCTCGCCCTCGCAATTTCGTCCATCCCGAATAAAAAAATCATAAGAGTCGAGTCAACGGCAACGCGAAATAAAAAGTACGAGAGTATCTCTCCTTTGATGCGCGCGCAAGCGTTCGATCAGCGTTCGAGATTTCGCGACGTCACTTTGACAGGTAGACATGGATAGTGCAAGAGTTAGTGAGAGCAGAGGCGCGTATTTGTCGAGCTGGAAAAGAGCACAAACAGAGGATCGCATGAGCTGTGCTTTAATTTTTTAAAAGGGATCGGTTTGGATGCTGTTTTTTTATGGGAGTCGTTGGTGGTTTTGACTGAACTAGTTTTTTTTTGCTCTTCTTTTGATGTTGTAAAGAGTTTTTTTGAAAATCGTTCCAAAGTGAAAATGTTTAAAAATAGATAAATCAGAGGATGAAAACCGGATGTATATGTACACAGAGTGTTTTCTTTTTAATAGTATAAGCTTTATACGATATTTATAAAAATATCCCTGGATTTTGATCTGCATATCCTGTGTACGTAAAATAGAATTTAAATCTTGTCAAGAAATGTTAAATGCACTTGGAAAGTTTCCAGTGGAGCAATTTATTTGCGAAGCTTATATTTAGACCTATCTAGCAAATTTTATCAGTTGAACATCTCGTTTATTGAATGTTATATTTAGACACAACGGTTTAATTCAATTTTTCTCAAGTTGTTGTGTCCACGTGTACTATTGATCGAAAAATAGTTTACCGTTTACTTGACTGATATACTTCACGTGTCATATAAAATAAATAAATTTACCATACTATCATTTATAATAAAAAAAAAAGAAAAACACGCACCGGAATGAATTCGATTCAATTATATGAAAACGCGTTTCTGTGTCTCGCTGTCTCGTCCTTAAATGAAAAAGGCTGTGAAATATGATATCTCATTGGTTGAGAAATGGGGCGAAGTCGATCTATCGGCAGACGATAAATCGAGCAAATAACCGGTATTTTTTATCTCAATGTAAATTTGACGTTCGGGATACGATCACAAATATGTCTCTCCGCTAATATCGTGTTCGTGTGAAATATGACTAAAAAAAGGTTTATAAATATATTCTACTCGATTGTTTCTTGGTAGGAACATTTTTTCCTGGTAAAAGTAATTTATCAATTGGCAGTGTGATATAATTACAGTGTAAAGCATAATTATTACTTTTTTTTAAATTATTTCTAACCATGACCGTTAAAAGAAGTATCCAGAACGTTTTCTACGAAACTTAACATCTTTTTAAGTTACATAACAACAACATTTTAGACGGAAATGTTTGTGGATACAAAAATCTCTGTAAACATACATTTCTTCTTTACCTATATACGTACATTCACTGCCAATACCATATTTTCTCACAACACCAACCCCACCATCCCATTACAACCCACCCCCGAACAAAAATAACCAACCTCACCGTAGCTATACGATCCTTCGCGAGCTCGCATTGGCCGGGCCGATAATGAGCTTCCGTAATTACCCAAGACTCACGTTTCCTATTGCATTAGCATTATCGACGATTGCCACTGCGCGCCTTTAATCATTACCTACCGCACGTGGGTGTCCGTATATATGCACATAGGCGGTTGTAATCACTTCGCGCGCTACGCGGAACCAACACAAACGTATAACGAATTTTGGGCTGGTTGCTAACGTAAATAGGAGACGCGGATCGAAGCATTAGGGGTTGGTACTGTGAACAGAAATGATGAAAAGGGTAGTTATGGTTAGTTATATTGGTTGATGGAAAAAAATAAGTGATTAATTTTACTGTTAACAGTCGATGTCGGTTTACTATGCAAAGTTAGTTGTACTTACAATGGTGTTGGTGAGTAAGCGTTCAAGAAAATTATAATTTTTTTTTGTTAATGTGCGATCGGCATTACATTTTAATGCGTTAAATCAGCTTAAAAGCAAATGAGTTAAGATTTTGAAAAGATACTTTTTTTGGTGAAAAAGAGATTTTTCACTTTCAGTATAGAAGAAGTAAAAGATCCTAATTTTTTCAGTAATAAAACTGTATTTTAAATGCAATGTTATTTTGAATTCAAACAAATTTTCCAGAAAATAATTATGCAGTGATTTTGTAACAATAGCATGTAATACATATTTTAAAAATTTGTACGTAGGAATATGATTTTATAATGAATTTTCAACATTAATGCACAATCTATGACCTGAAAAACACTGACACGAAATATTCATGCGAATGCTCCAACTGGTTTTTCTGATCCGATGTATCACATTATTAACGCTACGTAAATTTCGTTGAAATAAATTCTTTCATCGCGTACCAAATACAGAATACTCTGTCAAAAAATATGATTCGCTTAAACTCATTTCCACTTTCAACGCACAGAACAGTTTTGAATACCCTTGAATACTTTCTCTTCTCTCGTAAAACTCGTATTAATTATTAATCGACAACAACGAACCTTTCTCATATATTAATACATACTTGCATTCACCACCGAAATCAAAATTTCTCCACTACTCCAAATATCTCTTCCATTATTCTTTCTAATTCCAATTTTCTGGTACCCTCTCTAAACTTTCCTTGCCATTACTACTCGGGGGGCGGTGGCCTCGTCACCGTCGAGTTGGGCTAAAAACTCAAACCGAAAAAATAAACAGACAAAGGCGCGAAACTTTCGACGCGTCGCCGGACGCTCAGCGAAAAGCGTTCGAAAGTTCGGCGGAGAAAACAAAGTCGACACGAGGACGTGAGCGTGAAGAATTTCCTCTCCGCAAGAAAAAGTTACGATGGGAAGAGGACGTTATTGCTTTTAGAAAATTTTCCAACTTACTATTTTTGAAATTTTTAATGATCAGAAAATGACTGAGACAGTGACTTTTTGATTGATGATGTAACTATTCTATATTGATTATTTGATCCAGGTGCTAAATTTTACGATCAAAGTTATAACATCTTTTTGAATTTGAATTTCTAGAATTCTGCTTTCTGGTTACATTTAGCTGACCGAAAGGCAATTATCATATAGAGCTTTAGTAACTTCATACTTAGCTTTGGTTATCCTAATAGACTGTCAAATTACCACTTAACCTATCGAACATTTCGCCGGCGTGTATTCGCAACAGCTAGCAAACGTTATTTCGCGCTAATAGACGGCTATCAAATTTCTCAGTTCCTACTCCATTAATCACCGCTTTGACCGAGGCACATACTCTCTCTCTCTCTCTCGCACATGAGCACTGTAACAATTTTTCCTCTGGTGTCGATACATTAACGAACGAGCTCGCTTATAAACACATTAACGAAATTGATATCAAACGTGCCATGGCTCGTGTCTCTCTTTGTTTCTCTCGAATGTCAAATTTATGGATTCACGAGTGAGGGAGAGAGAAAGACCAGCTGTAAAGGTGCTAAACCATGCTTACATCGTGTATAATGCCGATTACGCGCTTTTACCGCATAAGTGTCTACGTAGTGTCATGCGCGAACCCACTAACGACCAATCGATGAGTCCTAGAAATAGAGATCTGTCTTTTTATAAGCGGGTCGAAAGGAGTCGAGCGACTACTACTTTGTATCTGTTACCATTGACGACCTGCATGTATAACGTGTAGGCTTGCATGTGTGTATGTGTATGCATATATGTGCTACTACCCGACGTTTGCTATTTAAGATTTTAAAGGGTTATATGCGCTGATACGGCTCAATCTTTCAATTACACTTAGTTTACCGTACAGGTAGTTTTATACTCTTCGCGAAAGAGCTTGTTAATACGGTAAAGAGGGTAGTTTTCTTTCATAATTATTTCTGCCTGCTTTAATCTGAATAAGTTACAATTATTTACAAATGAACTATTTTAACCTTTTCTTCGCACGATAATTTTAACACTATCAAACGCTCCTAACATTATAATCTTTCATAACGGAATATCGAAATACCGCGCATTATGAAGGGAAATAAATCTCACACATATAACACGAATCGCAGACATCCTATCAACCAGTTCGCACTTCTTTCGCTTCTGGAAAAAAAACCGGATGAGACCCACAGCTTCTAAATAATTTCCAAGAACACGTGCTACCTACACATATACATAAACCGATACGTACTAAACTCGAGCCGACAATGAGCTGAGCGGCGGAAATCATCGACTCGGTGCGGCAACGCGCGAACACGGGCAGAACAAATAATTACTTTAGCCGCCGCTGTATTTCATCACTTCCCATTAGCGAAGTATGAAGTTGTATCAATATGGGGATGTAAGTCAACCTAATTGATTCATGTGTGCAATTGAATCCGACGTCTTCTTTATGTTGTCCGTGTATAATAGATATTGATGCTGCAGGAAATTGATTCGAACGAAGTCTCAATGCATCACGTTGTACCTATAGTACAAATTATCCAAACGATATTGCCCAAGAAAATCTATACGATTGGTTAGTAGTACACAAACAATATCATTGAAAGATACACGTTCCTGTGTGAAAAAATTATTTCCTTTAACATCAAACACCAACACACAACCTCCTTCAACCCAATCGTTTTATTACGCTTTAAACGATACTACCGAATGTCCCTGCGTAAAACGACACCCAAGGGTCCTATTGTCACAGCCAATGGACTTGTCAGCCTACGTTGCGACGACAGCCTCAACAACTGAACTCGTAAAATAAAAAGATACAACTTACGCTGTCGTGCTCGTGCCGTACGTATAAATATATATATTGATATATATCTATATGTGCGTGTCAATCAGTTGGCCAATGCAAACAAACGGTCCCGGCGCTGCTCTCGTTCCGCCTCCTCCTCTTCCTCTTCTCCTCGCCGCTGCACCACCAGCACCCACCACCACTAGCTCCTTCTGTGTAGTATCAGTCACCGAGCACACAGTCACTCGAGAACGAGCGCGAGACCTTCCCGGGCTGGCTGGCTGCACTCTCACACGTACATCTGCAGAGAGAGAGCGGGCTGCAGGGGGGTGGCGCGCGCGAGCGGGCACACTCGCGTTATAGCGTCGACTGCGGCTGCAGCAGCAGCAGTAGCTCTCTTCCTCCTCCTCCTCCTCCTCCTCTTCTTCCTTCTTTTGTGCGTACGCTTCTGTGCGTGAACGGAGAATCGAGCTCTCTTTTACTCGCGTTTACGTTACGCGTGCGTATGTAGTACCACTCGCGGGAGAAGGAAATAGAAAGAGCGAGAGAGTAGGTGAGAGTGAGTGAGTGTGATAGAGAGAGATGGGGTGCGGAATGTGAAGGAGAAAGACAGAGAGGCGCGGGCGAGCGAGCGAGCGTAGTGCCGGCGTGGTGGCCGGGCAGCCACTGAGGACAGAGAGCGCGCGGAACGGGAGAGACACACAGCCGGTGCGAGAGAGGCGCGCGCGCGCGCGCGAACGATCGATAGACGAGGAGGGTAGCCGCCACTACCGCTGCCGCCGCGGCGTGCTAGTAGGGTAGGAAAGAGTGGGGAGGATATACGAGGGAGAGAAAGGAGTTGGGAGTATAGTGGGGCGCTCGAGTTTTCGGCGCGATTTTTTTGGCGGCAGGGGGAGGGGGTTGCGGTGAGGTGGAAATTTTGGATGGTACGGTGAGGGTGTGGATAGTTAATGATCATGTGGATGTAGAACGTTACGGAAGCGTATGAAGTAGAAAGCGACTCATTTGGTGACTATCGTTAGGTTTGGAATCATCACTGAAGAAGTGTCCTTTTTTCAGTTTGAGTTTGAATCAATGGTAGAAGTTATAATATTGAAGTTTAATTTTTGCAAAACTACGACCTTTTCCGTTAAAAATGGAACTTAAATCATCCAATTTTAGGTTTGGAAGATCGGTTCCTATTCCTTTCAAGACAGAAAAATGAAACAGATGATACTATTTAAGTATAGTGAAGCATGAGTAGTGCAAACACACACAATGAACTACCATGATTTTTATTTCATTTTAAAAATAAAACTTACTGTAATATCATCAACATCAAACAATATTCACCTCAATTAAACTAAATTCCAAATCTACGTAAATAGAACTATGTTGAACTATAAGGAAGTGTATCACTGGTATATACCATTAAGGCAAGAAATTTTCTGAGACCTGGTTGATGTCCTTTATAAATAAGCCAAGTGCAGAACAAAGATCTAAGTACGTTACATGACGCTTCCCTACCGAAAAATATCAGGAACGGGACTCGCGTCTGGCGCGAAAAGTGTGACACACGTGCTTATTTGTGCTCTCGCAACATTAGTGTTTTATAAAGTTTTTTAATGGTTTCTCATGCGTCTCGGTGGTGTCCATACATCACTTCTCTCTCTTGCTCTTAATTTCTATTTCTTTTGCTTATTCTTTCCTCTTTCCTGCCTGCTAAGCGGGCTGTCAGTGCATTCTAACCTTAAAGGGGTGCCGGGGGTCTCTCAATCCACCCCGGCCCTTTCCTCTCTCCCTCTTTCCATCTCTCATTCTCCAACTGCTATATCTAACCTGCCTCCCTTAATCATGGAAGAACTTTTGAGCGACTTTAAGGGTTTTCCTCTCCTTCCTCCTAGCCCCATTGAATCCAATAATCTTCTGAGCGACACTGCAGCTGCAGATGCCCTCCTCGCCTACAGTAAACAAAATCCGTCTTTCTCTAATGCTTGTGGAATTATTTCAGATGAGGATTCAATGGACTTCACCACTGTATCTTACAAGTGAACTCGCAACTCTGTGAAGGACATTGTAAAGATCCTGGAGATTGATTCATCTAATCCCAGCTCTCGCCCATCATAAAAATAGGAAAACTGGCAACGAATCAGAAGGCTCTCTTCCAAACTCTCAATCAGCCTCCTCCAGTGCATCTCTCTCAACCTCTATGTCTTCTTGTGGTTCTGCTTCATCTATCTCTACTTCATCTGGAACAAACAGTGGCATCGACTCTTCGACTATCACTACCTCTAAACAGAATACTCCTATTATCTCAACTGGAATTTCTTGTGCTTCTAAGGTAACCCTCTACCCCCTTCATAATAATGGCCCCTTCATCATATTCGCCGAACCCATCGACTCCAAGCTGGTCAGAGGCCACCTTCACCCAACCTCAGTGGGCAGGCTGGTTGCTGCTTCGTACTCAGGTAATATCATTTCCATTTTCTCTCTTGGCTTTCTCAAAGTCACCATTACTCTCAAAACCAGAGAATCTGTCAATCACCTGCTCACCAACACATCATTCCGACAACATAACCTCTGTTCCTCCATCCCTTCCCAACGCCTCAACAGGCAGGTTTCGACGCTCAACGCACAACTTTCCTTAAAAATCTCGCCAATCTAAAACTCTTGCCCCCTTTCACTATCTCATCTTTCTTACACTCCCCCTCTAATAGCACTGTCACCATCCTCTCTAACATTCTAAAAGCATGTAACATAAACATCTAATGCTTTTCTCTGGCTGCTGATCTGATTTTACTTTTCTCTTTTTCCTTTTTCCCCTCTTTGCGTCCTCCTCGGAGGTCCGAGGTAACTTCGAACCCCCAAGGAGGAAAGCGGGGCTCAACCCCCCACCCCTCTTGGGGTTTCACTTTTTTAATATTCTGTTTCAGATTCTGTCGAGCCTCATCCTCCCACAAAGGAAACCTGGATAGTCATTCAAAATTGCCGCCTCCTCACAAGCATGCGCAGCATGCTCACTTGTTGATGGTCGTACAGACCTCTGATGCCACTTTCCATAAATAGAATAGAATAGAAAAATATCAGGTGATTTATCAACTGATGTACAACCTACAGACCTCTGGTGCCACTTTCCATAAATAGAATAGAATAGAAAAATATCAGGTGATTTATCAAGTGATGTACAACCTAATATTCTGCTCCAGATGCTATAGAAAACTTACGAAAATTAAAAATCAGCTTTTTCAATATTGGAAATTGCCTAATAAACTGTCTACCCTGACAAGAACTTTGAGTACACGGAAAAAAATTTCCTAATAAATTTTACAAGAATCGTAGGAAATTTTACAATAGTCTGTAGTAATCTTTTCACAGACTGCCAACCTATGAACTTTTACAATTCACTATATTAAAATTTAACCATGGAAAAATAATTCTAAAAAATTTATATTGACACAGTATTTATGATATTTTAACACTAGAAAGATCACAATATTTAAATTTTGAAAAATACTTTCACACTCGTGAAGATTTGGACCGACGATTTTTGGGTTGGGAATCCGACGTTTTGTCGACTGCGCCACTGAAAACATTTGAGTAGGAGAATTCGAGTCGTCTTCATTAGTTGCCGACATACTAAGTGTTAAATAAAAAGTACACCCGGATTATTTGCAACAAAAATTAAGCATATAAAAATATTATTTACTTGAAATTTATTTTAATTTGATGATGATTGACTGATGATAGCGATACATGCGCCAATTTGCGTTTGTTTCATCCATCAAAGCGGCACACTGCGCATGCGCGAACAGAAAAATTACTAGAGTGACATAGTAAAATTTGTTAGGTTTGATAGTACTATCTACAAGCTCTCAAAATTTACTATAGTACATTGTAATTTTTACTCCCGCATTCTAATAAAATATATTAGAACCCTCGTAGAAATGAACACTAACTCTTTGCCATCCGTTCGCCAAATCGCAAAGGTTTGGCCAACCGGTTAACCAATGGTTGGTAATAAATACCGCTTATTTCGTTACGGAATTATCCTTGCGGTTGGTCAACGAATGCTTAATATTTAAAAATCACGGAAAAGTCAATTTACATAATTTATTGATTAAATATAAAATTATTGAAAGCTGTATTATTCATAAAATGTTAAAAAAAATATACAGACAGTACCTTACTTGACATAAAGAGATTTAGATAAGTAAACTTCTAGTTCAATTTGAGGTTATTTATATATATACATGTATGTCTCATAGCACGTGCAACTATTAATCTTCAAATAATTTTATTCCCAACCCCACTATAATTAACAATATTTTTATTAATCTACTACCGTAATTTTGATTACTTTCTACAAATAAATCGTTTTTACATATCTATATTTCTTATTAGTTAATGTTGTTGTTTCATAAACTTTTAGATATTTAATTATTGATAATTCAGCAACCGTTGGCTAACCGTTGGTCAATACTTTTGTTATTCGTAGGCCCAAAAAATTGATCAACCGTTGCAGTTAAACCATTTTGGTTGGGTTATTTTCTACCAGGGTATAAAAGTCTGCTATTCGTTAAGGGAAAAAACTAAAAAACAATAAATTAGTAATACTAAAAACAATTGTCTAGATATCAAAAGGACATTATTCCTTTGGCGAATTTAACTTTGGGTCACGAAGAAGACTAACACATTTCCGTGTTTTTCAATAAACTAGTGGTTGCGTGTACGGGAAAAAGTCTTTTACATAAAATCGATATTTCAAATCGTACAGAAGAAAACAATGCTATCAAATTGAATAATAATTATACCATTGTAAATTTATAATGTAAAAAAATATAAATGAAAATTTTATTGAATTAATCAGACCTTTGAATGACACGGTAAAATCCAATTATTCAAACACTGCCTATGCTATATACACACATACATATACATACGCGTACGTACCCATTTTTTTGCATTCTAGCGAAAGCAATAGAAGCAATAGAATGCAATAAATTGAGTGCATACGCGTGCACATGTATGTATGTGTATAAAGCATGGGCAATGTTTGAATAATTGGATTTTACCGTGTCATTCAAAGGTCTGATTAATTTAATAAAATTTTCATTTATATTTTCTTACATTATAAATTTACAATATTATTATTTAATTTGATAGCATTGTTTTCTTCTGTACGATTTGAAATGTCGATTTTATGAAAAAGACTTTTTCCCGTACACGCAGCCACTAGTTTTTTGAAAAACACCGAAATGTGTTAGTCTTCTTCGTGACGCAAAGTTAAATATACTATAATCATTGTACAGAAAGTGATCGCATAGTGATTTCCTTTACAAAAAGTAGCACAATTCAGGTTCCATTCAGTTCAGCGTTTGTAAAAGGGACTAACTCGTATTACTGATTTGCTTCGAAGATTAGCACGTTTTATTTTTGAGTCGAAGAGTAGCGCATACTAATGATTAGTGTCGGAGATTATAATGAATACTAGCACGTTTCGTAATATCACCTGTGCTTTTCGAAATTAAGAATACGCTATACAAATCGAAATTGCGCATGTATTTAAAGCAAACTCTATGAAATGTGTAGTTTATTGATGTAAACAATGGAATATAGAAAATTACATAAGCCATATTTTGTTAGCATGCAAGGTAAGCTAACTTTCTGTCTTTAAAACTATAGTATCAACGACTATATAACTACAAGAACTACTCTTGAGAATTAAAATGTCAACCTTACAAGTTGAATTCTTTGTAAAATCTAAGCTGTTCTTTATTCGTCGATTTATATTAATTTTCACTAAAGACACCGGGAAAACCCCGCAGAGCTAAATAGTTTTCCTCGCAAACTTATTAATCCCGTTATTTTTTATTGCAAACTGATGAAATGTGCTACTTTTCGTCACAATCTCATGACTGATTGTACTATTATTCGATGGAAATCGTATAGAATGTTAGTTTTCGTTGCAATTACCAAACGTTTTTACCTTCACGAGGACGCCACAAAAGGTGCTAGTTTTTATACAGGACATTGATGTGATATAGCTACGCTTATCGCGTGCAATGAGACTGCTATAGGCGCTTTCTTTTGCCCACTTACACTCGTTTGCACGCAAACACGCTCGATCACCGCGATGATGTAAAGGAGAGGGGCTCGACTCGAGGACAGGCGTGAGCTGAAGTGCAGAAGAACTGGATTACGTGTTTGCGTAAGCACACATAGGGAACTTCATCGGATCGCGAGAACGCTTTACAGATTTTTAAGGATACACGGTGCGGGCCACAGTTAATACAATGTCTTTCTCTGACTCGTGAATCACTTGCTAGAGAGTTGACGCTGCCACTGGGATTCGGTAGTATGTACATACTATACCTAAAGTACTATACTAAAATTTATAGTAAAAGTACAACAATTACTAAACTATGTATACAAACTTTTAAAAAATTTATCTACAAAATTTCTAATAGTGTTCAGTGAGAATTTTTCTATAACTATTATAGTGTGATGGATTGTTACCCGCAAACAATTAAAATTATCTTAAAAACTCACTCCGAGAATTCGATCAAAATAATAATTTTTATCAATAATTAATAATTTTATTAATAATTTTTTTTGCAATAATTTTTACGGGACTGTCATGGTTATTTTTGACGGTTCAGCAAGCTGTTTTTTTTCTTTTTTTATAGAACAAATCTCGATGTATACAAAAAAGTGAAATTTTACGAATTGTGAGAAAATTACGTATTTTGTCAATATCCGGAATATTTAGTACCCTTTTTACCTCATGGGAGATGCTATCGTTGGATTATTTATTACCATAATTATGCTACAAAAATTTAAATATGTTAGCGTAAATGCCAATTTTCATTGTTCTCCAAACTTTATACATGGGCCTCATTCAAAAATGCTAATTTGCACGTTTGAAGTCTATCTCGTTATTTAATGGAGTTGTGAAGTTTCTCAAGCCTTCTGAGAATTTCTGAACAGTTCAATAGCAATGCGAGCGTATGTATAAAAACACTTCCACAGGGCCGTAACTACGCATACACGCAACTATGTGTAGGCTTCTTTATCGATCTAATGCCGAGTGCTCATTATCTCTACTCGGATTCTCCCGTGTGTATGCCTATCTTCCCTTCTCCTCCCTCTCTTTTTCTTTCTCTCACGAGCCATTACTAGTCCTCTCCTCACGCACAAGCATCTATAACGTTTACACATAGATACGCCGTATGTTGTGCTACCGCGCGTGTGAGAAAGTCCACAGCAGGAGAAACGCATTGGCGAATCGGCTGGTACAGCGATAATGCCCCATCGTATACATATGGGAAAGATCGCCATAGTCATTGCCAACGACGACGACAAGGACACGGCGATACAAGAAAGGCTCAGAGCGAGCCCTCGTGTATGTAACGACACGCGGCCGCTATGCGTGCCGGGAGAAAAAATGCCGCTACAGGGCGCGGTGCCTGCGAGTACCCGATACTCACGGGAGGTCTGTCTTCGTTCGAAACGGCTCTATTTGCCGTGGCGTGCGGCGACGTCCAGGAAAAGTCGCAGCCGGCGGTCCGGCCATAAATGGGTGACGCGCGCGATCTCTTCACTTGCGGATCACTCGCGCGCTCAAGATCACAATTAGCCCGGCCGGCGGCCTTTCGCTCAATTCTCCTTCTCTGCCATCATCGCATTGCTCCCGTTGTTGTTACTGCTGCCTGCTCCTGCTTTAACTCCTCCTGCTCGAGGCTACAGAATAATCAACATTCGACTGCAGCGAGGCTCGATCGTGCTGTGAGACTGCAGTGTATATGCGCGACCAATGTGCGATGCTTCAACTGTTGGACTGGATCGGACTTGGCTGAACATGCGTATGCATATGATACATATATATATAAGCTCATCGTGGCATAAATTATTCACAAAGCGTATTATTGATGAGCTTTTGCTTCAATATTCGATATTGCTCGAGATATACCTGTAAAGTATTAGTCAAGTATTGTAATGTAGGATAAAAAGATAATTTCTATGGATGAAGTTAAATGATGATAAATACTTTATCAAAATTATTTATTTGAAAGTTATGTTGCCTAGTAATTAACAGTGATTGTTTCCAAAAAGACATTTATGCTGATTATTTTAAAGCTGTTAACAGGACACCTAGATTTATTAACTAGGGGGGTTGTGTAAAAACTTCGTTTTTACATTAAAGGCACGACCGCATTACTGAGAAGATACTTATATTTTATCGGATAAATGTATTGGACATGAGCTGAAAATTTTATTTTTTATACGTCATGTTTAAAAATCGATTTTTTTCGACTTCACGATTTTTATTTTTACTGGAATTTTTATGTTTTTTTGTGGATATCTCTGTAATTGAAACTGGATCCTCCTTACAATTAGGCAAATGTTTGGGCAAAATTTCATTAAGATCCATTTAAAATTCATCGAAATAATCCATAAACATCATTTTTGCTCTGGTGAAAATATAAGGCCCTTCCGGGGCAGTCGTGCCTAAAAATGGTCAACAAAGCTATACAAAAATAATTATTTTTCTGTGTTATATATATATATATATATATATGTTTTTATACTAACTAGAAGAGGGTCGGACCTCCGGATTATGGATTCGGCTGAAACTTTGGGATAACTTTTTGAATATAGAAATATGACGAAAGCTGCGTTATCAGACCTTAACGCTAAAAAACATTGAAGTTATGGACATTTCTAGGTATATTTTGAGAAAAGTCTTGAAAAAGCCTCTTTTTAAAATGGTAACCATTGTAAGGGTTCGTAGGATAGGCCGGAATAATTTAGGAATAAGTCACCTAAGTGCAATGGTGACAATAGTGCATATAACGTAGATTTCATGTTCTCCATGGTCACACTGCTGCTCACTACCGATGCTGAGACTAGTCCTTGGTGAGATAGGTTATTTATAGTAACTAATAAATTATTAATTGAAAATTAGTAAAAAAATATTGTAAATTTTATATATTCTAACTGATATTAAATATGGATGTTATATTGAAAAATAAGAATATTTCTACTTTTATTATTACAACGATATGTTTACTCTTATTCTGTTATAGATTTTACATTCAAAATTCTATTCTAAGATAAAATGACGCTCTTTTAATTAAACATATAATATTGAAACTCGCAATTATGATCAAAAACAAAGGCGGAATAATTCCCTGCAGACGTACGCTACTTATCTCTTTCTGGACGAACAGGTGGTTGATGGCTCTTCCCTTCTATCAGACCGCCGGTATCTGGCTGAATGAAACTCCTTTCTTCAAGGACCTTCTGTAGACGTAGGGCCTCTTCTATCGCTGATCACTGTTGATAAGACTACACTTGCAAGCGGAAGATGGCAATGACTCCTTCAGTGTGGCACCCAATGTCAATCACTTTCGCTGTCAGCCTGGCACAGTTGAGAAGTGATGTTGTTGATCCGGCGGCCCATAGGGAAAGAGAGCGAAATCACGCACGCACCGTGGTTTTGTGCGTGCTTGGCGATTATAGCGCCTTTCTCTCTCTCGCTGAGTTACCGCATGTGATAAACGATATCATCCGTGGTAAACTCGATCGATATTCAAAAGCACACGTTACAATACAGTCAAAATTTAAACAAAGCAAAGTTGGTTTAATTGAGAGCAAAGCAAAGGAAGCAAATTACTAATAATAATAATACTAATAATAATGATAATGTTAATAATAATACTAATCGTAATAGTTATATATTAATTTCAATATTAATAAAAAATAAAATAATAAAAAAAAGAACGGTATCATTTGTGACGTGGTTAGAAGGAGTAGGGAATGGTTATTGGGTACGTCCGGTAAATCAAATGAACATAAAGAAAATATTTTTTTTTATAATAATGACAAAATCAAGATTTATTAAACACCCTTACTTGGGCTATTCTTAATTGTTACAATTAAATGGTACAAAAGAAAAGAAAAAAAAATAATTGAAATTTAACACTGATAATAAAAAAAAATATAACTAATAATAAAATAAAAAAAATTAATAATAATAATAATAATATTTAGTAACTAGGGTAATGGTCCCGGTTTATGTGCCTGTCCCTGTTAGTGTGTCTTTTTAGAGACATTTGACATAAATTAAATATTCTAACCCTAAAAATTATGATAAACTATTAGTAAAAGCACCAAAATATTAATTTATACAACAAAAAATACTGTTTGATAACTTATTTTTAATTATAGATAGTTAAAAACACACACTAATACGGACATTTCGTCTGCTTAAAGGCACACTAACTGGGGGTTCTACCCTATATAACCAAAAGATAGCACGAAAATGACTGATAATTCTTCAAACAAAATTGCGTGACGCTACTTTACGCTGGTCCTCGATGATATATATATATATATATATATATATATATCATTCGGGAGGGACAACCTATCCCCACGCGTCGGTTACCTAGAGATAACCTTAGTGGGATAGAGATAGGCGTGATCCACCTCTTTATTTTAGTCCTTCCTCATATAATAAAGTGACGCGCCGAGTTGGACGAACCAACTCGACTCTGCCCGCTTTGTCCCGGAGGAGTAATCGTAGGCCTAGCCAAATACCTTGCACTGTGCTGCTATTCGGTCGTCGCCGCCGATGGTGCTGCTGACACGTGACTGCTGCTGGGGCTGCTGCTGGAGCTGATGCTGGAGCTGATAATCCCACTGGAACTGCGGAACGAGAGAACAAAGCTACCCAGAACACCCCTATTTATACCCCACACGGAAAGAATATTTCTCTTAAAAATTACTATAATCTTGAGTAATCGTGGGACAAACTCACCCTTTCACGAAATTTAGTAGATTTTTATTAATTATTAAGATAATTCTATTAAAAAATAATAGAAACTCTTTCAAAATTTTGTATTTTGGCTATCAAAATTTACTAGAAAATATGGTAAAAATTTGATGTATGTAACTTTAATAGAAAAAAACAATTTTTAGTAGATGTTATACTAAAAGTGTAGTGGTCAGTATAGTAATTTGGTGCGCCGTCGGTAAAGCAGAATACAACATATGTAAACAAGTTGAAAGGTTATACGTAAGTGAAGCAGTGACCGAGTGGTAAAAGTGAAGCTCAGTAATGAAAGGGTCGAGGGTTCGAATCAGCTTCTCAGCGTTTTTTTCTACATAAATATCGAAATCATGAAAATTACTATATTGTTTTGTAATATTTTATAGAGTCTTAGTTTGTCCTACGATTAGTAGAGCACTATAGTAAATTTTACTAGATATTTTCTGAAATTTTCATAAGATATTTCTCTCCGTGCAGATTTCCCTGTATGTGGGAGATGCGCAGATGGCATTGTTCTAATCCTCTACGATCTGCTGCTCTCTCCCTTCGCTCTCCTCGCTCTGTTTATTTGTTAATAACTATTTTGTAAACAAATATGCATGAATGTTAGATGAAAATTGGTTAGTATGTTTTATCCTCCAGCATCTTTCATGTCTCCTGCTGAAAATATAATCTTTTCACATCATAATTCATTATAGATATAAAGTGGGGACAATTTGTTAATTACACTTATTTTTATTTAATTATTGCTAGAAAGGGACGCTCGGTATTCTATTTGATGTAATTATTACTTTGGTTTTTTATTCACGTCATCAGATACCTAGAAATAATTAAATAAATTAATAATTGTTATTCTATCTCACTCGCACTTGTATCATTTCCCATCATGCTGTCCTTGTTTAGTTTTTTGCCAGAAAACACGTGGTTGTTACATGATCCAGGTTCATTCACTTTGCGCTTGTAGGTCCTACCTATAGTACGTCTATCGGGAACCTACAATGGTCAGGCTCGAGATTCAAAATTAGTTATATTAAATTAGTTAAAATCGGGTTAGTACTTGTCTTATAAATTAACATGTGTTCTGTCATGCTCACATATAGTAAATTTGTTAATTTTATATGCAATCTAAATTATTTACTGTGTAATGGAGATTTAAAGTTTGAATTTCCCGCCGTAACTGTTAGTATTGGAGCGCTCACTTGAACTCTTAGAACTAGGTTCTCGCTAGCTCGGCATTTCGATGATGGCCGTACATTTTTCAATTGTGCCATCCTAACACACAAAGAAGAAGAAGAAGAAGAAGAAGAAGAAGAAGAAGAAGAAGAAGCTAGCTCGACTAGATGGTACGTCAAATACCATTTCGGAGATTCAGCTACACGTGGGATTTGTGTCTGTAAACAGAATTCCTGTACTAGGTTCGTTAACGTACGGCATTCGTGCCCGTTACACCATTAAGCTTTAAAAATATTTAAATATTATTCAAAATATAGCTAAAAATATCCATAACTTCAATGCTTTTGAGCGTTAAGGTCTAATAATACAACTTTTTTTCATATTTCTACATATTTCTACATCTAAAAACTTATCCCAAAGTTTCAGTCCAATCCTTGATCCGGAGGTCTGACCCTTTCCTGATAAGTAAGAAAAGGAAATAAAGTAAAAAAGTGTTTCAAATTATAATTGTAGACATATTTTTAGTTGACAAGTATATCTGTCTAACACAAAACAAACAATAAATTTTGTGAAACCTGTAGATTTCAATGTAAGAAATACAATCCTGAAACGCTAAACGTTTAGGTTTTTTTTTGTTAATACTGGTAGCAAAAAAACTATATGTTTATCTTGATACGTTTAACTTTTTGGTAATTTGTCAGACTATGGTGAATATGTGCTCAGAAATTCCGTGTACTGACGACAGTTTCTGGTTAGAATAAGAAGAATTTGTGGTTAAATAAGATCACTATATCTCGTGGTAGTTCTAACTCTTGTTGGAAGGGCTCTGATTCTTATCTTTCTACGGTTAATATAGTATTTGCCTATAAAAAGTGCGGATTCATTGTTTAATCATTAGTGTTGGTTGGAAACTTAATTAAAATTTTCTCGATCAGACTATGAAGAAGAACGTTTCTTCATCTGCAATGATGGTATTTTCATTGATGAATCGTTTGTTACATTAGAAAACTTTTTTGGTCAGGAAAATTCGTAATTTTGGTTTTATTTCGATCTGGTATCGAGTCTGATAAGACCGTTAAAATGGTGAAGTGATGCTAGTTAGCCCACAAATAAAATTCCCGGACCTTCTTCGCGAAGAAGAGTATGGAATCCTTCCGAGTTGTCGTTTGGTAAAGCTAAGCATTATCATACTGTGACTTTTATTATTTGATGCATCCGTTAAAGCTCTTTGAGATATGCCTGCTTTAATTAAGCGTTGAAGAAAAAAGCTCAGTTGACTAGAGCATGCGCCTGCCTTTTTTACCGAGAATTCGATTCCCAGGTAGAATCAGTATTTCTTACGTCTCAGTATTCGTACTGGTTCACCCTGGGCAGTGAAGGTGAATTTAATATCGATCATTGTCTTGCTTTTATGCAAATCTACGAAAATGGCGATCGTTTGTGATTTGATGTTACGCGTAAATACAATAAGTATTATCTCGGGGAGAAGATCGGCTATTTCTGCAGCAGTCAGAAGGGTAGTATGATCAAATCTGCTAAAGACCTTGGCAATGTTGAAGAAGACGATCAACCGACTCCAAAGCATAGTCTCGAGAAGGTGTTATCTCTGTAATCATTAATCCCACCCCAGAACGCTTGTTGCTGATCATATAGCTAAATGACTTGGTTTATACCCTGTGCTAAAACTGCCTAAGCAATCTTGATGAGTAGATATGAAACGACAATTGATCGAAATTCTCTAAGAAGCTTGACTTCGAGTTTCTTTGAGATAAAAACTATTGATGGCGAGATGGTCAGGTAGCTTTTTCACATCAGAAAATAAGGTTACATATCAGAACACCACGACTCTAAAAATGTTGGTCGGACGATTTTGACGGAGACTTCGGTTCGTGGATGATCAGCGAGGCAATAACGTGGTATTCGGGAGATAACGAACCGCAGTACATAGAATTGTTGCAGACACTGGTTGATGAACCGTATTGTTTTAATAGTCAGCTCGATTTCCGACCAGGCCAGAAATATAGTTCATTTTTTAGTCTAAGAACGTAGACCAGTTTATCCCCGCGTAAAAATAATTTTATTGCCCGTGTATGAGTAAATGTGGGCCATATATCAGCACGGAGCCAGAGCCAAACTTCAGCCATACTTGGCTAGGTTATGTACAACATCTCTCTTACATTTATCCCATACGTTAAGAAAACAAAATATGGGAGTCATATAGAAATTATGCAGGAAATAGTATGGTCGAAGCTTGGCTTCGGCGCCGTCTAGATACATCATCATCTATATATATCTTTATATATTGCGCATATGAGCCATTCTACAGAAAATCGGAGACTTCTTAGCCCAAAAATGGAAACATGTGGTTTTTGAGAGCACGCGTATCAAACCTTAGACAAATGAAAAGGAAAAGGGTGCCAAGCCGGAACCATGTGCCAACAATAAGTTACGGGTCAATTACTGATAATGAAAAAATGATTAAAAATAGCTCTTGTTTGGTCCAAAATAATTCCATAAATAACAACTCCATATGAAATTGGGAAAAATGAAAAAGAAACTAGAGAACGAGAGCTTTCCAAATCTCTTTTCAGAATTAGAAAATGTTATTTCCTTCCAAAGTTACGTGAGTTTGAAGTTGGGCTTGAAATTGATAAAAAATGATAGCAAATTCACGAAATACTATAATGTACGAACTCGATGGGTTTTTTTCAAATTCTTCCATTGCTACCATTTTTTGTCAATTTTAAGCCCAACTTCAAACTCACGTAACTTTGGAAGGAAACAACATTTTCTAATTCTGAAAAGAGATTTGGAAAGCTCTCGTTCTCTTGTTTCTTTTTCATTTTTCCCAATTTCATATGGAGTTGTTATTTATGGAATTATTTTGGATCAAACTAGAGCTATTTTTAATCATTTTTTCATTATCAGTAATTGACCCGTAACTTATTGTTGGCACATAAGGAATAAAAAAAAAACCTAGTTTGATACGCGTGCTCTCAAAAACCGCATGTTTCCATATTTGGGCTAAGAAGTGTCCGATTTTCTGTAGAATGGCTCATATATGCAAAGTATGGCCCATGTTTTGCTTATACTGTAGGCAATATATTGGCTCCATGAATTTTTTTTTGAACGGGTCATATGATTCATCATCGGTTGCACTTGCAGAGAACTTTTCGTGCGTGATGACGGCGAACGAACAAAGATTATAGAGACGTGACTCGTTTTCATAGACACGTGGGCACAAATGAAATAAAATAATACACAGAAATACGCAAAGAACTATTAAAATGCGTAACGGTAAATGAATATTTGATAAACAAGTAGATTGAGTTGACTCAATTTATCGTAAGAAAAGTTCTCGCGAGAAAAAACAAAAAGCAAGGAGGAAAAAAGAAACGTACAACACAAAGAGATAGTAAATGTGTAGGAAATGCCCGACGAGGCGAGACCATGAAAATTCATACGATCTCGCCACATTTCTTTCTATCTCTCTTTTCCTCTCCTTTCTCTCTTTCTCTCTTGCTCTATCTCTTCTCTCCTTTATTAGGGAAAAACTAGCTGTTTCAGCTTCTTTTTGTCCGACCACCTATGTAATGATGAAACTAAGTTGCTGATAGAATAAACTTACTCGCGCTCCACAGCTATTAATTTCACCAAATTATCCATCGGGAAAAGATAACACCCTGACACGACGGTCTTGTTTCGTCTCAATTGTATCGTGTAAAGTTAAGAAACGGAAGTAGAGAAGAAGAGGATACTATGCTGCCATATGGCGTTCCCAGCGAACGACTTCAGCCAAGTGTAACCTCAACATCGGACAGATCAGACGCTCCTATCCGGATTACCTCATCAATATTGCATGAGGCAACCGACGTACATATAAGAAATAGCGTGAACACAAAGCCGTACCGTCCACCCTGCACACCTAATCAAACTTTCTTTTGTTCGATTTTCTGTATATTTATAAACTTTATTTTTAACGAGTTACACATTCTAGTTCATTGAAAAATCTGCTCTTATTCTTCATTTGGTATTTATACGAACAAAATTTACTTTTGAAATTTTCACTCTATTTAAATAACAGATTAATAGATGCACGTACAATTTACCTAAAATTGTATTATTTTATATGTGGTACTAAAAAGTAAAAGTATTTTTTTAGATGTTTTCCTAATGTTAATCTGCTAAAGTGGTATAGTATTATAATTTCATTAGTGTATTGAAAAACAAAGAAACCTCTTAGTAATGGCTTTTTATCAGAAAATTACAATAAGTTGAACAAGCAAAAGATGTAATATCTTCAAAAGTACACGATATTACAAGTTCCGCGTTATCGTCAAATGCTCCAACAACTTATTAGCGGACGTGATAAATCATGCACTTAATATAACTTCAGTCGTAAATCTATACGTACTCACAAGCAATGCCTGCGCTTCGAACTTACAGTGTGTACAGCCTCATTTACATAATACAACTTCGAATTCGGAATTTCGACGAAGATGGGAAAGGAATAAGCCCAAACATATAAAGCATCAGTCAAAAGAAAATTAATAAACTAATAACATATCGTCTCAATGTGCCTACACGAGCGCTCGGTAAAAATAGCATGTGTGCGCGTACGCGCCGTCAGCCTGTACCGTTATAAGCGAGATGGTCGATATGCAAAAAGAAAACAAGGTAAAAAAGGGAACGGCGTAAAAAGCGAAAGAGCGAGACAGAGACGAGGAGAGAAGGAGAGGGAGAAAGGAGAGGGGACAAGAGAGAATAGTCGCGTATATCGTATAGATTCTAAGAATGGCCGAGAGATACGTCGGCTCTTTCAGGTTAGCAAAGAACGAAGAAAAAAGGACATAATCATTCTGAGTGAAAAGTCGAAGGCTTTTAACGATTGGGCTGGCCATAACTCTTATGATTAATTTAATTCCCCTTATAAATTCTTTTGGGATATTCAGTACTCATTTTGCAAGAATATCACACTCACACTTATGCAAGAATCATATTTTTTATATTAGTATTCAAAACTATACTATTATAGCAGTATCGAAAAATTTCATTGACTGTCGAATGTATAAAAGATGAGTTCTTTTATTAGCTAATGTATGTCGGAGCACTATTTGCGCACGTAATGTGCTTTAGTGACTCCGAAACTATATTCTATAAACAAAAAATGGCGATTAATACGAATCGTTATTGCTAGTATTGTTAAAGAAAAGTGCCAGAATATTATTAGTTCCTATCCAAAACCAAATTCTTAGCCAATATATTGCTCATAGTATGGGTACGATCTGAGCCATATTTTGTTTTCTTGAAGTGTGGAATAAATATGAGAAATACGTTGGACATATCATGGTCAAGTATGGCCGAAGTTTGGCTCTGGCGCCGTGGCGATATATGGTTCACATTTACCCAAGCATATACGCAATAAAATTCTTTTACGCGGGTTAGTTTTTAAAAATGAATATTCTAGATGAAAAATAGATGGCGATCAATAATAATTGAAATCTGTAGTGCAAGTATTACTAGATTCTTATTCACACCCTAATTATAAGTTAAATATTGCAACTACTGTTCATTTAATTTGTTAAAATGTGGTTTAAATTTGAAAAAAGCGATGTTGGTTCGTTACTGACAGTTGAAAGCCATATAAATAACCTTTGTAGAAATAATTTATTTATTTATTGGAGAATCCATAATTTGGAAGATCAATATTTCAAAACTACACTTTACCGATATCCGATTTTCTTTTTCAGGTCCCTTTTTCAATAGCGGAGTCTTACCTTCACGAAGAGTTATACCGCCGCAATCGGAAGTCGTATACAATGTATCTAATAAACGTAAACCAATAAACTCCGCTCAAGAACAAAACTAGTACGTATCAAAGAGCGGCGGAGAGCAAGGGATAGAGAGATGGGGATGAGAGAGAGAGAGAGAGAGAGAGAGAGAAAGAAAGAGAGAATTAATGTTCCGCGGCGTCCTCAAACTTTCCAGATACATATCGGATTCCGGACCGCACGCGAGAGCGCGGGCAAGTGGGTGGGAGCAGGCGAAAGGGGGGGGAGGGGGGCGTCGAGACGCCAAGACGTAGGAAATGAGAGGCAAGGCGAGGACTAAAGGGACGCGTGCGGGAAGGGCGACCGGGCGGAAATTCGATCTCCGATGAATCCATCGGATTCGCGGAATTCGCGGAAGTTGGCCCGTGGCGCGCGAAATTCGCTGCCGAGATTCGCTCGGTGCGGCGGAGGTAGAGGAGGAGGTGGAAAGAGAGAAGCGCGCGCCGCAAGGAAGAGATATAGAATCGGATACGGACGTGCCTCTCTCTCCCTCTCTCTCCTGCATTGATCGCATGCGCGCGCGCGCTCGTATGTACCTATATCTACGAGCGTAGCCGGCGCTTATCGGCACGATCGTGCAGAATTCACGATGACGTATTAACGAGCTTTGGATCGGCGAAGGTGAACGATTGTTTCGGAGCGCAAGGAGATGGTAATAGCCGTAGAGCCAAAGAGGTCGAAAGAGAACCTTGCGATTGCGTGCTTTCGGCCAAAGGTAAATTCACGCAAGCTTATGTATGCGACTTCTAATTTATATGAATGGATTTAGTGGTATGCCAATTAAATTTAAATGGGCGAAAGTTGGCGCTCGATTCAATATTGCAGGCGAAATATATAGATTAAAGGGATACACAAGGCTGTAGGAATAGATACAGCGGGTTAATTGAATTTTATAAACAGTATATTGAGTAAAGATAGTTTTAAAATAAATATAAACAACGATTGATCAAGGTAATTATTTAATTCAAGATATTCTTTTATGATGTAACTGAACTGTACAAATGATATATAGCCTTTAATATCTAGTTTCAAACTTTTAAAAAAGACTAGAAAAAGCTTCCAGAAAAGAAAAGTACTCGAAAAACACCTTGAAAACTTTTAGAGTAAGAAAATTGAGCCACGGACGAAAAAAATTTTCTTTAGAAACTTCAAGTCTGTTTAATAAATAATAATGGAAATTTTTCTAGATAACTTTATCATATGGCGAAATTTATAAAAAGGATTGTAATAGACGTATTCTTAATGATAAAATTTATGTATACTCTATCTTGCATCAAAATAGCTATTTTGTCTCCGAATTTTCTTTTTCATTATTTTTGTCGTATTGTCTTCCACAACCGCTGGGCTACAAAGCCATTCGTTTCACTCGAACATTTCTTCAATATAGATTAAAGGACTGTCATTTGAATCCTGATATCTATATCTCATTGCATCAAAATAGTCCCAAGTAAACTAATAAAATTTAATTTTTCATTCAATTCAGAGGATGGTGTTATTTTTTAATTAAATCGACTGGTGTGCTATCGAGTTTATATAGCAACATCGGAATGACGTTATTATATCGTGAATGGAGGAGGAGTACAGCGAGCGCGCACAGAGCAGTCGTCAGTGCAAAAGTGTAAAATGTCAATAAAGGCGTGCACTCGTATATGCTGGTGGTACTCAGCAAATCCTTAACGAAAACAGACATCCCACGGCCGAGGTGAAAGCGCTGCAATATCGGCGGCAGGCATGTGTGTGTGTGTGTGCATATGCGAGTCCGTGTATGTGTAGCCCCGCATCAAGACTTCAGCACTCTCTTTTGCTGGGCGTGTGGGCGTTTTATTAAACGCTCTCTCCCGTGAAATTCTCTGTGTATCTCTGATGCTTGAGCAAAAAACCATTCGAATGAACTTGTGCGCATGCTTTACAGATGGGGGCGAACGGTCGCACCGTCGGCGTCGGCTCATATCGCGCAACGCTGAAATACGAAACTATATATATATATATATATACGCTACGGGGGATTCTGACTTTGTGCACGTGCATGCCTGTATTCGTGATACCGATGCCGCGCCACCGACGTCGTCGTCGACTCAATGCAGATCGATGCCACGTACCCTGGGCGTGCCATTGTTGGCGCTTCGCGCGCATAAATTTAATTGAATATGTAATTGAATTTTGAGTAAACTTCCGAATTGTTTACCCAGTGGAAATTGATGGCGGGGATCGCAAAAACGACTCCTGGCTTTCGTTCTCATATTGTTCGCAATAGCTGTTTTTATGGCTCGCTGTATGACGTATACGAAATAAAGAAAAATTCGTCATGATGATGAAATTATTTTGTCATTAGTAAATTTCATTATTATATCTAAAGTTAATTTAAAATTGTTTGATTATATAACCAAAATAAAAGATTGTTTAAAAGATTGTAAAAAGGATAATTTTATTATTTGACTAAATAGGAGAGGTCACGGACTCCGGATCACGAATTTTGCTCAAACCTTGAGGTATGTTTTTAGATGCTAAAATATGAAGAATGCTAGAATATTAAACCCTAACACTTTGATCAACTTGACTTATCGACAGGTTTAGCTGTATTTGAAAGAAATACTGAAAAAAAATGCTCTGTTTTATTTGTTTATTGGTTAAGCTAGAAAATCCTTATATATAATTGTAAAAAAAGAAAATAAA
>JAWWEQ010000010.1:9585871-9612030 GCA_035583055.1 Torymus tubicola
TCAAACTTTATCACTTTCTATAACAATTGATATGATTCTCATTAACTGTCATGTAAAAATGACTAATTTCAATAATTTTTTTCTCAAAAAATAAGTCGGCAACCTGTATTTTAAAAAATAGAGAAAAATTCTTTAGAGTTTAAAGAATACGCGAGAATTTTGTTGTTTTCGAAACCCACTTTTTGATATTTTAGAGAACTACCTTAAGGGGGAAAAATATCAACTAACGACATTTCGCGCAAGAAAATATACAATTCTATCAGTAAAAATACTTTTACGTATGCGTAAATTGATAAACAATATTAGACTATGCTAATTAAAACCTTATGTTATTGATTTTTCAAAAATACTCTTAATTCAACAAGATTTCTATTTACTGTGTCTACATCTGTGGCATACTCCGAGGCATAACGACGTAAGTCCACTTTTAGAATCTCAGAGAAAAATGGGTTTCAATGTTCAAACTTATTCGTAAGATCGGAATAAACGAGATTGGGCGCGATACTGTACTAATCAATTAATACATTTCTTCTTCGTGAAAACTCGAAAAAGTATGAAATTATGTCATTATGCCGAGAACTTGGACTTATCTAAAAGTCCTGTTCTCGTTTATTTTTCGATCATTTTCGTTAATTTAATTATGAATTTCGATCAAAATTAACAATTAATCAACAAACAATTATGTTAAAAATAATACAACTTGAATACAACATGAATACAACTTAAATACAATTTGACAACTTGAATTCGCGATAAATTAAAAAGTATTTTTTTTATTTCGTAAAAGAACAGGTATTATGAACTAACTTTCAAACTATCAAAATTCTCTCGTTTGTGAACTTAACGTTTGTAAAATTATAAATTTTATCTAGTTATTGTATATTTTTTATATAAAATAATTTTGATATTCAATTTGGTTGGATAAAATAAATCAGTGCTGGACTTATGTTGTTATGCCGCGCACTAAATTTGAAATATCAAGTAATAAAATTTGCAATACTTTAGTTACTACTTATAGTTTTAAATGAAAAAGACTCATTTAAAAATACAAAATCCAAGGTTCTTCCGATTTTCAAAAAATGAACTTATGTTGTTATGCCTCGGAGCCACAGATATAATATTTATTTCTACCGTATACAACAATCTCAGTTCCTTAGGAAGTTATATATGATCCAAGCTATATTTATAATGTAAGGAATCGATAACAATTCTTCAATCCATCCTAGAATCCGATCCCGAAAGACTCTGCTGCCGCACTTTCCTGTTAGTATAACTTTCGATGTACAATGTACGAAATTATCATAAACAAAATTATCCTTATTTGTAATATAAATTAGGATTTTTCTTTATAAATGATGTAATTATTAATTTATTAGTGAATAAGATAATAATTTTTCTATTTTTATTCACATATCTGTAGTTTGTTTTCTATTTCTGAAGTTCTTACTATTATAAATTTCTTACCGATGCAAGTCTGTCCTAGTGTGATGAAAATATAATTTTTGTAAAGAAAAAGTTTCTTAAGAAATAGTTTCTTAACACATCTCTTTAGAAATATAAAAACATTCTTACAAAGACAATTCTTGCTACTGGAAATATACTTATTATTTCTTTTTTAATTCACCTTAAGTATAAAAAAAAATCAATATATCCTATTTCATTTTAAAAAATTAAATTTTTCATTGCAAACGTTCCTATTCTGTAATAAACATTCACCGACAATCACATATACCAGTTTTTCAGCAAATTGTCACATTCTCCAAACCTACAACTTTTCCACCTAATCATCGCTACTTCCTCTTCAAAATTCTCCGCGCGATAATTACATCCTTCAGCCTCTGCGGCTCCCGTAGAAATTATCACGAAAGCCTCTCAGCAGTGTACGCCACACACATATACTCACGCACGCAACACATCCAGTCCCCATCGCGCCGAAGGGAAAAGATTCGGAAGAAAAATACAAGGAAGAAGCGCTCGTATACGACGATTATCTCGTCGAAAATCCCTGACGGGAAAAAAACCCCTGAGCGGCCCACAAAAGGAGCCAAAGAGAATGTAGAGGACGCCAAGAAGGAGTCCGTCCTCCTTTCCGACTTATCAAAACAGTACCTCTCCCCTTTTCACCCTTATACACGCAGCCACGCGTGCACACATGGTGCATAGCTACACGCGTGCGAGAAAAGCATAAGCAGGTTGCGACCACACGTGTTTATTTGGCTCCTCGGCTCCGTTTCCTTCGTGAGAGGACCTCACATAAATGTATACACGTATGTATATATATATACAATGCATGTATAGGCAAAGGACGGAGGGAAAGTGGGTGGAGGACTCGTTCCAACGTTGTTGAGTTGCTTGACGGGAGAACGACGTCGCATCGATGCGCGGAAAGGATATGTGTATAAGTACATGTGCGAGAATCCACAAACTTATGGTATGTGGATCCTACTTTGGGTTTCGCGGTGCAGCGTGTAGATATGGAAGACGTTGTATCTCAGAGGGATTGTGGCTTCTGTTTGTATAATATGATGCAGGGTCACAGGAAGCTTAGTTTATATATGCGAGGGAGGAGCGAGATAGTGGAAAGTTGCGCGCGTTAACCGCGGGAAAACGAGATACGCGGCAAGTTTTTCTGTTGATATATAGTCACTTCTTGACGAATATTAATGACGCACGCTGAGGCTGTATCGTTTTGACACGTGCGAATGATTTGTAATTGCCGAGGGTCTGTTGATATGTGTTGTGGTTATCATGCTTTGTTGTATTAATTTTTATATAATACATACGTTATTGAGCATTATAATAAACGATATTTCAATTAGGGACGGGTAGAAGATATGAAAGCGTATCGGCTTGACGTGAATGACGTGTTAATTATTACACGATACGCGTTATACTATATTATCTTTTAATGAGTGCAGAATTTAACGCCTACTTAAGATTTTCTCTTGTTTGTAGATGAAATGCAGTGTTTTATTCATAAGTGAGAGAAACGTAAATATATCTACACTTACTTTTTGCACTAGACAGTTTTAACTGATCTAATCAGCATTAACTGATTTAAAAACATGACTGAGCAATTTTTATCATTTTATTATATTTTTTGGAGTTAAAATTCAACTATGTGTTTATTTCTTTGAAAACGCACTTCACGTTCTTTCTTTTTAATAAATGTAAGGATATAAATGAAAAGAAAACTTTGAATTATATACATTAAAATTAGAAATTTCTTCGTATCTTCATAAAAATCTAGATCCTAATTTTAAAAATGCATTTACAATCAAGAAATACCCTAAAAAACACACGTTTACTCTAAAATTTGATGTGTATATTGTAAAAGTTTAAGGTGATAAAACATGTACTATGACGATGTTATATAGAAATGGATACTAATATAGTCAAATTCAGCCCAGTGAATTATCCAGGGTTGCGAGTTCTAAATTCCCTGAGACACAAAATTCCTCATAAAGTCCGAAATTTCGACGTGTTTTCATACTTGAGGGCAGTTAATTCCGAAATTCCGATGTGTTTTCGGAATTGAGTGCGATCAAGTCCGAAAATACGTCGGAATTTCGGATGCAACAAGTCCAAATTCCAAATAATTTTTTCTTTTTTTTTGTGCTATTTGGAGATTTTCAAATAGCTGTATAAAATCATTTACTGTTTAGTACAAATATTCGAAAATGTTGATGAACAACAATTCAAAAACAGTCTGCCCCGAGAGCGAGACTTGAAATTCGCATTCGAAATTCATCTTACTTTCCGATTTGTGTTGCCTGATTTGTTGTGAAAGTATCACTTCATTAGTTAATTATACAAAAAAAAGAAATCAGTAAACATATTAAATACGCCCTAACACGCCTTGAATATAAATCATTAAAATATACAATAATTATTTAATATTTATTTTCATTTTATTTAGAATCCGACATAAAGAACAGCTTGAAAATGATAAAGATTATTTTTTTTCATTAAATAAATTAATTAGTAAATCTCAAACAAACTTTTGAATCTAATCGAGAGTTACATGATAAAAGAAAAAGGTATATTAAATATGTAATTAAGCTATAATCAGAAAAATAAAAAGTGTGTGTAAACTTTGTAGACTTGGCCGCAATCTCTAAACTTTACTTTGTACATCTAGATAAAAAAAAAACATATCGGAATTTCGGAATTGACTGCCCTCAAGTCCGAAAACACGTCGGAATTTCGGAATTAGGATGCGACAAGTGCAAAATCTGCAACCCTGGTCAATTATCATTCCGATATGATCAAACTAAAATTTCGAATAACCATTTACAACTCTAAATATAACTACCCTGTCCATTAACACCTCCAAATACGACGACACACGCCTCGCATGCTATCAAAGGGTGCGAAGCTACAATTTGGCTGGCGCGTGCATTGAAACCCCCACCCACGCGCGCACTCTCCACACCAATTGCCAGCTCCGATCACGAAGAAGACGTAAAGCACACTTGACTTCCGGGAAGGCGCGATCACCGCCGTCGACGACTATTCGCGCGTAGGCGCGGGCCGCCGCTTTGAACTTGCCTCGCTTGCGATGCACCGCAGTGTATATAACGTCGGCGCGGTTGTTATATCTCTGCACCTCGTTCGCGAACCCCTTTTTTATTTCTTCACGTGCGGGCGCTGATTGCGCTTTGTCGGCACGCGCGCGCGCGCAGTAAAGAGAGAGAGAGAAAGAGCTTCCTGTCGCGTGCACGCGTGCGAGAGCACGTAAATGCAATTGTCGACGCGACGACGGGCAGTTTTCGGAACGACGCGCGAGATAGTGATGAGGACTGATGAGAGTGGAGACGCGTATACGGTGAGTCATTCGAGTGTTAAGGTATGGTTTGAGATTGAGGGTCTGAGTGTTGGGTTTGGAAGTGAATAAGGGTTGTTGATGTAACATACGTAAAGAGGAAGATTTTAGGTTGAATTATAAGTTAAATTTGTTCGAAAAGATGATGGATGTTCTAATATGTATGCAGATTGTAGATTGAAAATAGTTGATATTGCAGATATCATAAATAAAACTAGTATTTTAATATTCCATTTGATTTTTAATCAATGATAGGTAGAAAATAAATACAATGTATAAACCCATAAGTAATACGTGTAGCTATGATTTTAATAGCATTAAACAAAGTACAGAAATTAACAGTTAAATCTCGTAAAAGTTATTTGAAATACACTTTTCTACGCCGTTACCGGCCATATAATAAATTTCGTACGTTTCACGCATTTTCTTATTCACTTTTTCTTTTTATTCGTTGTATAGCACATTAACGTTTCATCAGTGGGGCTTAATAGAAGTACGTTACATGAGAACAAGTATATACAATTGCGGGTGAAAAAATGTAATAAATTCAAAATATATAATAATATGTTGCACACATATACCTTAGTATCATCTCTCATCACTTGTGATTTGTGTGGACGCCGTTTAAGAAAATAAGACCTCAATAGTACAATAAAAAACGACGTAAGGTTACACATCTCACACATTCACTCATGAATACGCTAATTGCTATACAACGAATGCAAATGGTGGTTTCTCTGCATGCGAACAATAGAAAAGGGTTGCGTCGCGCACAGTACAGAAGTAAAAACATCAGTTTCTTTTATTCTCGTCGACATCGATAATCGTGATTATTTTAGCATTACCTCGATACGCCTTTCATTTATAATTTTCAATCCGCATATAATATTATTCCAAAAAATGCACAATCAGGAAACAACGTGTTAAAAAACCTTAGCCGATTACTCTTCACTGGATGTCGATACAGATGCTTTCCGAGGCAAGACCTGTCTTCATCGACTAGATTGCATTTTATTATGCTAATGAACTCGTACGTTTTGTTATCAACGCTTTGATTGTTCTCTCGTTCTTCCACGGAAGTATCTAATGAAGATTTGCAGTCTTAACTCCAAAGATGAGAAAGTGACGACAATCTTATCTTATTGGCGGTGTAAGCGTTTCAATGAGGGGTAGTCTCGTAATGTTCCTAAAAATTCTTTTTACTATAAAATTCTTGATATTGTCGTCATAGTCATTGTCACTGTCGTCGTCGTCGCGGTCATCGTCGTCCGGTCGCGAGCGCGAGCGATACTTCCAGCGATGAAATGTGCTGAAGACTACTCGACTAAAGTAGGAACGAAAATTATGAACAATAAAGTCTGGATAATGCAGCGTTTCTCACGTGAGCAACGTATCGTCCAATTCTTCGATCTTGCCATCGGGTTGGGAAAGGACCTTGCGTAACACTTTACTAACTACATCACTAAGGGATTCTCGTGCACCGGGATCCAACAAAGCCATGCATCGCTAAAATTAAATTTGTAAATTTATTATTTTATTCTTTTGTATTATAAATAATTATCATTTAAAAAATATTTACCTGATGCTCTTCATCGCCTGCTCTTAAACGTAAAACAGCTATTAGAGCTAATTCACTATTCGCCTTTACATAACCATTCTTCTCTTTCGTTCCATTGACTAACATTGGCAGGAGAGACTTCAACAAATCAGGAGCCATATGTTCGGGATTTACATTCCTTGCAAGGTGAGTACATACTCTAGCAAGAAGTTGTTTAACATCATTGCTATTGTTATTCATAGACTGTAAACAAGACAGACGATTAGTATGATTTATTGTTTATTAATAATCAAAAACTAATAATAAATTTATATTTTTACTTACTCGTACGAAAGGTGTAAGAATAACTTGCGGAATGGGTTGGTTATCATTCATCAAGTATTGGAATAAGTAACCACAAGCTCGCACACCATTCATTGCTATTTGCGTTCTATCAGCAGCCAAATGTGACAGAATTACTTTGCAGACGCGGTCTTTGTCTTTTCCATAAATAACAGCTGGAGCTTCTTTCAGAGCTACAAACAAGGCTGCTGATCGACCATGCCTCAACACCCAATCTTCGTTAACATTAGTGTCTAAAAAGTAATTTAAATTTATAGTTTAAGTATTTTCAGAAATTTAAACGTTAATTGTAAAAATTAAGCTTACTCAAAAGATGGTCATTTAAAGCTGTGTTGAGTTGATCAGGGTTCAAATATTTAACAAGAGCACCATAGCAACCTGCTACAGCATTTCTCGTAACATCTTCTTGATGACCAAGCATTCCACTTAAGGTAACAAATACTTGTTTCCGCATTGGTTCAGACATTTTGTCTCCAGCAGGTGTTATTACCCCACGTAAAGCATGCAGCATCGTCTCTCTAAGAAAAAATATATTAAATATTATCGATAAAATATATTTTAAGTGAATATTAATTAAAAAAATATTAGATGTTTTTTAAGAAACTGAATTAGTACCTAATGGCTGGATCATCAGCACTCTTCACACCAGTGTGTAACTCAGCGAAAAGTGGATCAGCACGTGTGTGTATGACAATGAGATTACTCAATGCATACGCAGCTTTGAGTCTAACTTGTCTGTTGCTGTCATTCAGTGCTTTCAAGAATGTTGTTTGCAGTTGAGGTAAGAATTGTTTCAACATTACTCCGACCTAATAATACATATTATATTTCAATCAGAATATATTACTTTTTTCCGAAATTTCTAATAATTTTAACTTTAAATATTTTTTTAAAATATTCGCTTACCTTTCCAAGTAAAATAGCTAATGTTTCAAGAACTGCAGCTTTTACGCTCCAATTGAAGCGATCGCCAAGAATACGAATCAAGGGTCCAGTAATGTGCACAACGCTGGGCTGTAGTGCGGAAGCGCTCGTCAGACGAATCACTTCACCAAGACCTTGTGCCGCATGCTCTTTAGCTTCCGGCATACCGTTCAAAATAGCCTCACGGAAGATTGGTAGAATGGGAGTAATACCCTTGGGGAGGCAGAAACCAGGAAGAAGTTCTTGTCCTTTCAGATCGGAAACTGCAAATCGCACGGCTTGACGAATGTCTTGTACGTGTGCTATTTGTTGGTCGGATCCAAGAGTCTTAAAATGATTTGATATATATTAATATATTTCTAAAAATTTCTTAGTATAAAAAATACTTTTTAATAAAAATATACCCTTGTTACAGCAGTCAAAGCTTCCCAACTCATTTGTAATACATCCTTGTCATCATCCGTGAACAGATGAATAAGCCCACGTAGCAGTTGTGGTACATATTGACTGTAATCAGCCCTTGTATCCCTACAGAATGCACACAACAATGTTGCGGCACTTCTCCTTCTGGATGGATCCTCAGACCTTGTGGCTTCCATAAGTTGATCCATGACAGTTCTAACACCACTCTCATCTGTGATGGATAATACTACTGCTTGGCAATATTCGAGTTCTTGCATTTCTTCAGAAGTACCCTGCGCAGTGGAGAGTGCAGTTAAGAGAGCAGGTAGAATTTTGTGTAGGAATCTGTAAAGATAGATAAGATACACGATTTAATTTTAAGTTGCCATCAAAGAAAAATCGACAAGTGAAATTTTTTTGTTAGAAACTAACCTTGTAAGAGCCTCACCAGCAACACTAGCCAAAATAGACAGAGCTTTTGTGTTGATAGGTGGACTTGTGAGTTGAGGAACAAGATACGGAAGAACAACTCGAGACTTGATAGCCATAACTTGGCGAAGACCATCCAAAGTATTTTCTGCTTCGGCTGGATCTGGAGAATTGAGCTGAGTCAACATAGCTGGAAGAATATCATCAAGCGCTCGTACTCCTACAGTAGAATGTAAACTATCGAAAGTCTTCGCAGCGGCCTGTCGTACCTCAGGTAACGGATCACAAAGTGCTTTTCTGTAAAAATAACGATTTTATTTTGATATAATGAATTGAAAAATAATACAAAATAAGCAGTAATTATTATGCATTTTTCTCACCTGACAGTAGGAACAAGACTGTTAACAAACGAGAAAACCATATCTCTGCTAGTACTGACCATGATTTCAGACAAACCAATACAGACACCCTGCCTTTGGTCGGCGTGCTCACTCTGTAATCCCTTTTCTAGAATCGGTATAATTTCTGGCAACACTCTTTCACCCAATTTGCGCACGAGGTCACCCAGTGTTCGTGCAGCAACCTGCCTCTTGTCGTAGCTGGTGCTAGCCAAACAACCAAGTAGTAAACTAAACAAAGTTGGTAAGATTTCTCTAAGAGTACGGGGTGTATTCGTAACGACGACCTTCCAGACGTGCAGAGCTGCTTGTCGAACCATCAAAGCGACGTCTGATCTACCCATGTACAAACCAGCCAGGACACGGTTACGTCTTTCAGCACCAAGTGCCTTGATGATGGCAAAGTGAGACTGTTCGGTACCAAAGTTATCGTCTTCGCTGGCAGTTTCAGTAGACATTTTACCAGATACACCAGAAATACGGTACAACAAATCACCTAATAGTTGTACCGAAGAATACCTGATACGCCAGTTATCGTCAAAGAGACCTCTTTCCAATTCGGGTAACAGCAACATAATAGCAGAATCCGCATATAATGTCACGATTCTTTGACCAGCCCTAAGTGCGGTTTCTCTTACGTACTCATTTTCATCAGCCAATGCTTTCAAAATTGGATTAATAATCTGACCGATGTATGGTGTGAATTCGGTAGTGAAAGCGCTTGGCATATAAATGAACATCATAATGTAACCATCCTTGACGTGAGGTGCAATATCCGTACGCTCTGCGGTACTAATAATTTCGGGCATGAGTTTGTGCAGTTTTTCGACACCTAGACCACGCACAACTTCTGAGAGACCTTGGGCTGCGCCGGAACGGTCGACGCTACTTGTTTCTGAGGTCAAAGTCATCATGAGCCAAGGCAAGAGATCTTCGAAGCTCGATTCACCCATACCGCGCACCATAGCTCCCAGAGCTCGTGCTGAAACGCTACGGACCTAAAATAAAATTGAATTCAATAAGCAGTGTAAGCATGATTTTACTATTTGAATGAAATGCAGTATATAATGTGTGATACTTGAAAACAATATATAGTATATTTACCTCTGGCACAGGATCAAGTAAACTTGTCTTTAATCCTGGGATGATAGTTGGCAAATACGGTGTGAGATCCTTCTGATCAGTAAGGGAGTACATGTTTCCAATAATTTGAGCAGCCATTTTCCTTGTCTCAGTTGATCTATCCATGAAAGCTCTCTGTACAACAGGCATTATCAAAGCGAGCGAAGGCGCATCGATAAAGTGCACGAATTGCGTGTCTAGCAGAGTTTGCAAGCATGTTGCAGTTTTCTTTGATGGATCTTGAAGAGCTTTCAGTAGTACTGGTACAATAGCTTGAATTTCAGGATTACGAATAACACTACCAATAACCTTTAGAGCTTCAGCACCAGCTTCCTGAACTTTAGTGTGAGAATCACTGAGGACCTCAATGAGTTTTGGAACAATGCTTGGTAAACAACTAGATAATTGCTTAGGTGCACAATATGCCATTGCACCAAGAAGTTCAACCGATCCTAAAATGTATTTATTATAGGTAAGTTAATAATGAATGATGTAAAAATAATTTATAGCACGGTGTGGCCTGAACCCGCGCTTAAGTCACGCCTATCCGTGACCTAAGTAGCCCATTATTGCACCGCGTTTATCGGCCTGGTTTAGCGGCCGCGTTTAGTGGCCTGGTCGGTCTCGGATATGCGTGACGGCGGCCTTAGGCAGGCCGTGCTATAAAATGTGCCTCGCTGTGCTCGCCCGAGCGTAGCGAGGCACATGTATCGTAATGTACTATTACTAACCAGTTTTAGTTCTCCATGAATCTTCTTCCAGAGCAGCTAAAAGACTAGGCAATACTAGTTTCACACCATGAGCTGAGAGTTTACTCATGACAACCCTAGCGGTATCATCAGTAGCAGCTCTGACATATTGACTTGAGTCTCCAAAACACAAGAGTAAGTGTGGTAGTACATGAACAATGTAAGGTTCAAATAATCTTCCAAGCATTGTGCACAGCATTTCAAAGGCAAAGAGTGCTCCCTCTCTGTGTCGATAGTTTTTCTTGTCCTGGATTGCATTTGTTAATGTTGTCATGATGTCCAGTTGTTTAAGAGCAAGAATACCCATACCCTTGATAAGACCAGCTAAACCATAAGCAGCCCCCTTACGCTCACCATATTTGTCTGAGTTAAGTAATTGGTGCATAAGTTTTTCAACAATTTTTGGAGCATCTTCTTTAATTGATGGCACTAAATGTGGCAAGCAGTTTGCTACAGCTTCTTGCACCTGTATTGATAAAAAAAATTGCGTAAGGACTTATAAAAAGTATTCATTAATGACTGAATACATATTTAAATATACAAACCTGTTGTGATGGAGTTGACAGAGCTGCAATCAATCTTGTAACAATAGGTTTGATTCTCGGATCATCTTTGTCCAAATGCCGAGCAAGTGAACCCATAAGAATGACTACACTTTGCTTGATGCAGTCGAAGCTTTCGATTTTCGGTGCTTTGTCCATAAACTCTTCAAAAACAGGTAACAGCGACGTAATATTGTCCTTGCCATGCAGATCAACTGCAGCAACAGCCGCAGTAAACATCTCGGTACGTACAGTCTGATTGCGATCGCCCAAACCTATCTTCACGAAAAACTGGATAAGAGTTTGTATGGTACTAGGAGTTAGAAGTGGAGCAAACTGAGCGAGAGCTAAAGCAACACCGCGTCGTGGACCCCAAGTGTCGATAGGTTGTTCAATAATGCGACCGAAGTCGTTCAGCTTCGGTGGGATCATAGCTAGTTTTGACTGGTACAATGCGAGAAGCTGATCGAGGATGTTCGGCATTAGTTTTGTATCTTGTTTAAGAAGTTCAGCAAGCGCACAAGCTGCAGCCTGCTGAACAGATTCCACTGGATGAGCTATATCATAGATAAGTTCGTCGCAAAGAACATCGGGATCTGCTGTAAGACCTGAAATGAAATAAAAAAAATAATTATCACTCTGCTATATTTTCAAAAAACTATGCTTATTTACAAATAATCGTACCAGAACTAGTCCACAAATCATTGGCAAGTGTTTTATTTTCATCACAGACATCAAATTTAGCCACCCAGATTCTTCTTGTTAAATTGAGTAGTTGTAGAGGATCCTCTTTTTCCGTGGGGAAAGCATTACGAATGACCATGAGACCCCTGAGTGCTGCGTCTCTTACCACAGTTGAAGGATTTTGCAGAGCACCAGTTAAAGAATCGATTTCTTCAGATGAGGCTAAAGCTGCACCTTCAGTGCCACTACCCGATTGTGCGACGTCAAGAAGAGTGGCAACTGCGTGTGCTTGTACACGACCATTAGTACTGCTCATCAACTCGATCAACAAGTCAAACATCTGTTTACGCGGTAATAAGCGAGGGTGACGCGGGTCTTCTGGATTTGTTGAATCTCCTCGCTGCTTTGCATGATCCTGCATTATCTGCAGACCTTGCGTTATCATACTATCATCTTTGCAAGTCAAAAGAGTCTTCTTTATAAAGTGGAAAGCATAACAAAATGCTGGTGCACAGAATAACTGCTTTTGTTTTACTGTTAGTGAATGAACAAGATTCAAAGTACGCTTCACAGATTTTGAAAGTTCTTCCTCTTCCCAAGATACATCTAAATCACACTGTGGTTGGAATTGTCGAAGAGTGACATGAGCGATCAACTGATCTAAAGTTGGATCATTAGATATAATCACTGCAGTACGAAGACTGACAAAAAGTTCAGCCATGGTTGGAGCCGCCAGAGGAGAAGCAAGATTTTTCAAAAGTGATGGCAGAAGATCTTTAAAGTAGAATGATAAGTGAAAACCATTTCCACGTGCTGCTGCATTAATCATTGATACAACACAAGTGATATTTTTATTCATTTCAGTTAATTTGTGCCTTATAGCATTTTCCTTTGCTACTTGAGCTTTAATAGCTTCTTCTTGTTTTGGCGTTAGTTTTGGTTCTTTGATTTTTCCTTCTTTTTTACGTTTCTCGTATAATTCTCGCCTGAGCTGCAATTCTTCCTGTTGTTCTTTGAACGAATATACTTTACTTTCTCTCTTCATATTCATAGCATTGAGTATGTCGTTTTCATCATTTCCTGGGAGTACACTTTTATCATACAGTTCACCTTCTGGCGTCAAGAACGTGAAGTATTCATCTTTCGTCACTTTTGTGATTTCAGGATCATCAAGTTTACCTGTGACATGTGATATCAGTGTTGGAAGAATGACATCTGGCGCTAAGGAAGACACTTGTTCAAGAGCATTTTCATAGCTTGCTGTAGGTTTGTAATTTTGAACAAACAGTTTTTTTATTTCACTGCCAGATTTTCTTAAAAAGCTTGCTGGTATTTCATTAAAATGCTTTACAATTTTTGGCCATAAATTTGGCACTGCTTTATAGATAACTGGATGATGTGCCGGAATCAAAGCATCTTTCATTAAAATAGAAGCATGCTGTTCAAAGACAAATGTTCCTGAGCAAATGGCATTTAAGCCATCCCCAAGAGAAATTCCAGAAATGGCTTTCTCAGCATTGTCATCTTTTGCATTATCTTTATCATTTTCTACTTTGAATTTGACTGATTCTAAAAATTTATTGAATTCTACTAGTAGAGATTGCACAGGTTCATAGGTAGTGATTGCTGTGACAATTTTTTTTAATAATGGACAACATTTACTCCTTGTTGCAAACTTTGGAGTAGTGACACAAACAACAATGGCTCTATGAACCCCACTCAAAGTTTTCTCATTTAGTTTGTCTGCAAATTCTGCAATGAGCTTTTCACAAAGCAGCATCAAGTGATAGATAGTATCATCATTGCACGTTGATAAATATTTATCAGTAAAAAAGATTTGATCGTCAATTGCAGACCATAGTACACCTTGTTTATCATTTTCCACTTGACCAGTTATAACTAATTTTAAAAGTAAATATGCTGCATATAGCCCTTCTGTAACCACAGGAGGTTGAGCACTTTGTTGTGTTGCTCTTGTAATAGCTTGTGTTAAAATTGGAACTAAAATTCCTGCGTGATTTGATATTGGCTGTGATGATACTGAGAAAAGTAATCGAATGTAAGCAGTTCGTACTGCAGGTGTTGAGTTCTTGGAACTCATTCCTTGTTTGAAAGCATCAATCACATTCTTAGGTACATCATTGGCAAACTTTTCACACCACAATGACATCATTTCTAGAGCATGACATAATGTTTTTTCATGAATTTCGGTCTTTAAAACTTCAATAAAATGTCCACAAGCAGTTTCTGCTAATTTCTGTACACTACTTCCACTAACAGCATTAAAACTTAAATTACCAGCACCTTGTAAAACTGAAATTTTATGAGTTGCTACTGTTAATTTTCCTTCCGAACCATGGAATATTGCAAATATAGATGATAACAAATTTTCAACAGCAGAACTATCAGAACATTGAAGGGACAATTTTTTACAAGCATCTGTAGCTTCATCTCTCACTAAATCATCTTTAGAATGTAAATTTGCAAACAATCCTTTACTGAGATCTTGAGTGTAACGACTTAAATCAAGACTAAGACAAATTAGAATATGGCCAACAGTTTCAATTATGATTTCTGGATTTCTCAACATTGCCTTTTGTAAAGCAGGCAATAATAGATTTTTAAAATCATCGTGAGAAATTCGCTTTAAAAATGGTTTAGCTGCATCAATAATATAAAGATCTGGCTTCTTCTTGCAGCTTACACACACTTTTATAAAAGTATTTAAAATACTAGTTTTTAATTTTTCTATAAGATCAACTTTATCTGATGCAATAAGGTAAGTTGTTAATAACCCTGCAAGGGCTACAACACCTTCATTAGCTTCCACTGAAATCAAAATGTCAACATATTTTTCTTCGATATTGTTTTTAACTGTTTTCCACTCATGAGTGAAAAGTGATTCAACTTTCTTTGAAAGCTTTGTATCTCTAGCAGCTAATGCAGTGGCACTCAAAAGAGCTTGTGCTTCTATTAATTTTGATAAATCAGCATTATCCAAATTATTAAGTTCATTAGCTCCATGAAGAAAGATTAATGCACTCCACTTTAAAACAACATAAGCTGATGCTCCAGTATTACGTCTAAAAAATATAACATTAATAAAATTAATTATTTTATAAATATGAACTTATTAGTTTGCAATAAATAATTAAATTCTGAAGCTTACTCTCTTCTCTAAATTTTTTTCATCAGACTACTCAATAAAAAGTGTCTGTGCAAATACAATTATAATACAGATGCCCATTAAAAAACAATTTACATTTATAATTTTCTTAATATTTTTAAATAAAATAAACCAAAATAAATTTAAAAGCATGATTCTTGACTCACGTGGATATCAAATTTTTGTGCCAAGTAGCCTGCTCCACAATAACACTTGTCAAATGCTTAATTGTGGCCTGAGAATGTTGCTTCATCAGAGCCACGATCAGATTTGTTACGTAGGATTGGGAAGCTGTGTCATTGTAGCGGTGTAGAGTGAACGCCAGACTCTTGCATATCCCACCCACGATCTTTTCATTGATGCCTGTAAAAGAAAAAAAAAAGCCATAACAACTTCTTAACATCAAAGCCATAAATGAAACAAAGCACTCTTTCAAAAAGCTCCTTTATCTCATTTCACAAGTCAACAAAATATGTTTCACTCAATCACTGCCACTATAGCAGAATCGAACCTAAACTTTCGCACAGCACACTCGCCGCTCGTTCTTCAACGCAACCAAGCTCGTGCATTGCACGTTTTATACTACACGTTCGTCCACCCGAGTGAAAGTAGACATCCGGACGCACATTTTCCCCGGCCGGGTGCCGGTTGCACACCGGCCTTTTCATTCACACACACACAACTCGACAATAGTGAAAGAAAACTCAACATCTCAAGATCGAACACGCACCAGAATTTGACAACACGTCGACGACATTCTGAAAGAGATCCCGGCGCTCCTTCCTGCTGGCTGTCTGAATGCGGCCGGGCAGATCCTTTAGGGCTTTCGCAAGCTGTAAGGAAATAAAATCCAAATGAGTTTGTACAGGTAGATTCGGGGCCCGGTGCAACCGGGTCGAGTTGCAATTAAAATCGCGCCTCCACGTGACACAACAGGGACAGACTCACCTCGGCATCCGCCATATTCCGAAAAGAACCGGGAGGGAACTGCGGGAAGTGTGTGCGCGCCGCGGCTGCTCGCTCACTCGCTGCCTGTGCAGCAGCAGCAGCGGATCGTCGTCGGCAGTACGGCGGCAGCGGCTAGCTTAGGGCGCCGCTCGTATAGAGTATACCAGCAGCTCTCCGCTTCTATACTTGATCTGGCTATATTACATATAGATATACTTATGTGTGTATGTATGATAGCGCGCCGCACAGTTGGCACTGTATGACTGTATAGTAGCGGCACACGTGTGTTTGCGGTGTTTGTCGCTGCTGCATGCGGATTCTGCGATTTGTGAATTTGCGGTGTTCTTCAGCGGTTGAGCTTTTTGTTGGGAGATGGCGACCACAGGTCTGTGGAGCGGGAAAACTTTTGAATACGAAGAAATTGGTATATACTTAGAGGTTCGGTGGCATGAGATGTGACAATTAGTTTTAAAATTGGAGCAAAATGTCGAGTGAGGTTTTACGTATAATCTAGGCAAAGATGAACAAAAAAATAAATAGATTTTCTATTATTTCCAAGAATGATTCATTTTTATGTTTGAAAGAAAAAGTTTAACTGAATGTTGCATAATCGTATCGTAGAAAAAACAACGATTAAGTTAAAAGTTTTTAATTGAAGCTATATACCAACCACTGAAATGAAGCTCTGAATAAAAACTATAACTCAATGATTAAATTTTGACTTTCGAAATCAGTTAGAAATAAGCTTTTAATCGGATTAATAAAAGATTTTACAATTCACTCTCTAAAGTTGAATTAGTGAAAATTGCTTCACCATTTCAATTAGCGGAAAAAATTACTAATTTATTAGTTCATATTTACTATTTCATTCAGTAGTTTTTTAAAATTATTAATTTAATTTGTATTTTCTACGAATTTGATTAGTAGTTTAAAAAAAATACTAATCAAATAGTGAATATTTACTAATAAATTACTAGTTTTTTTCCATTAAGTGAAATGTTGGAGCAATTTTCACTAATTCAACTTTAGAGAGCACTGTGCACAAAGTGTTTATAAGATTCGTTTTTGTTGTGTGATAGCAATTAGTGACGGTTGATTTTAATATGCGCTCTTGTCGCAATTATTTCAGCTTGGTAAATCATTTATTTCTTTGTACAAATTATACTCATAATTATTCAAGTAAAACTAATTAGTTGCAGAAAAAAAATTTATATCACCGCAAAAATTGTGCAAAATTTCGGAAAATTATAATTAAATGCATACAAAATTTAGATCAAACACTCCATATGTATATACCGATATATAGGAATTCAACATCACAATTTCTTACATGTCCGGATATCTCCGTCGGTATACTGTTATCATGAGCATCTTCGAAGATTGTTTTTCATATTTACTACGAGATGGCAGTGAGCGACCATTTAAATTATTCATCGAGGAAGCTGTAAGATGATCAGATTTGATTTTTTCCTGTTTATTGTAAAGGCGAATGCTCAGTCCGGTCAAAGTAACGCTAGCATTATACATTAGCGTCTTCTTCGCGACAACGCAATCTTATCGCAGCGTACAATTATCCTTGAGTTTTATAATTTAACTTGAATAATTTTATATTTAACACACCGGGACTGCGCTTTTAATTTGAATACTATAATAGAATTTATTTTATTTAATATGACTTCGGCATTTCCTAAAGTGTATCTTCAAGCGGCTATATGCGTAGTGTTGCTGAGCTTCGCCAACACTGGTAAGTAAAAAAAAACTATTTTAATTATATTTTACATACTACATTACAATAACTTCTTCCGTTTATCGTGTTACGGACGATCGGTATATATCGAGATTCAATATATTTAAAAAATTTGTAGCTTGGGTGTATACTATATGCTATTTTCTTTTAGCCATAGTTTCGTACCCACAGTTTTGTTTTTCTCATTATAATTTTATCATCTTATCGTATATATATATACATTTCAGCATCGGAATCATGTCCCAACATATTCGAAAGAGAACAGTGGGGCGCACGACGATGGAGGGATGTGAACTACCTGGTCACACCTTTGTTGTACGTTGTTATCCATCACACTGTTACCCCAGAATGTGATAACTTCAATGACTGCGTTAAACAACTTAAAGGCATACAAAATTTCCATATGGATGATCTCAAATGGGATGATATTGGACACTCGTGAGTATATATATCTTGTATTTCATTGTTTACATGTTTTTACCCGATGAAATGAGGAGAGCGATTATTTCGCATCTATCGAGTGAGCAATCGTATTTATTTACACGTATAGTAGGAAGCGAATTTGACCGTGATAATCGAAGGTAACAACTACCTATACATTTTTACAGAAGCAATCAGATTTCAATTATTTATACGTGTTTGTTGAAAGGTAACAGGATAATTATCTGGAAAAAAGTTTTTTTTTTTAATTAAATAAAAAAGATCTTATATCTTTGTCGATGTATTTATAATATCAATCAAAGGCGTAATTATTTATTTTTCTAAATTAATAAAAGACGAAACTAAAAATTTTTACGTATTTATATTTTGTGCTATAAAGAGAAAATTCTTTTTTTATTATTTAATGCATTAATGTAAACAATGGTATTTGAATTAGTATTTGATGAACTTGACGTACGATTTAAAAGCTTGATGAATAAATCAAGGGCAATTCCAGAAATCCACCTTATTGCTATTAATTGGATAATTAATTTTATCTTCTCGTATGGAAAAGCAATAAAAAAAAGAATAAAATCAATCATTTCTTTGTAAAAATGCGTTATTAATCTTCGATTTTCCTTTTCATGTGAATGATGTGTGACTATGGCATTATTGAATGATTTTTTGATACAATAATACTATTTTTATACAAAATAATTTATGCAATTCAATTATTAGTTTTATGGTCGGTGGCGACGGTAGTATTTTCGAAGGAACTGGATGGACTATGGAAGGTTCACACACATATGGATATAACAAAAAATCGATTTCTATCGCTTTCATTGGGAATTTCCAACGTAAGTAGTATAACTCTCATCATATTTTAACTTTATCTCTTATTTTAAAGTACACACAGTAACATAAAAATGAACGAGTCGATGTTTCCCCAAACGAGTTTTATCCGAATAGTAGTAGTTTTTTTACTTTCTTTCCTGGTTTTGGGTTCTTTCTTCTCTTAAAATTTCATTTCAATTTAATGCTTTTTCTAAGTTAACGAATATAGTCTAACTTCTCAATGTTACGATTAATTTCGTTTACTAATCGCTATCTTAAAAGATATTCTTCTTATCTCTTTTCAAAGAAAAATTATATTTCTAACCTCAAGAGGAATATTACTTCCGCTGACATGAACTTTTTGTTTTAATTTTTGGATAAGTCTCGTTTCGGAACTCGACGTTCGCTGTATCTGTAGAAAAAGACGTAACGGAGGCAAGTTTAAAAGCAGCCCATGACCTCATCAACTGCGGCAAGAGCCAAGGGTATCTTCGTCAAAACGTAAAGGTCATCGCTGCGCGTCAAGTCACAAGTACCGCTAGTCCCGGTGATCTTTTGTACGCGAAAATAAAGAGATGGTCTGAGTGGACATCGGTGACTTCTAGATAAGAAAAATGACATTGGTTCAAATAAAAAAGGCATTGTGGTTTTTATTTTTTTCTCATCAACTTAATTTATTTTATACCATACGTCTAAAGTATATATACAAGACTGCATTGATCTAAACAATTGTCTATGATACATCATAACATGGGACAGAACATGTTTTTTTCGAAGAGTGTCAGCAGCTTAGAAAACAAGCCACGTAAACGACACGGTCGGTGGTGGATCTGTCCTTAGCACCAACAACGTGTGTTTGTTTATTTTTCCTCTCCTCGCGTTTTGACGTATTATCGTTTAAAATTATTTACAAATTACAAAAGTTTTCGCGTCTCCGTGATGCAACACGGCGCTAAGTGCGTGGTCTTCTAGACGCAAAGACCGGCAATAGCCTTGACGCTTCATGAAAACGCATACATGAATGGGCGATTTTGCGAATTTTATCGGTAAATGATCAACATGTTTAAATTAATGCAAAAAAGAAAAAATTTTCGCTAATTCGCTGACTGAAATAAAAATAAATTGGCACTAAATTCATGATTGGAAAAGCTTCTTTGATGTTTACACGGATGAGTTTCCCCTTTACTTTGTGCTTGTAATTTTGATATTTTATAGTTAAAGTTTATAAGTAATATTGGGAGCGTAGGCTCCGCAAATTGATTTTTCTCTGTTCAGCATCCCGCGCTCGATAATATACCATTTTTTCATAAATAATATTTCGTTGATGCGTAAATAAATAAACGTAAATTCAGCTTTCGTGTCGCGTAACTACATAAAGGGGGGATTCCTATGTACAAACACAAAAAGCTAATAAGAACCGTACCGCATATAGAAATGCCTGTACATACAAAATGAATCGCAGTTATTGCGATCATATTACCACGAAAATACTTGGATCTCTCTCTTTCTACAATCATTAATGCACCATTAGTAAATTCTTAAAATGCTCGTTTCTTCTACATTCACGAACTTTACGTCAGTTAAATAATCTCATCAATCTTACACTTATAAAAGGCCTCCGCCAAAGGTGACTCTCACCTTTCAATACAGCTCTTTTGGCTTCACTCTTATTTCGTAGGTACCAAAGAAAGTAACGACGTTCCTTCTTTATTTTCGTTATTTTCAGTAATAGCATATTCGTGCATAATAGCTTTCAACCAAACTATAGCAGTATTTTGTGATGAGTGCCATTATGTTTCTTAAGGCAAATTACTTTGTAAAATGAAAAGGCAATTATCCTTTTTTGAATTCATGTTTTGATGGATATGAAAAACAATTGTAGCGCTTTTTAAAAGTACATAAATTAAATAGTTCTTATAAATATTAATAGTACATCACTTACATACTTTAATTTTGTTGATATAAGTAATCTGGACTTTTTATGTAAAACAGACTTAAATGAAGTATTTAAAATTCCCAAGAAAAGTAATTTTTAAATTAATAATCATAAAAAATATTTTTTTTAAATAGTTAAAAATTACACATTTCGGAATCTTCAAATGCTTATAAACCTTAAATGAATTAGTCCAGACGAGTAAAATGCTTTTATTTAGTAATTGAAAGGAAAATCTTCATACTCATATAACCATAACTTCTTTCATATCCCCAAAACAAAAGAAACTGGAATTGTTTCTCAGAATTCAAAAGTAATAATCCTTCTAAATAAATCTCGTACGAATTCACGTCACGAGGAGGAACGTAACAAGGTAGGTTTTAATTTTCTTTCTTTTTTTGGTTTATTTTTTTATTTAAATGTAAAACTATCAGACTGCTAGAAGTTTCGGAGCGATCCGAAAGCAAGAAGAAACGACCCTGGTTAAAAAACCATCATTGAAAACGATAGAAGTAACATTTTCTTAAGTATCTAGTGGGTAAAAATTTGTGAATTGTCATGCTACGTTCATTTATAACTTTTTTCGAACTACCAACAAAATTATATGAATATTTTGTCAATTATGCTTATTCTTACGTGATCATCATGTAATGTTAAAATATGTTTTAAACATTTTCTTCAATCGTCGTAGCTTATCAATGAAAACTTCTTAACCAGGGCCTTATCAAATTAACTATTTACAATTGAACTCTAAATTAGCGAGGTTGAGCTTATACGGCTGATTACATATAATTATTAACAAAAATTAATAAATTACTTTGCGGGCTAACGAATTTCTGCCCGCAACGTTAAAAAATAAGTTTCTTGAGCCGTATACTATCATAAGCTACAATATCAAGCTCTATACCTTCCTTAATTTAGCGTTAGATTGTAAATAGCCAATTATCGATCCCGGAAACGCGTTTACAGCAGGCCACCCTTCCGACCGAAGAGTAGCGAGCTTATAGTACCCAAGGCCGTTTGCGCGGTTGATTCTTTCGTAACCGGCAACGATGACCCAGCACCTAAACTTTGAGGCGGCCTCACTTGACCAAGATCCGTCCTCACGGTCCTGACGCCGCTGCGTCTCTGCCTCGCCGAGGCCCGTCGCGAGAAGGCATAGTTCTCGATGTCTTCGGTCTTGGACCGCTCGTCCCTGCCAGTGGCAAAGGAAGCACCACATCTGGAGTCGTCACTTATAGACGAGGCTGCGCAGCTGGATGAAGCAGACGAGCCTGCCTCGGAGCCAAGTTTCTCCGACGACATCGAGCCTTTGAGAAAGGTCAACTGTGCCATGGGACTCTCGCGCCGTGAGTACAACGCGCCCTGCAATGCCAGCTGTGACATACCCGAGCCAGAGGCCATGATACTGTCAAAGCCGAAACGCTCGAGCCTCTCCACCCTGATCTCCGTTTGTTCCTCGGCACCGTACTTCTTCTTGCCACTCTGCTTGAAGTTTTCACGTCTGCTCTTGCGGCTAGCTGGTGTCTGTTGGGGAGTCTGCTGTGGCGTCTCGCCACTGAAGGTCCGCTTAAGTAGCTCAGCACCGCTGGCGAGCACATTACCAAAAGATATGGCACCTACGGGTGGTGGCGATGGTGAGGCTGACCTGGATTGCGTAGGGCTACCGTCGGGACTATTGCACGGTGTCGTTGTCGGCGTGAAGTTCTTATCGGTGTTGGGCGTCGTCACGGATGACGGAGTCACAGCCTTGATGCCACGTTCGTTTAGTATCTTAGCTAACCCGAGTGTCGTAGAAAAGGTCGAAGTGGAGTTACGACGACTGAGCATACGTGGCGTATTGACACCCGAGTTGAGAGCGCTACCTGGCTGGCTGGCAACGCGGCTGGACACGATGCTCGAAGTGAGGTTCGTATGGTCATCCGGGTGCATGACCGTGCTGTTAGTATATGTATAAACCGAACCCGTGTCCTGGAAGAGCTTGCCCGGATTAAGATACTCCTCATCCTCCTCGACGTCCGTAAGCGTGAATGTCTCCAAGCCCAGATCTTCAAGTCCGCGACCGCCGCGAGTCTTCACACCTGGCCTATCCTCCAACAAACCACCTGTGCAAACGAACATAATTATTATCCCTCAATCGCGGCTCATCTTTTAATAATTATTCTAAAGACTATTACGTACCTAATGTCGGCGTGGCGAGCTGTGACCAGTGATGCAACGTCTGCGAACCCTCCATAGGCTTGACTATCTGCAGCTTCTCGGGCAGTCGCCAGGCCGCGCTGTTGCCGCTGAAGCCGCTCAAGTTATTGCTGCTGCCCGTCGACATGATGCTGTCGGGCGTGCGGCAACCGAACGGCACGAAGTTCGGCGGCGACTGCATGCCCGCGTCATAATCGTAACTGTAACCAGCTCCGGAACTGAGGCAAGCGCGACGCGCTATAACCTCAGCAGGTGTTAAACGGCGGAGCGCCGCCTCTAGATCGGCGGCACCCGGCGCGCCAGGTACACCCGTCTGCTGTGGGCCACTACAATCGTTTTCAACGTCATTAGCTTTGTTACTAATGATATTGAGGCATAGAAATGATACGTGTTAGTGATGCGAGCTTTTTATTAATGATATGATTCGTCAGAAGTCAATCTACAGTTATTGGAGAGAATCTGTATATTAGTTAGTCTACGTGATGATTATACGGAAGCTGTTAATGAAGTGAGAGGATGGTTTGCTGTGTATATGTATAGAGAAAAATTAGCGAATGTTAAATTATTAGCAAGCATGAGATGAGTGATGTACTTACGGATAGTCTTCTGAATCGGTAAGAAGAGAACCCTCGCTGTCGCTTTGACCAGTGGAATCAAGACTGGGGAAGGTTGAAGCTACATTCTTGCTTCGGCCCTGCAGAATCGAGGTCATGCGTGGTCCTGAGGAACTGCTTGATAAAGTCGATGTCGTCATCGAACCGAGTCGCGGGAACTGATGGTTATCCGTTGCAATGTTAGATGTGGAGCGCGCCGCAACCTTCACCGTTTCGAAGACTTTCTTATATGTAGGTCTAAAAAAAAACAAACGTATATTAAATAATATGGTTAAAGATGCTGTAGCTAAGAAAATTGTTTAAAATTAATAATCTTACATTCTATCCGCGCTTATACCCGAATCTAGGCTTGATTCCGAGTACAGCGAAGATTCCAATTCCAGGGCAATAGAGTCTGGTTGCGGAGCGGCGCACAGCGACGGGAACAGAGCACCACCGCGAGCGACCGGCATAGATCGCTTGCGCTGTTGCCTTAGCTGTTCCTGCGTTTCCGATAACATATTCACAACCTGTCAAAACAAAAGCAAACATTGTAGCACACCTCCTCGCGATTCTGCATGAAATTCCAACATACTCTACTTCATTTATATATAACGTACCTCAGCATATCTATCCTTAAATTTAGCCAACTCGTCGGCCAACGCGTTTTGATTATCCCTCGTGATGACTAAGTTACCCGCTACCTCATCGTGCTCCGTCATCAGCTGAGCTAACCTCAGCTCCGTCTCCTGTAGTTTCGCCGTTAGGCTAACTATCTGCTCGTGCTGAAGCCGATTCTCCTCCCTCTGCCTCTCCAGCTCCAGGCCTATACCGTCTACCTCCATGTTGGCGTTTGCTGTGTGGAATGAAAAAGTACGTTTAATTGCGCGTCGTGTGCGGTAATGAAAATAAGTAACTATATACGATTGCTGAAACGTGTTTCGAGAAGGCGCATCATCGACTGAAACCGAACGCCGGCCTATTGATAATGCGCGTAAAAAGAAACACGCGGCCGAGCGTTTTGACGAATCAGCGGAATGATTTTGATTACGTCATCAAGGAAAAAGTGCAAGACAAAAAATTTCTCGCCACCGCCGTATTAAACACGCTTCCTTTGTATAGTCGCATATTTATTTACGTTTATCAGTTAGTTCGTTAAATCTATGCGTTGATTCTTTCTCGAAAAATGTTCTTCGAAATATTTTAAGAAAACATCTAAATTGCTACACGAAAACTGTTTAAGGAGAGCAAGTATATACCGAAGGCCAACGTCTCTTTAATATTTGCACAAACAAGTAAATTTTTAGCGACCGCATAAATACCCTTGAAATTACCGGTCACGTGATTTACAAGACAAAAATGATGCTGCTAAGTGCGCTTGCATTTACCTAGCTGATTCGCAATGTCCTTCACCAGACGGGCCTCCTGCTCCTCGCAGTCGTCGGCCTCGTGCACGAGCTTCGAGAACTCATTTCTCAACTGTTTGTTCTCGTCCTCTAACGTCGATATCTTCCTCTGCATAACATCGAGGTTGATACCCCGGAAGCCGGTTGGCGTGCCGGCCTCCGAGTCTCCAGATTCTTCCACATCGTTGGTTAGCACCTGTATCAGTTCGGTCTTCTTACTGACCTCATACGACAGCTGGGTGATCTTCTCATTCGCGCTTTTCAATTCATTCTCAAGCTCCTGTACCGTCGTCTCGAGCTTCTGGTTGTGAGACAAGAGCTCCTTGCCAATGCGCGCAGTCAACTCCAAGTCCTTTTCTTTCTGTGGAGAAGATACAAGAAGGTTTTTTTTTATTATTTGAATAAGAATTGCGAAAGTTTTTGGGACAGTGAATAAAATAGTGTTAAATAGTTGTTCGAAGAGAAAAAAGTTTCCAAAAGTCAGGTAGCTTTTGACACACATCGCATGCTAAGCGATTCAGTTAACCCACAAAAAAATCTGCAAAATACTCTCTAAAATCACTTCAGCCACCGCCTTCGCAATAAAGTGAGTCATGAGTACGTGCCAAGAATATTAACGATTCCTATTGATTTTCTTTTCTACATTTATATACGTACTCAGAAGTCGCAGGATATGAATGTTAAAAATTTTTTGCTTGAAAAAGCTAAAAATCAAGGATGCGATAACGATTTTATTCTTATATTCTTTCAGAAATTAATGAAAATGCGTATTTTTACATTGGCATATGATATGTCGTCGGCTGAGGGGAATAAGGGGCTATCTCGTCGAAGCGTTCAAAAAGGTGCTATCTCGGAAGTACTTTTTTCGAGAAAATTTAAGTTGGCACCTTTACAGAAACTTATAAAAATTTAAAATTAAGGGTATATTCATTAATTTA
>JAWWEQ010000010.1:9612130-9643647 GCA_035583055.1 Torymus tubicola
CTTTTCGAAATCTCGGCGAGATAGCACCTTTTTGAACGCTTCGGCGAGATAGCACCTTATTCCCCTCAGCCGACGATGTGGGAACCTCGAATTCATATTTTCTTGACATTTCAATGAGATTTTATTGTCACAACAACCTTCGCGAATATTATTTATTGAGTAGAACAAAAAAATAAGAGAACAGTTAAGCCTTATTAAGTCATAAAATTGTTATCTTAAGCAGGGGTTTATTTTATTTCAACGTAACGGCAATGCTTAAATAGATGTACCACGCACATTTTTTTTTTATATTTATTTAATTTTCTAGTTTCCGTAAATTATTTGTAACCGAAGTAAACAGATAAAATGAGTTTTTTTTACCTCCTCCAGAAGCCTTGTCACTGCTTCGATATCATTATAAGTCTTGGTCATTTGGCTCACCCGGTCGCTGCATAGAACTGTAACAAGAAACAAAAAAAAAAATGTACATGAATAAACTGACATTTGAAACCGTATTTCAGATAACAATATTTAAAGCTAAAAATTGTGTTCATTTTGTATCTGTATCATTATTGTGTGTTAAACGTCCTACAAGCTTCATCGGAAGAATACGTTTCTTTGTATACAATATAGGTGCAAAATTTAGCGTTACAAAACAACAACTTTGCAGAGCAACAAACAGCATATTAAAGAAAAAAAAACAAGAACTTTGAAAAAACGGCGATGAAAATCCGCAAAGTATATTTAAAACTGTGTGCAATAAAGCAATCGATGATCGATGAGTGTTTATACGCTTCTCGTAAATGATAAAATATAGCGTCGTAAAAACCGCTGCGCCCACTTGGATTAACGTCGGGTACATTACGACTAATTATTTAGATGAAGAATCCATCCGAGTAATTGATAACTGTCGTATATATATACAACGCTTTTATTACTTATATCTTTAAAATATACTTTTATGATTATTGGATAAATCTACTGTAAACTATAAAAAAATCTGATAACATGGGTAACTACAAATGTTATCTTATTTCGCACCTAGCAAATAAGTTATACATTGTAAATTTCATTTTTTTATCATCTATCTGATGACTTCCCAAATTACTCCAACCTCAACTCAAATACAATACCGAGTCGTAAAAATCTCATTTCAACCATAACAGCCCAAAAAAATCCTTCTCTACGTATATAGACACACCACAGTTTGCTCAAGACATCGCTCCCCTATTATCTTTACTCACACTACACACATACATACATACGCGGCTAACGTTCATTCCTTTCCGCTTCATTACATTCCTCGGCAGTGCGGTATAAATATACCAGAGTCCACGTTCCTTCCTTTACAGTCATATATACACACTCTGACTTCTTTCTCGAAAAAGGTACAAACGATGATGATACACCCGCACGACTCGTTGCTGGCGTCGCGCCGATAAGCCAAGCTCCTTGACCCTTTATGCTGTACCTCGTTATCGTGGATATGCAGGTTAAGTTCAACGCGCAGAGAGACAGAGATATATATACACAGAGGAGTAGGTATATAAGGTAGAACAAGCGAGCGTCGGCGGCGGTGGCGACGACGATGTGCGCAAGTAGGCGACACAATCGATTTGCGCGCACTATTTTTACATTATATAGCAATGCGCCCTGCTGCTGTTACTGCTGCAACTACTACTGCTGCATCACATCGTCGTCTTCTTCTTCTTCTTCTTTTTTTGTTCTTCGTTTTTTTCTCTCTTCTCTGTCCCTCTTTCGTGCTTTCGCGCGCTCGCGCATGTGGCACGTGTTGTAAGAGCTATTTTCACTGCCTGCCGATTGTTCTTTGTCCGGTGATTATATTTATAAGCGGAGAGTGTGTATATGTGTAAGCGATGATGAGCAGCTGGAGTTTCCATCCCTTGTCGGTTGCTTTCTCTCAGAAAATGTGTATTTCGAGCGTGTTCGTATGTGTGTATCGTAGGTGTTATATAAAATCGAGTAAAAAAAAAGGCGCGTCGTAAATAGAATTGGTTATTAACGAGGAGATTGTCGTTCGTAATGTCGCGATAAAATAAAAGGGAGAACGGCTTCTTTAGATTTTTCAATCACATTTTTAATGGTGATTTTAATTTACGTTCGTCAGTTTTCATTGTTAAAAGCAGTTTTATAGTTTACTCAATTTAACGAGGTTGGGGGTAACGGTTAGATTCTCCAATACAGCATGCGGTTTCATGATTTTATCTTTTTTTTTGTTTGTGAAGTATAAATGTAATGACAAATATAACGATTAATCAGCTATCTTCGAAGTATTCATAAACTTCTGCAGAATCGTGAAAATTATTCATCAGTGAATATAATTAGCAAGTATAAATGGCATGCCTTACGTCAATCGCGCAAACAAAGTACTTACTATAATATATAGCTACAGTATGAATCGAAGTACAATATAAAAATTCTAAAATTAATCTTCGTTACGAAATTGCCCTAAAAACATGAACGAAAGAAGCTCAAATCTTACAGCAGCCATGAAGAAAAGTGATGAACGCAAAGGTTAATAAAAAAATATCCCAACAAGACTTTCTAATCCAGATCAAAAACATCTATGTACAACCCACGCTCTGTACTCGCGCGTACAAAAAATCCAAATTCCCAGCGTCGACTGCACACCTGCAGTGCCTGAGGGAGCGCGCGCGTGTACACAAAAACTAGTTCAATCTCATTTCTCTCTTTCTCTCTCCCTTTCTTCCCCAATACGGTCAGCAACGCGCTCCTGTCCGTCCAATAGAAATCACTCTACATCCGTCGCTCCGAACAGAACCCGCAGAAGAAAACGGAAATCAAGGTATATGTATATATACACGCTGTATATAGCAGGTGAGATCGCGCGGGCAAGAGAGGCACAAAAAAAGACATCGTCGCATACCTAAACGAAAGCCAATGAGAGTGGAAAGTGTATATAATCTATGTGTACTGCGGCAACATCGACTTTTCCGGGCGATTCCAATTGCTGCGGGAGCAAGACGGAGAGAAAACAGAGAGGGAGAGAGAGAGAGAGAGAGACGATCTTCTTCGTCGGCAATGAAACGCCTCGCGACTTCCCATTCGACGTGTGAACGCGCGCTCGCACACATTGGATGCGCGCGCGTGACTCGAACGAGGCATGCGGTGAGTATATGGTCTCGTTTTCTACGCTCAACTTTTTCCCGCCGGTTGAAGCTGAAACGCTGCAAGAACGCAATATATAGAAGCGCGTAGTAAGTATGTACATATATATATACATTCTGCGTTGCTGTTTTATCTTCTTTTTTAGTGCGGACGATGGTACGGAGAATTCGTAATTATATATATAACGTATACGAAGCGATTTTAAGCTTCATTTTTCAACTAATTGGCGTTTATGCGCTGTTTAGCATTGAAAGTTGGTGGTAATTGATATGTAATGTTGATAAAAGACGTTCGCGTATTTTTAATAAATGGTTTCTTTAGGTAGATCGTATTTAAAAATTTTAATACAAATTGCGTGATAAAAATATGTCAGTAATTATATTTTCGATGGATAAAATGAAGTTTTAATGCTGTACATTATAGTGTCCCGGTTACTTGATATTAAATTTCATAAATTTTTTAGATTACTTTCTAGATTCTTATTCAATAATGACTATAAAAGCTTATATTTTTAGAATAAGTATTTAAAAAAAAATTATACGAGTATTAAAGCACGTATTGTTTTCCTTTTTATGATACGCAATATTAAATGTTTAACAATTTTATTATCGCAAAATCAATAAAGTAAAAATAAAGCCTACGTTCTCGTGATAAAATACTCGTTTAGACGCAGTCTCTCGTTGCAAAATATTTAATAGCACGCACTGATAAAAAAAACATAAAGTGAAGAGTTATATCCGCGATCATGTTCTCTATCGAAACATCATTGGAATCGAATTAAATGTAGTAGTTTTCTTAATTAATCCATGAAACTCTTTATTATATTTCCTAGTAAATATCGATTTAATAAAGTTATAATTAAAGATGGAAAAATAATGGACCTCTAATTATTGCGTATGTAATAAATCAATCTTTGATATGAACGAACTTTATCAATATTTTAAATCCTCGATCCAAATAATAACGATGTTATCGCAGCATATTTGGCGCCAATATTTTGATACATGAAAGACATGGAATAATAAAAAAGTAAAGCTTAATAAAAATGTACGATAATCCAAACAAACAGGCGAACAAAATATTTTGTGAACAAAAGCAGGAGAAATTTCAATTGTGTATTTTTACATAAACAAATACAAGTGCTGCTACATAAAATTTATTAAAAGGTAAACTAATTATACGTGCAGTTGAAAATATAAAATAAAATAGCTGAAACGTCCTAAATATAAAAAATGACGTACAAAAAATAACACTTAAAGGAAAAAAAAATTGTAAGATGTCATTGTAGACGCGTTCAGTATTGATCATAGCGAAGAAAGATCAAAAATATCTTTGGCCTCTTCGAGCCATTTTGAGTGAGTTTTCATTCTATTCGAGCTAGTGAACTTTAACTGGAACAAGGAAATCAATACCTCGTTATAAATTCTGAAGTGAGCAGCGATTTAAGATTATTCGCTCGAATAATAGACGTATATAATAACACGAGAAATAAGTCTTTCAATATAAAACACTGTTAATCTCGCTTTAACGAAATAAAACATTTAAAAACAGAAAGATAAATCAATTTTCAATCATATATCAAGCGGTGAGATATCCAACTGAGAAATGGTCTTATGACATTTTCAAGCTTCATACACGAGCCGCTAAAAGCTGGAAAAAAAGCGATGAAGAAGCCAAAGTCTATTCGAGAAAAGAGGATGATACGGATGATACGCAAGATCCATGCTTTAAAGTGGTAAGCTACGCTACCCTGTAAAGCATGAAAGAATGAAAGAGAAAATATTGAACCTTTCGTCGCGAGTGAAAAATAGCAGCAAAAAAGACGCACATGTAGATATAAACTAGATAAATTAAACATTGAATTTTCGTTGTTTCAACTGAAATACATATCTGTATATCATATTAGCCACTCTCTCAACAACAAAAGGATCAATATTTCTACATATTCACTCGTTACACCGTAAAATAAATACCCATTATCTCGTAACATCGATTAAACTTATCCAAACTCCAGCATATATACATTATCCACTCCACAATTCGAGTGAAGTACTATATCATCTAATGGAGTAGATAACCTCGCTACATCAGAAAACCGCGTGATCATTCCCACACAATAATGTGCTGCACACAACGACATACAGAAATATGAAAATGCGCATCGCAGCGTCAGCCATCAAATACAAGCCGTCACATCTACTCTCGAGCTCAAGCCTCTCATCCATCATCATCATCATGGCAAAATAAAATTTGGTTCAGTACAGGGATTATATCCATTCCCAGGTGAGCTGAGGACGAAGATAGGTGTACTCGGGCCGGCAGCTTGTCCGCAAGCTTGACATGTCCATGGCGGTGGTGGTTGTCGACCAGCTCCGATGTAATCCGTACCGGACGACTGACTACTGGAGGATAGCGAAAGTTGAAGAAGACCTGCGGCACGATTGACTTCCGCCATGGTACGTGGTATATCGTCGTCGTAGACATATGGATCTTCGTCATCGAACTCTCCTTCTTCCTCTTCCTCCTCCTCTTCCTGTTCCTGGGCATTGTAGCCACCGCCATCGTCACCTGAGCCCCGGTCTCTGTCGTCCACGGTATTGTCGCGCTCGAGACAGGCTTTGGTGGCCCGTCTCCTGGATAGAGGACGGTTCTCGTCGGCAGGATTGTGGCTGGTGGCGGTTGTCGATGACGAGGCTGTCGCTGGCCCCTCGGCCAGGATATTTAGGTTGCCGTCCAGAGTCGCGCACGTGGATGGTTGAGAGTGAGGTCGTGATGGTTGTTGGGGTGTCTGTGTGTGTGGAGGTGGTCGGTTAGTTCTGAAGTTGTGGGTGCTTGTTGCTTTTAGCCGTGGTGGGGTAACATCAGGCATGAGCATTTTTCATTAGCAGTTTAAAACGTATTTTAAGAGAATCATTGTTTTAAAAATAACTAAATACATGTATTTTGCTAATAATTTTACATATATGTTTTTGCTTGTAATTAAACATAAGTACGTAAGGATTTGAACATCGCGGCCTTTAGCAAATTTAAATTAACTTTAAAGTAACTTTCCTTTTCGTTGAACTGAAATAATCTCTAGGACGTTTAAGAAGTTACTTATTAAATTCGTATAAGCGTCGAATTTATTCCGAAAATATCACCAGTGCCGTGCCGACTTTCGTAATCGAAACTTATGATAATGAACTGCAGGTAACGGGTTTCATCATTTCGTGACTACACGCTGAACGTAACATTCACTTTGTAAGTGTCGATTCCGCGACGTAACGTCTTTAGAAAAATTTAGATAAATACTAGAGTTTTACTACTGCTACTAAGTAGATGTCTAAAAACAAATTATTCGTTAAACATCTTATGAACTGCCAAGAAGTTTAATAAATCGTCACGTGGTTCGTAATAAAAAATAATTAAATTTTGTTTACTTGATATAGAATACTTTTTTAATCAATATGTAAATTAATCAATCTTGATAAATTAAATTACTTTCTGCAGACGTGATTGTTTTTTGCAAACTCATTACAAGTTCCTCTGATTCATATCGCGGTTATCAACTTCTTCATTTCCTATTTTCGATTTTTAAGTGTATTGAAACTTCACAGAAGAATAAAATAATTTATTTTTTTACTTTATATGTATATTAATTTTTTACGTAACGAAACATACGAACCGTTATTTTTAAAACATTTTCCTGTTCAAGTAACGTACGTCAAATTCCTTACGTTTTTCCTAGTATATAGTTTTTACAAAAAAATTAATAAATAGTTTTACCTAACGTTACGTAATTAATATATAAATGATTGAGTTTACATTTTTCAAAGAATATCAGTACAGTATAATTTAATTTACGAATCGTTGAAATATGTTAAAAAGTTTTTATTTTAAAGTAATGAATAGTGCTCATGCTTGATTATCGTGATTGTTTTACGGTTAGACGTACGACGTATTTCACATCCTGTTGTAAAGTTGAGGTGTGTTATCCAATCTTGCGTTTCTTTTGGCTTCAGTTTTTCTAATTTATTATCATACTTTTTCAAGATTTACTTCTTTGGAAACTCTTGAGTATTTTTTCCACGGCATTAGAGATTTTTCATTTTGACGCCGACAATTGTTGCTCCTTGTGGCTTTTTTTATCCTGATGGTTTTCGAGTATAAAGTCGATAATGTATAACGACTTTAACTGTTTCACGTTTAACGCAACTTTATTGCTTCACTTCGTCGTAATGAATGTACGACGAGCAATAAACTAGTCGCCATAAACATCGACTATTTCAAGAGAAAAAAACATCAGAAAAATTAATAAATTCGCTCCAATAAGATCTACTCTAACTGCTTAACTCATTCACTTAAAAGCATGAAAGTAAATAAAGCTTTCATAAAACATAAGTACTACATTCATACTAGATCCAGAGGGTCACAAATATCACTATTTAAGATTATTTTCAAGTGATATTACGGAAAAAGCTAAAAACATACGTTCATTTCTTTTTTTTTTCTAAATCCTAGTGTTCGAGAACAATCTCGATGTTATGCATAATACTCTTAATGAGTATTACCTAAAGTCTGCTTTTTTTGCTCTTAAGGTAAAAAAAATGTTTTCTTTTTAAATTTAATGTTGATTATTGAAAAAAACGGGTTAGAAAAACAACTTTTGTAATGGATTTACTTAGATTTATTTTAAGGTTTAATATTCCTTAACCGCTCGAAATTCTTCAAACCCCACTTTTGTAAAAATACGCTGATTTAAAATTTCTCATTCAACATTTTCGTCTCAGACTAATATTTGCATTTCAAAGTGCACATGACGTGCGTACTAAAACTGCATTTGGCATTTGCCATCGCGCGGTTGTGTATGCGTATCTAAATATCCGTGTACACCTTCGCTCGCCTATATTCTTATCGAAAAATAAACATTTCCTTCGGCGATTTCAAGTCAGACATTACGAAAAAATGCTCTTACAAAACCGTAAAACAAATTTTATCATTGCCAAAGGTATTATGATTTACCTTGCTTGGTACACATAACGAATTTATTCAAAGCATTTTTCCATAAAACAAAAAACCGTGTGTTCTTAACATTACCTACTACGTCAAAAGTAACATTTAATCACTCACAAACTACAGGAAGTAAATAATTCCCTATCTTCAGCGACAAAAAACGTATCTCCCACTATTAATTTCGATTGGATAATAGTAGGAAAAAAAGGAACAGACATCCTTGAGCAGCTCGATAATTTTCGATTTTCCGCGCGCTACTATAACCACCTTTTTACATAACCCACAATTTCGTCCGCGATCGCTAACTACAATGCATCGTCTCCATACCTAACATCTCTCCCGCACTCCACACAATATTTTCCCCCACAACAAACACTGAACGCTCGAATTAATCATAACCGCGCGGCACGTATCTATACCTATATCCCATTTCAAAACTTGAAGAGATGCATGCCGGAGGCCGAAGAACTGGTAAACCAGCCTGCGTATAGTGGGCTGACGGGTTCCGTCCGCCGCTCTCGTGGCGTATCCCGAGAGTTCGTCGACTGAGACAAGGCCGCGTGCGCGTGAGACGATACCTTGTGTATATATGTTACGCGCAATGTTGTGGGTAGATAAGTGGGTACATAAGAGATGAATTGTAACACAGTGGATCAAAACAATGGAGTGAAAGAGGCTCTGGCAGATTTATCGAGGGAGAGGCGAATTGAATTGAGTTGGGATATAGGGTTTTAGGTGGGTACAGGCATTGATATTTTTGGAATGTTTGAATGGACATTGTGCTGAGAGTATATATATATAGTATTGTAAAGGCATGAATGGGATATAAGGTAACGAATCACTTTTGAGGCAGCGGTAAAAATATGCCTATGTATACGGTAATAAATAATGTTAAGTGTTCTATTTTAATTTACTTTTGCACTTGGTATAGTTTAAAATAAGTTTTCTCAAGTTATTTTAATACGAAGAGAAAATTCGCGTTATATTTGTAGGTAACGTGGTTTACCAAACGAAGAAAAGTGTATTACTGTGACAAAGTTATACAGAAACACTATTATATACATATACACCTGCGCATAAGTAAATTACCCTCGCGATGCTTTTTTTTTTCTAAACTAAGTCAATTATTCCGCGACTAACTCCTCGACAAACGTTATAGAGAACCAAGTCAACTTCCACGCGTATACAAAGCAAACATTTCAACAAAAACGGAACCTTCTATATACCACCGCTGCTTCAATCCCGCAGCGCTTAAGCTCCAACTTTTCACTTAAAACGCGCTATTCCCGAGCTTCAATCCACGCCACTTCCATTACTTCCGCGTCCTATACCCACCTACGCCCGCACTTTCAAACTTCCAGCCGCAAATCATTCAACTTTGACATACCCCACCACAAGAGCAAAAAAAAAACTCTCTGTTTTGAAGAAGCGCCGCGTATACGGTGTATGTTTATTTATACAACGCGCGACAGCGGCGCCAAGTCATACGTATATATATATATACATACACACGTGACACCGCGTGTATAGCTTCACCACCCGCCGCGTGGCACGACTTTATACCAAACTCATTAAGGTTTCATCGATCGCGTTGCCTATACGTGTGTACAAGAGAGAGAGAGAGGGATAGATAGATAGATAGGAACCCGCGCAGTGACGAGACGATTGCGTAAACGGGAAGCCTTTGTATACGCGTGGCTGTGTATTATTATTATTATTATTATTATGTCACACAACGGTAGTTGAGATGATAGAGTGCAGAAGGATTCATTGCACTTTTGCGTCGTCGTTGTCGCGTATATGTATATGTTGATGTATATAGATGTGATTGTGGTTTGAGGGATCGGCGGTCGCGTGACGTGCGGGCCCGATGCTATTTTTGAGAGGATCGATGGAGAAGGTAGAGAGAGAGGAGATTGAAGTTATGGGCTAAGAAGGCGTGGAGGTAAATCAGGGGTGGCAGTAGGTTTAGAGCGTAAGCGAATTGGTATAATGGACACTTTGGAGGGATGGAAGAAAAGTATAGAGTCTTTAATTTTGCCGAGTTGTTGGCGGTGATGGTCGATGATTTGTGAATATTTATGGATACAGGATTGGTAGGTTTCACGAGTAGTTAGAGATGTTACGCGATACTTTTGTATAGATATGTGTATATATCTGAATGGAAACAGAAGTCATTTGTACATAAAAGCAAGGATTTGTTTTTTTAGCTTGCCGCTATAACTTTCTATATAATAGTGGGTACATACGGATGAACTTTATGATCCTCAATTTGCTAATGTGAATGGGAAACCATTACAATTCTTCCTTGTTCGCGTGGTACGTGGGAATAAAAATGAAAGTTACCTTGTAATTGTCGGAGATCTGTCATTTTCGTGATGCTAAGTAGATTTTTTTTTTAATGGATCTTTATTCAAAGATAAATGTAAAAGTGACAGGAAATTCAATTTAATTGCACGGTGTTTATATCTGAATGATATATAGGAAGAAAGTGATAAAAAAAAAATTTACGACTCGTTATTCACGCCGTCACTGCTAACGTGAAAAGCCTTGCATATATACATTGTAAATACAATTGACGTGCATTATACCTCAATAAAGTTCTATTTTTACCGATAATACGTATATAATTTACAAGTAAAATAACCCTCAATCAAAAAAACTACATACATCAATACCAATAATGCACAACTTTATCAGCGCAATAAATCACGACATCAATAATAAGCATATAATAAACTAAAATCTCCAATCATCATTGTTTCCTAACCACTCAAGCGCACACGAATATACATCGATGTCCTGCGCGACGAATTGTATTCCTCCTTTTTCATTCTATTCAAGAAAAAACAAATTCCATTAGACTGTCCAACGTGTATATACACGCGCGACTGAAATGATAATTCGTCAACCGCAGAAATCCCTGACGGATCAGCAGGTAATCGTCGAAACGCCGCGTCGTCGTCTCCTTGAAACGCGCTAGGATACATACAAAAACCCGCGCCTGCTTACGCAAGAGCGCGCAATCCGCACGGTCGCACACCGTCGTAGCTTTCCGCGTCATTAATATAATCCTGCCGAACTTGTGCAAAATATCGTCGCGTAGTGAGATAATTGAACCTTACGATTGCGTTGATTAAGGGTGGAGAAGCAGCTTATTGCGACTTCGTTAGCAACTGTATGCAAGTTCGTTTCCGATTGTTGCAATATTTTCGTTTCGGTTCTAGTGCAAAATTGTTACTGTTACGTCGTTTTCTGTATATCGTAGCATTATAACGGTATATATTATGCGTATAAACAAAGCATGGGATATAAAATACACGGTAATGATGTCTGTAAAAACTTTGCAAGCCCACGCGATGATATAATTAAACCCATAACGACGGCTCTTTTGTATAATACCCGTATAGCACTACAACAACGTCTCAATGTTATACTATACGCGTTTATATATACGAACTAAAATGCAAATTCGCGCGTTAAAATTCAACCAGCTCGCGCGATTAATGAGAAAATAAACAAGAGCGCGCAAAAGCGTTCGCATATATACATTGAAAAAAACCGCGAGTGAAAGCGCGCAGCTCTTTAATCCCACGATCCAACCCGTGCTACCACCCAAAAATGCCCAAACAAAGCCTCTATTCAATCCTACCTTCTCGCTTCACTCTTTTAAAATTACACACTTTACCGAACCTTTTCATAATACTTCTACTTTCATTAGATATATACGTCGAAAATTGCATAAGTAAACTCTCCGCGCTTTCGTTTCCACCCTCGTAGCGAATCAATCGTCGCAGGCATACGCACACCGGTAGCTCATCGCACGCGCATAGAGTTGCGCAAGAGACAGAGACGCACGCATGCGCGTTAAGCGTAGCCAATCAACGCACACGCGTATCTATACATATATATACACATATACGTATCTTACTATTGTTCCCCTGGCACCGGCATCGTTCGCGTGCTGCAACTACCCCATCTTTTGTGCGTTCGATCCTCCGTGCGGGGAGTGACTTATACCGAGTGTGTCAAAGCTTTCCAACCACGTATATACATATACATATCAGTCTACAAAAGTAGATTGAGAACCTCGCTAATTGGATCTATCCAGCTCCGATATAAAGTTATAGCTTTTAGTCGAATTAACACGCAAGACTCGCGGCAACGTCGAAACGCACATTATGCAATTTGCAAAGCTTTGCTGCAAGCTACACCACTACCGATTGCTACTACTGTTTTTTTTTTCTTATATATATACATCGCAAAAAGAGAGAGAGAGCTTCAAGGCTTTTTCTGACGCGTCGAGACAAGTTATATATATACGCGAACTTTCATAAATATTCATTGCTATTGCAAGTCCGTGCATTAAAACGTGCGCTCTTCGACCCTACCACAAAAGCAACAGCTTACATTAAGTATACCAAACCTAACTTCGGTTACTTCACAACTGCGTCTCTCTCTGTCTCCTCGCAAGCGCATATACCCAACTTGCACGTCTCTCTCTCTATATATATACATATACCGCACGTTTTACGAGCTTCAAAACCGCGGCGCTGCCAAGGTTACGGCCGTGCTTACCCTCTGGAAATCGCTCTCATCCAACCTACATACACACATACGCACTCTTGTATCTACATGAAAGAGCCAGCTATTTTCAGCTTTACAATTTACCATTCAGCCGTGGAGAAAATCCGCATAGACGCGCGAGCTGAGAAAGTGAGAGTGTGTACGTAGTTTGCTCCGAGGGTGCGAGCGCGCGGTGTATATAGACACACACACGCGGTGGCGGTGGTGGTGGGTACACAGCTACACCCTTCTTCTTCTTCTTCTTGTTGTCAATGCACGCTCGAGTCTTACATCAGCTTTCGTCAACCCCTGCCGTTGGCGATAACCAAAAGTACACATATCACACATACACACGAGCACTTTCACTGCTGGCTTTATATAAAGACGCGTAGTTAGACTGCGAGGTTATAATAAAGGCTACTGCTGCTGTTCGTTCCAGCCTCGTGGACGGACGAGAAAAACTGATCACGAGGTTAACGATGATGTCATAACTATAGAGCCGTGGAGAGAGAGAGAGAGAGACTAGACGTAGAATGACTTTGCAACAGCTGCTGCTGTTGTTGTTGCTGTTGCTGTTTTGGCGTGTAGTTTTGATATACTATTACACCACAAAGCTTTTCTCCGACAAAACACAGCTTGCAAGCTTTGGTGTACACATAAGTAGACCAGAGACGGGACGGCGGCGGTGGCGCGGCTGCGTCGCAAAGGTATAGCAGCAGTAGGGGCGCTTGCGCTGGTTTCCCCGCAGTATACGAGGATTCGCGCAGTTTCGCCGAATGGCAAAGGGCGGAAACGGTTACCTCGCAATAACTATATATCTTATATATGGCTCGGTTTTGACGCATGGACGACACACTTGAGGTTAGAAGACACTATTGTTCTGTAACAGTTCCACAGCAGCAGCAGCGGTGTCGGCGGCGTAGTCACACCGCTGGGGGTAAAGCTCAGCTCGCAACGTCGCGGCGACTGATCGATCCGCCATGTTTGTCTGTACGACGACGGGGAACTGCTTCGGCTATGCTCGAGCCTGGCGGGGATATGTCTGTAGTAGGTATATCGCGTGGGAGAGGGAACACGCGAGCGCGAGTGCTAACGCGCAAACTCCGTATGCGCGCTTACACGGCGAGTGTTAAAGTATAATGTGTATCATGTATATATGTATATATGCAGTACAGAGAGCAAGAGAGGGAGGATGCACTTGCAGACTCGACGTCTGGCGCGATATATATAAGCACGTCGTCATCGTCGTCGTCGTCGTCGTTTTTTTCGTCTGTGAGCTGCTACGACGCGTCTATTGTGGGTTATATCCGCGAGGGAGAGGGAGAAATATAGAAGTGAGATTTTCAGAGGGATGAGGAGGTCGCGGGTTAATTGCTTGCGTCCTTGGATAAAAAGACGCGAGAGCGCGAGGTAATTGACGATGATGATGATGCTGGTGTAATGAGGGCCTTGACTGGTGTACTACCCCTCATGTGTGTGTGTGTGCGTGTGTGTGGTGCAAGGGTGGATGAAAAGAACGAGAAAGCAAGAGAGAGAAAGAGAGAGAGATGGTTAAAGTTAAGGTGTATGTGTGACAATGGATACGAATTTACGCTGAATAATTTATGGGAAAACCTTGAGACGATCGAGTGTATAAATGTATGTGTATGTATATGAAAAACATTGATAGAGTGCGTTTTATTTATGTCTCGGTGGCTTTCTTTTTTAAAGCGGTAGGATAGGAAAAATATAATGAATGGCAGTGTATAGAAACGGCTGTTATATTGAATGAAATGCGGAATTCAGAGCTGTGGATTTTCCTGCTTTATCGGCGACGGTAAAGTAGAAAACGATGTTTCCAACTTTAAGAGACAATAGGATTTTGCGATTCTAGCGCTGAAAGGAAAAGCAAAAGAGAAACGGAAAGTTTTTCACAGAGAGAGATAAAGGAGGTAGACAGTCACAGACAGTTGGTATATATATATACACGCGTTTATACAGCCGTTACACATTCAGAAGCTTCATGAGACTAATAATGAGGCTCGAGGGCCTTTTGCAATGACGCTGCGCTTATATTATACACATTGAATAACAGTGTTGGCTGCAGCTAGGGAGTTAAGTGACGTGTAAATTACGCGCGGCTTCGTTCTTTCACGTTTAATTGCTGAACGCAACGTGATACATATCACCTTTCAATTAGATATATCTTCAAACATTTCAATATCATACTATGGTTTCACTGTATACAAACATATATTGTATTACTTTTGTAGATCAACTTGTGGAATAAATAGATCTGTATACGTGTTACTATACTTTCTGATAATATGATTCTCAACTGTTTTTCCAATAAATATAGATAGCGATCGCATAAATAATATATCATGCATTATATATAGACCGTTCGAGTTTTATATAATACCGTGACGGTAGAATATTATTGATACTCTAAGGAATAATGGATCTAAATGATATAAAACTTAGATGTACAGTTATTTACGTGTACGGCCTCTCCGTCGGTATACACATAATGTCTTCCCCGACACTTACGTCACACAATATGCACAAAAGTACTGCAGGCGTCGAGAATATAACTGCAATTGCGCAAATGCGTTTATCAACAACGACTAAATAATAAACTCGAAAGACGTTTTTAAAAAGCTAAACGTCTTCGTTAGCCGTCGTCGTCGTCGTTAAACGTTAATTATTCTTTTAACCAGGGTAATCATACTTAAATGAAACATTTTTATCAATTACAAAAAAGATAAAAGTTATAATAACCAGCAAGTACATCGTTTCAATCAACATTACGCGAAATTATACGAAAATAATACGACAATTCTTCCACGTAACAACCATTCGCGCAAAAACAAATATAAAGAGCAATGACTTGCACATCTATACACTGCACTTGCATACACATATATATTTGCATACTTGTGTCACTGCAACGTATACATTAATCTTGCAATATATATCTATATATACACACACACATACATACACACAAGTATGCACTAGCAAGGTCATATGTCATTCTGTAATCCCGCAGGCTCGAAGATTCTTGCCCTTCGCTTGCCGCGTGTGCAGCTCGCGGAAAGCGAAAGTTGCGCACATGCCGCACCGCCGGCAGTCACACAAGCTCTTATCGCGTTAGCGATAAATTTCGCGCGCGCGCGCGCGCACTTGCCGCAAGAGTAATCTTCGCGCGCGTGACAAGCGTTCGATTAGAAAATTCATCGTTTAGCGACGACCATAAACAATAAATCGTTTCGCTACTGCGGTATAATAGCCCGTTCCATTATACTCTTATGCATATAATGTATAATAATAATAAATATAGACAATCTCGTATTTACCGTTTTAAGCGGCAAGTTTCACAAAATTATAACAACGCGAAAAAATTAGCTTAATTCCGTTCGGCCTCTGTATACGCCACGCGTAATTGTATACCTACGGCCCCAAAATACGAAAACTACAACACGACGCGCTATATGTATATGTATACTTCCACACGATTTTCTCCTTAATGAAACGCAATTTATTCTTTTCTTCTTTTCTCGAAATGCGCGTATAAAGACTCAAAAGTGTAACGTCCGTTACCAACAATTACGGTTGCTCCAACGACGTTATAATGCACACAAATTACATATATACGAACAACAACAACAACATGACCGTCGTCGTTGTCGTCGCGTTTGCATCCCTCGCGCGCATTCAAGCTTGACACGCGTGTATATATACGTCTCTTCATACCAACGGTATATTCACTTGCTTGCACGTGCAATGATACGCGAAGAGCCGGAAAGCGTTCAGTGACACAGTTGCAAATGAACGGCTATATACCTGCAGGTATATGTATATACGTTTCTCGCGCGTGAACGCCGATCTTTATCGATGTGGATATATAGTCATACGTATTGTGTGCGCGCGGCTCATTACACGCGCTTGTATATAAGTGCGCTGTTCGCCTTTTATTAACGTCGCACGTGAACCGCGCACCGACTCCTGTCACTCTCTATATAGCGCGAGTAATTATATCAGATTACTCTCTGTATATATGCAAATGAGACGAAGAAGGAGGAGAGCAGTAGGGGAATGCCTTCGCGGTTGTTTTTTTTTCTCGCGTTCCGGCTAATTTATCGATTATGCGCCGTGCGGTTAAATATAGAGGCGTGTGTGCCGTGCGAGTGATTGTGCCGCGCACATGGTGCAAGCGTTTGAACTGTAATGTAATATTCAAGCGTTATACAGCGCGCTAGTGGAGTGTTATATGTATAGTTTAGCTGTGAAAGTAAATGCTTGACCGTATATAAAGTTATATTTTATTGTATGATAAAAAAAAAAGGTAAAGGGAAACCATTGAATGTATTTTATTTTACAATAATTATATGCAAAAGGTGAGGTTTAATTTAGTACTGGCCGATGTGCAGTTGATGCCATAATTAACGTCAGAATACAAGGCGTACCTTAATTGATACGGAATAATTTAATCAGACGGCCGAGTTACACACCCGCGTCGACAGGCGCATAAATATAGCCGAGCGTTAAATCATTGAAAATCTATGGTTCCCGTATATTATATACATAAAACCCATTCTCTAACTTCCACTCCGCTAAGTATCAACGCACCATCTAAAGATACCACGGGGAATCAGAGCTTTAAAATTAGAAGGAGAGAAAAGAGATCCTCGCGATTCTATTAAACCTGTCGGACGCGTATATTCTAATTATAATGTTTCCCTCAAAATAGTTTTCACCGCGACTATCATATATACACACACACACAACGTATAGAGATTATATACATATATACACTAAAATAGACGCACGAAGGATAGGCCCCGTGTGGATATACGCATATGTAGGGCATAGTGCTAGGCGCCGAGAGGGAGGACGACTTCACACACATCATCTCGTGTAGCACAACTATGTAGCGCATAGTGCGCGAGTAAATGAGCGCGTGAATAAAGTTGGATATAAAGTTGGAAGCGCGTAGACTATACTCTGCGCTTTATTGAAATATATATGCGCGGTCGCTTCGGAGTTTCGGAATTAAAATCCGAGATACTCAAGTCGTGCGTGTAACAATAGCTATATATACACTATTTAGTCTCCAACGAAATTAGCCGTTTCGGTGTATAACCTTAACTAACCCTTTCTCTCGTAGAAAACCTTCGGTATAACAATATAAACCCACCTCTGTTGAGCAGCAGTGTCCTGATGACCCTGATGTAGACCTTGCCGTGCTTAGTCCTGGCGACGTGAAAGAGAAAATCCGTGAGGTCGCCTTCCGCCTCCAATATATCCGTTTCAGCGAGGGTTTCTCGCATGATTTCGACCCTCTCCTCTGGTGTACTGTCGTCCGGGCTGGCGAGTCCCTTTTCAAGGTACTCGACAACCCCATAATCGTCCCATAGCTCGCACTCGCTTTCCGAAGGCTTACGCCAGAGCGAGACACGTGCACGGTCGACCTCATCTTGATCGTAGTAACGACGTAACGGCGTGGACGAGGAATGAGGCCCGAACCCTGAGACGTCAAGGGCAAGGGCATCGAACGAAGTGTCACCGCGACGTGAGTGTTGTGGTCGACGTGGACGTCGAGGTGGTGTCGCGACGCTACTAACGGAGGAGGCGGCGGCTAGGCGACGATGATCGTCGTCATCGTCCTCGCGCAGGCTCATGTCATAGTTCCACGAGCGCGCAGCCCCGCGCGCGACGCTTCTCTACACCGTATATATCGGTTCCTGGATTATGAGATGACGATGATGTTGATACGTCGCGACGGTGTGCTGATGGTTGGTAGCATCCGATGAATCGTTGAGTGGATGGTCGTGTCACTGGCGCGAGATTACACTGACATTTCCGTGAAAGCTGTGTTGGTAAAATTCGAACGTATAAGAGAGGGTTGAAGAAGGCGTTTCCTTTTCTCATATACATTTTCATGAGATAACGTGACGTTAGCGTAATGGAAATGTATAATGGAAAAATCTTTCAACGCTCCCTTAATAAACAACCAGTGGAAGAAGTTTTCTTTTTCTTTGGATCAAGTTTGTATAAATGTATAACCTAATAAACAAGTTTTCATACATACACGTGTAAATTAAATATAACATACACACGTAGAGAATACGTATATATCATTGCGTATATTTGCGAGGCGAAGGTTGATATCTATATAACACATTCACAGTCAATAAACATTCATCAATAGATTCGTCAGGGCGCGCAGAGTCGACAGTTTGTTCTAACTAGTTTAAAGCTCTCTTACTCACTTATTGACGAAGTAATTCGATCGGCAACTAATGAGAAACTGTTTGATTTTCCACCCCCTCCCCCCTGTAAATGCGCTGCTTGCTACGAATGTTGATTATATTATCGAGCGAAAATGAGATTGAACGGCGTGGTTGATTATAGTCATAATTGCGAGTTCACTGTCTGATTGTGTCTGTATCTGTGTTCAGAGCTGTGCGCTTAATTCGAGTGATTTATTAGGGTGTAAATGTTTAAGCTTTTACAAGAGATAGAATCGTTGTTGTTAAAGAAACGTAACGAATTGGTCGTTCGGGGACAATTTGGCAGTAACTAAGTGTAGTTGATACGCTCCATGTGCTTTCTGGGCAGTGTCCCAATGTCACACACCATGTTTCGACTCTATTAAGTTTGTAATAAACTGTTTGTTTTGATTCAAAGTACACACTTCGAGAAATAATAACCGCAGTCTATTCTCAGTTTTAACGGTTTTACGAGAAAAAAAAACGTTTTACAAAGAACTCACTCGACTCTTACGTCAGCACGTAAATAAGACATTACTATTATTGTTATTTATTTTTCTCGAAAAGGAACCTCGGCTCTGACAATCGCGAGAAATATATTTGTATAATACTACCATAAAAAAAAAATTCAAATCACTTACAAGCGCGTAACCGTGACAGCCGAATGAAAAAAAAAACCAACACCCAATTGAACCGATCTATACAAATTGTTCCGAAAATTTATGTTTTACTACATATATTTCACGGATAGAGGAGAAAATTCAAAATCGAGAGTGCCATTACCATTTTTTGATATAATGAGTAACTTTTTAATCTCTAATGTATCAAAATCGTTAATTTTTAATAGAAAATGTATATCTATAGATATTGCCTTATAAATCCAAGGGCGCGGTAGCGCCTTGCTTGGCGAGTAAGCAACGAAGTGATGTCAAGCGAACAGGACGATGTCGTACCTTGATTCTGATATTGAGTTTTCAAACCTTACTTTTTATAGATATACATTTTCTGTTAAAAATTAACGATTTTGATACATTAGAGATTAAAAAACTACTTATTATATGAAAATATAGTAAAGAAACTTTCGGTTTAGAATTTTCCCCTCTATCCAAATATATGTAGTATAGTACATCTGCATATTTCATATCCGGCATTACTCATACAGCGTACGTCATACACGTCAGAATTTCACTAGCTTTCTTCGCCCTATCACTTAACCAAAATCGCTATACCACCCCCCCAAAGAAAGACCACCCCTATACATCATCCTACATTATATATCGCGTTCGCCACCACAACAATAACATTTCGTTCTCGGCGCTTCTCGGATGTACGATTTCACAGTCCAGTTATACTTCGGTCAAAAACCGTCGCAAGCGAGACACCATTTCCGTACAATGTCACTGACACTCTAATGTATATCTATATATATATATATACAAACACGTGTGCGACCTCGGGGTCACGGCTGTCTCGTCTATCCGTGATATCAAAGAGATTCGCGTGACAGATCTCGACGGCGGGTGAGAGAGACGCGTACTTCCCTCGGACGTGCGATGGCGTGCGGGAGAAAATAATCCTCATTTTGATGGTTTATTAGCGTCAAAGAACTAGAGAGATGTTCGTGATCATGGCAACACTTTCCTGCGTGCATGCAAAGCAGATGTTATCCGGTACGATGTTGCAGGTGTAATTTTCGTTTAATTTCAGGAAAATTAAGTTTATTACCGCGAGGCAAATGTTAACGTCGATTATGCGGCTTCGTAATATAAAAAGGTATGTATATATATACGCGTTACACTGGGGCCGTTATACCGAGTACCAGGAAGTTAGTTGATTCTTATGCTTATGGGAAATCAATGTGCGCGTGGCGGTTTACGCGCGCGATCGGAAAAAGGTAATTAACGAAGTACATCGTCTTTTAGTTTTATAGAGTTAAATTGATAGTTATATGTACATGGTCGTCAAGAATTACGAAATTCATGCCTATTTAATTATAAAAAATGTGACAAATATTCATTTTACCGTTAGCCAACACGCATATATTCTATAAATAAGGAAAACGATCCTGTTTACCCGTTATTTATAACCAAAACATTCACCTTTACCTCACTAAATCACGCGTATATTAACACTCGTCAAGATTCTCCCAATTCACGCGATCTAAACGTAACAAACCTATACCGCTCTAAAAAAAAAAAAAAAAGAAAACAACATTTCCAAGGATAACTACATGCCGAAACATGTCCCGGTAGTATAAGTACTCGTGTCTAGGAGAGTCACGAAACGCGTAATTTCCCGCTCTCTTTCTCTCTCTCCTCGCTCGCTGTACACTCTCAAGCTAACGTCCAGAGACCGCAATTATCTAATTAGAAGAAGGCATAGCTTGGCGACTCTCACCGCGACGACAACGACGACCTTGATGCTCGTTAAATCAATTGGCCGAAGCGAGATAACTTGAAGTAAAAGTAAAAGATGAATGGGGGATATGATAGTGTAAGGTGTGCGCGATGTATCTTTTCTCTCTCTCTCTCTCTCGATATCGAGGAAGGATTTGCGCGAGTGATTGAATAATGGTTTCTTTAACGATTCACGTGGGAAAAAGAGGGAACCGCGAAGTATATACATATATATAGGATTGAATGAGTTATCACGCGAGTTACGCTCGAATGCGGACGTCGATTGCTTCGATCGATTCCGCGCGTGCACGACCGTTGATTCTAAAGCAATGGTGATTGATGAATCGCCATTGTCAGGTGAGGGAGTATAAGCGATACTTTCACTCGAGAAGTAATTAACGAGTTGAGGTAGGATTGGATTTGGATAAGCGTAATGAAAGGTGCATTGTAAATAAAATTGCGGTCGCACGGGAGTTGTTTCGGTAGTTTCTTTCGAATGTTATAACGGTATATATATAGTTTTCTCGCTGTCTGCGTCTGTCTGTGTGAATGCTTTTCAGGGTAAAAATAAAAGGGAACTTTTCGAAACAACGAAGTAAGAAGTGAGTCCAATGGGAGTAGTTACTGAGCATTAAGGGAAAGCGTAAAAGAGAAAGATTAAAGAAACGTGACGGGGCGAAGAATGAGTAAAGCATAATAACGAGGGATAGGAAGAGACGTATAGAAGGAAAGAAGAGCGTCGCGCTCTCGCTCTCGTCGTCTCCGAGCTTGGCTTTAATCTCTTCAAGACGCTCCTCTTTAATCCATTTTCTTTTTAGTTTCCCCCTGTTTTCTCTTTCTCTCTCCCTCGCTCTGTCTGTATTTCTTCTTATCCTGAGGCACGACGGAGAAGCGCAAAAGAAATAACGCGACGTCAAAGACGCAGAGTTGAGGAGATACGAAACTTTATACAATTTGCCCGAAAATTATTATAAAAGTGGACATAAGAAAAATATAAATTATACCCTTCTACTGGAAAAATTTTGCATTAACGCGACTTTTGTAGAGAAAAAAAAATCGCGACCTCGCCATTTGTATGCACAATAACGAGTCATTATACAGCATCGTGACAATTTCGCCCTCCTAATATAAAACTGCTGACACTGTCGCTAATTACCACCAACTCTCTTTCCATCGCTTCGTAACAAAAAAAAAAAAAAAAAATAAAAAATGACCTGCGAATTCCTCTCTCTCTCTTTCTAAAATGAACCTTCCCACAACAGGGAACGCACCTATATCTACTGCTCTGCATACCTTCGAAAACTACAAAAAGAAGAAGAAAAAAAAGGCGAGCGCACCAGTGGTGGTCACGCGGCGACTCTCAGGCCAGTCTTACTTGGTTAGCCGCGAACAATGCGTGCAGTTCGCGTGTGCCGCGTGCCGTCGCAGTCGCGTTCGCCGCCGTCGGCGGAACTAATGGCCAAGAGAGGATCCGGCTGACTTGCCGCGCGATTGACGTTTACGGGATAGGAGGAGAGCCGCGCCGTTACGGATTGGCCCAGGCTGTTTTTACGCCTTTCGCTCGTCGTTATAAGGGATATTTTTATCGCGAGAGAGATTTTCTTCGAAACAATAGATGCTGAGAATGTCTCTGTATCGCTTACGGCGGATGCGAAAAACTTCAATGTCACGAGGCATTTTATGCAGCGACGATAAACCGTCGTCGTTGTTACCCATAGCCGCGAGGAGTTCGTTAAACTCATCGGTATTTCAACAGATTCGAGCTATTTCCCTCCCCCCAGCAACGACGAAACTACCGTGGACTTTTTTTCCGAGCGTAGCAAAGAGGACAATCAGATCGACTCTTGTATATATATATATAAATATAGAGATAGGCAGAAAAAACGTCGCGCAGACGCGATTGTTAATTAGCGAAAGCTACAGTGAGAGAGAAGGAAAGAGAGAAAGGGAGACAGAGAGAAAGAGAAGGAGGCACGTCGTATAATGAATTTTCGCGCGTTAATTGGAGCGAGCCATCTTTTTCCCCTCTTCCTCGTGATGTCGATGCCAACTGGAGTATCAAGTTCTTTTCCTATATATTCATGAAGCCGCATTCGCTCGCTGTATACTACGTTATACTACCGCCTCCTCTCTTTCATCTCCCGCAATAGAGAGATAGCAGCAACAACATCGCATCATCATCATCTTCCTGTGGCGGATAATCCATGCGAAAAAAAACACATACATACACAGTATACATATAGGAAATGCACGAAGAGAGCCTGGTAGATCCTTCATTTTTGCATTTAGAAAGTCTGTGTATGTGTGCGTGTGTATCTCGTGATGTGAATTTCATATACGCGTATATAATACGCACAGACACAATCGATCGGATGTAATTTATAGACGAGGAAGAAGAAAGAAGGGTTTATAATCTTACGATGGCGGCTTTATTTTGTACTTTCGTTTTGGTTTATTAATTTACGGAATGTCTGTCGTTCTACGTTCGTTCGCGACGAATCCAGGAGTTCGATTTTTCGTAATGGAAGTTTATGACAGTAATTGCAGAGTGAGATGACTTGGGATCTTATTATGCAGCTGCTGGTCCGATTTCTTTCGTTATCTCGGTTCCGTAACGCCTTGCTTTTTTTTACATTCACTTTACGATTGCTTTCATTATGAAATTTAATGAATTTATATTATATATTTAAGCATTGATGTTGGTGATTTGTAAGAATAGAATTTACGTGCCCAGCACATGTGAAAAAGTATAATAAATATATATATTTTAAATAATATATGAAATCTTCTCTCTACGCGGACTAGTAAATTTCAAAACGTATTTTCAGCTATAAGAGAAACTATATTTTTAAGATGTAACGCGATACCCACACGCGCATACAAATGCATGGGATTTAACTGTATGTGAACTTGAAATTCCAAGCTCTATAAAATTTCAAATTTACATGTAACAAGACCATAAATATGCATTCACCGTGCCTATAGTCTCTGTACACAGGTACATACTTTCCATCGAAAAACCACGGAATTACTGTTATACTCATCCAACTACGAGCATCTTGAACTTCTTTATACTTAAAAAAACGAGCCTCTTCAAAACTACTCTTATACATAGTATAATTCGCTATACGTTTCACCTTACCACATGTACTATATACACCAATTCTTATAACGAAACTCGCGACTCTACTACGCGCACTCGAGACAAGTATAGTTGAGAGTAGAAAAAAAAGAGCAGCACCGCAGGGGAAACGCAAGACGATACTTCCTCGTAGCTAATTATTTCGTCGTAAGGGGTTGCACCGCGTATCATCTCGTCAACACGTTGCATGTCGGATCAAACGCCAGAGAAAGAGAGAAAGAGAGACAGAGAGAGAACGATATGCAGACTGTGAATATACATTTCCTCGGTCTCCTTCAACCTACGGCTTCCGCGTCGTCTCTCATTCTCTCTCGAAGCCTGTGGACGCACGTATATACGCATGATGCTTTCGAAATAATTGCGCGATCGCAAGGGAGTAATTCGATATAACGTGCGATATGTAGACAGTCACCCGCGTGCGACTGAATTTCACCGTTTTAATAGGGATCGCGTTACAGGTGGGTGGGACGATTGGCTGTGTGTGACTTTTTTTCTTCTTTCGTTTCTTCTTTTTTTATGTCTTTGTAATTTAATTGAGAGGGTGTGTAATGGAATGATGATGATACGGTCGACGGGTGTAACGAACGATATACGTGTTCGTGCGAGTGCAATTAGCCGTCGCAGCACGGGCGTAATTTTATTATGCGTGAGGATCAATTCGACTGGTAAATATGGTGCAGACACGCTTGCTGTTTACCAAGTGAGAGAGAGAGAGAGAGAGAGAGATGGCTTTTTAATTTCTTCGAAAGTTGTAATAAATTTAGAAGAGAATGGGAGATAGCAATTACCACTGTGAAATATTTTGTATATTTAAACTTACAAATGGTTATATTTATCACGCGAAATAATAAAGAATAGCTCGAATGAATTAATTTTATCTGTACAATTATATGCTGTACACGGCATATAGAATGCGTACATATCTACGTGTACCGAGAATAAAAAAAAAACAACGTTCGTCTATTTTACAAGTACGATTCGAACGAAAGGCATATCCAGAACTATTTGAATCATTCATTATATACATAATATATATATAGAAAAAAAATGCGAGTTGTTTACACAGAGCGATTTCCTCGGGCGCGCAATTGAATTGCAATTACTTCTAACTAAAGCAATATATGCCACGTACCGAAGTGAAAAAGAACGATGCGTATATATACACGTTGTGCCCGCGGCTTTTACTTTTACTTCATTTGAATATTAACTCGCAGAAGAGCAAAGCCTGAGAAGCGTGAAATTCATAAACGGTCTTGTCTATATATGACGATTGTCTTAAGTCAAAAAAATAAAAGGGATTATCTCGCTCTCGTATACGCGAAAGTTGCTTTGTGACTATATTTTTTTCGTCGCTCGAAATCCAATCTATTAATAACGCACGTGCCGCGTGATTTGCAAGTATAATTCAGGCTGATATTTTACATTTAAATTCATACGCGGCTGCAGATGAAACATATTGTGTCGGATCATGGAAGAACGTGTATATCCAGAGAGCTGCACTATTGTTATCGGCTCACAATTGAACTATTATTTCAATTAGGTTAATAAATTGGAGCGCGTAATTAGACAATGAGATTAGATATCGGAGATTGTGCTGAAGATTAAATATTGCGAGATTATACGATAAGGGAATTCACGTTGAAAAACGATCAAACAAAAAATAAATAATCCATTTATTGATAATAAACTGTCAATGAGGAAAGTTAATAATCTTCGTACTTAGACGATGACTAATCTAATTGTTGTTCATACAAAAAGTATTTCGACGTAATTTGATAATTTTATAATAACGTATGTAGAAACATATATCGACATATTTTTTCTTCCTTTTATTCAGAAATGAAAACTAAAACTAAAAATTACCGCGTATTTATTTCGCGATATTATCGACCGTAATCATAGGAATTGTATATATACAAAACTAGAACATCCGCACAATGGTAATCATAAATTTTTATATAACCATGAAAAATATAATCCAGAGAGAACGCAGCGCGCGATTAATCGAGTCAATCACCGAGACCGCAATTACGACATTGAAAAATTTAGATCGCGCACCAAGAGAGACTTACATATATAATAATACGAAGAATTCTCGCGCGATTCAATGAAATTCTTCATCGCGATCGACCCAGCTAGAATTTCTCGCGTTCGCCAATTCTTCGAGCTTCCATATCACGCACACATCGCCAAATATATCCCTCGCGTTATTATATCTATACAATACCAACAGTGAACCTCGGCACACAAGGTAAACTCAAGGCAAAAAAAAATAAGCAACGTATACGTTATATATACATATATACGCAAACGCGAAATAAACGAGCACATCGACACTTACGTAACTTTTCGACGGCAGCGTTTTGGCCGTCTCCTATCTACGCGACTTGGTCATTTTCCGGCTTATCGGAGGATAGAGCCGCGCGCGCGCGATGAGCTCCAACGTCGACGACGAGTGTACAATCGCACGCGCGCGCTTCTTCGATTTTTTTTTTCTCTTTCGCTGTCTCTGATGCGCGCTTTTGTCGGGTTTCAGCAGTTTGTATATACTTATATGTCGGACTGGATAATAATAGTGTAGGATATACGTTGTATGATCTTTTAGCCGATGACGCGGAAGGTTCGCGAGAATTGGAACGGTAAAGCCGAGAGACGAGGGTGGTAATTGGGGTAACGAGTGTTAAGTACTTTCTAAACATTTTCGTGGAGTAGTATTTTTCTTCTTCAAGTACATAGACGAAGAGCTCTATCTAATTCGTTTATCAATTATTGCGGTGATATATAGCAAAGTATTTATTGAATTTCTGAAAAGCACGGCTATTTTTAAACTCGTATATAAGTCGCGGTTACAGCATGCACAATTTTTACGTAAGAGATTATTAAATTTCGAATGAAGCTGATAAAAGCCTCGGCATTCAACTTTGATAAATTCCTATATTCATTTCAATGCCATCTAAACTCATCGTAAAAAACTTTCTCGTCAATATTCTACCTTACAAGAAAAAATAACACTGTACGTACAGTCTATTAATTTTGAATGAATAACGAAAGAAAAATTGGCAACGTTCTCAGGCCGCGCGGACAGAAGTAGCGCATTATATATCCCAGAAAAGCAGAAAAATCTCGGCATTCCAGTGCTTGGCGTGAAATTAGAAGCGCCGTGCGCGTTCTCTCGAGATATCCGATTTGTCCGTTGCTCTCTCTCTCTGCGTTCCCTCGCTATTCAGTTGATTATTTCAGTCGAAACGAACGAAAATAAACTAGACGCTCCTCTCTCTCTCTCACTCTCTCTCTCCCTCTCTTTTAGTCTCGACGCACGATCTACAGTAGGCGAGAAGTACACGTGTGTCTCTATGTATATAGGTAAAGCAGTAGCGCGACGTGACTCGATTTAACCACCACGTGTATGTAGTATACAGGTTTCCGTACGAATATCTAATTTCCTGGTATCCGGGAAGTTTTTCCATGCTCGCGCGTTGCGACCGAGTTTAATTATTATTATTATTATTATTATACATAACGTCGCGGTTATGCGAAAGTTATTTCGAGTCGCTGTTTTGACACATTGCAGGGGGCCTACTTTAGAGATTACGAAGGGGAGAGAAAATTCGCGCGAGTTAGCTCGAAGAATGGCACTTGTGTGCTAGAAAGTAGAGGAGGAGGAGTAGGTGGTTCGAGAGATTACATCATTCTGGTACGTTGGATAGCGTATAGTAGTGGGTACTTAAGTGATCTTTTTACGTGTGTAAGCTTTTTTCGTTGAGAGTATTTTCAGATGTACGTTGATGTTTTGAAAAGTCTCAATTTAAGGGGACCTGCGTAGTGTAAGTTATTGGATGTAGCGATAAATACGCACTTTGAAAGTTTAATGTGCCGTTCCGAAACGATCTAAACGGCCGACCGAATGGTAATGTCGTTACGATTCATCTACATCTGTAATTTACGGTCGGTATTTCTGATCAGTTTTCACTCTTACTTTCCTACGTGTAACATCTCTATTTTCCATTAATTAGCAGCGAAAATATCGTGGAAAAGAGTAAACAACCTTTTTTTTCCAATCAAATTGAGATGTTAAAGTATTTTAATGATTGTCAGTCGCATATAAATGAAAAATAAATATAAAAATGTTTCGCCGAAACTACTAGAAAGTATTATACCAGAAGAGGAAAATTTTCAATATTTACTTTGACTTATATAAAAACATCTGTACCTGATAAAACTTGTCAAACACATGCAATTTTCGAAAAAAAAAATAGATTCTAAAAATACTGTTATTTTTCGACCCTCAAAGTGATGAAACCCTTCGAATCCGATCTATCCAATATATCTAGGTTACACGAAAACTCTGAAACTCTCGCCCAGTAATAAAGTCCTAAAATTCTGTTATCAAATCTCTCCCGTGGAAACTTTACAAATTCCCTTTCACTCCCTCCATTTCTACTTCATTTTCCGAAATCAACTTATTCTTCCAGCTCCCTCCGTACTCAATACCATCTCTAACTCTCAAAACTCCAACGCGCATGTACGCAACATACAATTTACGCGAAACCCATTACGAAATGCGCAAAGCCTCCTATAGTTCTTGGCATTACTCATCGTCTGTGCGATATCACAACGTAGCAATGCGACGGTGGAAAAGTTACAAATATTCGTTCTCTCTAAAAACAAAAAACAAAAAAAAAATCGCAGCAACACACGTATATAGCTTATTATACGTACGTCATCGCCGTGCGCCGCTTTGATGCTATACGTTCCCTGACCCGGATAATCACATAGGCGGCCGGCGCAACGGCCCGGATTTATTAATGGGCCATCGTTGGATGGGAACCTATCGCGTTGCTTATTATATTGATGGTTTATTTTGAAAGTACGCGCGTGTATGTGCGGTTAGTTGTTCGCGGCACGAATAATGCGACCTTTCACTACATATATAAAGTGAACAAGAGGGACAGAAAGAGTCTATTATTGGGATAGTGTCGTATTTACTTATTGTATACGTTCACTATATGGTACATTTGAGCTGTACCTGCTACTCTACCGACGAGCAATTCGAATTCTATCTCACTGTGCCGAACAGAGAAAGAGAGGAGATAATGAAGTGTGTGCGCTCGCGCGTGGGATAAAAGAGAGTACACACAAAAGAGAGCTAATAGTCGTCTCGTCATAGACGATGGCTAGTTGAGATATATCTAGCCTTATCTAGATTCTCGAGTTTATCTGCGCCACTTGGATGGCCCGTTTAAACGAAAGTTATACCAATTAACTAAGCGTGAATACGCGTATCAATAACAGGTCCAGACACCTTTTGTTAAATATATAGATCAGAAGCACGCGAGTGTGCGTGTAATGTGTACACGAAGTAAACGGAAAAGTTTATGTATCCTGCAATATTGTTGACGGTAACAACAATGTAGCGCGTGCGTGTATATATTGGCTAATATTTTCAGGTCCCTTGATAACGCGTTACATCATAAACGTATATATGTATAAACCGCGAGTGCTGACCATTTCGAGTTTACGGCTGTATATAGAGCCTATATCAGCTGTTTACTGTATTAAAAGGACCCGGCGTGGAAATTTCGAGATCCATTATATATACACACGCACATACGGCCGGGCGACCGAAGGAATGTTTGGTTTTGAAATTCTCCGATTGTAATATAGTGAAACTGGAGGACGCGTGGTTAATTTACACGTAGTCACTAGACAGATGGGAAAGTTTAATGAGCTGTATATTTTTATATATCTATACGTTTTACAGAGGAAAAGTGATTATAGAGGAGCACGCGAGCTTTTAACTGACGGCACTCTAATAGTAGCTTTTAGAGACGCGTCATGGAGGTATTCGACGGGTTTTTTAAGATACGAGGCGACCAAATGGGAGAGGTTCCTCCTAATGGTAGCAAAAAGAACGCGTCGTCGTGATTGTTCAGTTTACGATATTAAAGTGATATTAATACTTTAGTGAAAACTATAACGTTAAAAGAATAAGGAAAAAGGAAGAAAATTTTTTTGTTTTAGATGACCGGAAGAAGAAACGGCGCATTTGGTCGAACGCGCGTGTGCTGTGATAATTAATGTGTATAAAACGTATAGATGAGTAATAACGACAGCAAAGATGAACGCGCACTCATCCGCCTACAGACAAATCGACTGTGTGACTGCGGTGCAATTATACAAGAAGACAATCTCACGCCTGTGCGAGAGGCAGCGCATATCAAAAGGGCGACTGGATTAATGGCCGGTATAGAAGGACATATATACCTTAGAACTTTCCTAGATGTGCTTTCTTCGTCCGCGAGGTTGTCTCGCCGACGGCTTTAGAGCGTCGTAAAAGCATTTCTCCGGAAATTCTAATTCTGACCCCGACGTGTGATTAACGTCGCGCGCGCATACTCGCTGCACAAAGCGCTCGTACGTACAAAAAGTCCCATTGGCTTGTGCTGTTTTCTTTTTTGTTTTGTGCTTTGACGTCTTGAATGCAGACGCGCGGTGGTTTTTGTTGGTCCGGGCTTTTTGCGGGAGGTCGCGAATGCAATTGTTATATATATGTGCGTGAAAAAAACGTTTGTTATTCAATGCTTAATTCAATTATAATAGATTCGTAAAGATATTTTTTTCTCTCTAATGAGGTAGGTAGAACAGGAAAATTTGCTGTTTTCCTTTTTAGTAATATGCAGGAAAATTTTGTCCATATATTTTTAGCGCAAAGATTATTATTATTATTATTATTATATAAACGAAGGAAAGTTTTCTGCGCATTATGTGCGTTTGATTTTCTTTTTATTTAGTATCTAATTTTGAAAGAATATACAAGCATGACATGAACAGGAGACGTTTCGTAAGAATTTCCTATGAACTGTACGATCTATATTTTTAGCTAATACTCAATATTTTGAAATATGTACAAGCTAATTGAATTATTAAAGGATATGCGAAAGAATTCCAATACTCTACAAGTACACACTCTTTGTAAACTGTTTGCTAAACATGACTTTGAACTTTTCCATGCCGTTCTGTGCAAATACAGACGTATAT
>JAWWEQ010000010.1:9643747-9666142 GCA_035583055.1 Torymus tubicola
AGTGCTCCATACACCGCGCGCTAATCAAATCGCCCAATTCTTTTTTGCTGCCTTTCACCGGCGCTCAAAGAATCAAATTACGCTCATTCCGGCCGCACGACTCGCAATAAATTAACGCAAATACACCAAGCAGCACAGTTCTGTCAGCGGGACGAGAGAGAGAAATACTTTCGATTATCGCGTCACGTACAGACGATAACCCGAGTAAAAGCAGACTACGGCGATGAAACCGCAATTACCCCCGTATCCCTTAAGAAAACTCCCACGAGTAGTAGAAGTCGCCTGCAGCGGATAACATGATTTTCTCGAAAATACTGTACACTTTGCCACTCGCGGATCCCATTTCCTTAAGTGACTGCTCCGTACGTCTCTCTCTCTATATATATATACAGCTGGGATATAGAACCTTGAGGGGCGAAAGCGCCGCAGCGCCGTTGCAAGCGACTTATCAGATATCACGCGGAATGTCGCGTCTGTGTGTATAGATATATATTGTATATTGTCAAAGAAAAGGTATACACACATATATATATATACGAGACCATACACGCGCAAGAAGCGGAAGAAATGACTCGGCTTGGCCAGAAGCTGTAAAATATAGAGGGGCCAAACGACCGACCGCTCCCTCGAAATATCGAGCGTAGAGTAGCTCTGCCGGAGGCGGCGATCAATCTATATCCTTCCGCCTCGATCCTACGAAAGAGCGAGAGAATAGCTATATAGAGTGTCGACCCCCACGGGGAAGACATAGCGCACATACATATATATATATAGGAATCGACCTTCTCGCGAGTAAAGTCTTTGGAGAGTTTATATACGCGGAAGACAGGCCGCGCGAGTTTCTTTCACTTTGACAGCGCTTTGGGCATTGGCGCTGAATCGAACGTGTGCTGGCGTGCTGGGGATTAATTAAATGACTCGTACGATGTGCGCTATGAGTTGTTATATAGCGGAAAATTCGATTGCGATTTTATTAAACGCGAGTTTTATACGATGTTTTAGTTGCTATAATAGTTATAAAAGATTTCTATGTTCGCATGTTATGGGTTCCTTAGAAGGTAATGGGTTATTATAGCGAGTTATAGTTATGATTAAAGCGTTATACGTTTCATGGAATCGTCGTTTGAAATAAGTTTTTTTTTGACCAACTCGGTCACGTGTATCTTGTACTGTATATGTATAAATATATAATCGCTGTACAGCACCTCAGACGCAGTTGAACACAGAAAAAAAAATTGACGCTCGCTAATGTTCCAGACAGTTCACTCGCAACTCTTTTTTTTTTCTTTTACGAATGATAAATGAGAACGCGTTGTTTTGAATAACTCGCTGAGTATATCTGCGCAAGCATAAGTAATTCGCGTTGTCGTGCAAAGTTTTCCGAGCTTCGTGCGTATTTTATCACTAAAATATTGAGCAGCAAAATTTAAACTTTTACACCGTTCAACTCGATATAATCGCGCGACAATTAGGTATCCACACACACGCACATACAAATATTCCGCGAAAATTATACTTATATAAATCATAACACTATCACAAACTGTTATCTCTATATTCAACTGATAACCTCGCCTCGTCGTAGTCTCGATATATAAAAATATTACGCGTGCGATAGCAATCCATCGCACGCCAAAATCTTTCACACTCATTTCACACACACACACATATATACATATATACGTTATATACCTCTGCTCCGAAACAAAAAAATCACTCGATCCAAAGAGCCAACGAACAAGAAAACTTCTTCCACTTTGTCAGTGAGACACTGTTCGAGAGAGCATGACTCACAGACGCATTCCTCGGCCTCACACACGCACGTGCGAATCATAGCAGCAGCAGCAGACCCCCTGGGACGCTGCTTTATACAGAGTATAGACACACACACACCACTGTCCAGTATAACTGCTGTATGTCACATAGAGGTTATGTCACACCCGGGGCGCGTCGCTTCAAGCTCCGTCATGATAGTCGCGGTATATACAAGTTGACACGCTTGCGCGCTTAATTAAAGCTGCCTTCGGCTAACTACACTGCGCGAGCGAAACGAAGCAAACGCGTGATTCCCGGGGGGGGAGGCTGCTGCTGCTGCTGTGCATGTATCCCCCATCGATCGCAGTCTCTCTCTCTCTCTCTTTTGCTCTCTAGCGTATGTGCTTGGCCGAAAAAGCGCGCGACCGAGTTAGCCCCTCTCGCAGTACTCGTGCATTGCTGCTTTATGTACACACACACAGCTACAGCACACACCGGAGAACTCGAAAACGAGCTCAGTGGCTTTTATTCACAGAAAAGCTTTTGCCGAACGCACTTTTATATATATATGTGTATATATACACTCACATGTACACGCGGAGAGACACTCGCGCACGCGCCGACTATATACTGGTATATACGTTAAGAGAAGAAGAAGAATAAGGGGAGTGGGGACGCGCGTTTCGTGCTCCGAAACGCAGCCGACGAGGCCACGAAGGCGACTAAAGCGCGCGCGCCCGGCGCTGGCTTAGAGCTCCAGCAGCAGGCAGCAGCAGCAGCAGCAGCAGTAGCGCGCACGGAGCAGCCGCTCGCTCGCTATCTCTTTCTCGCTCTTTCACTCAGGCTATGGCAGGCAGGCGCGAGCGTGAAGATGCGACGTCATTGGTCGTCGTTGACAACGCGCGAATGTATGCGTTATATATATGTACGCGGACGGTTACGTACCTATATATACATATATATGTGGTCTGTATGTATATATATATGTATGCATATATGTATGTGTATGTATGAGAGTTAAGAGAGAAAGAGAAACATCAATGTCGAATTCGAGTCACGTTTTTAGCGGTGCCTCGCCTCGCACACGACGGCTATATACTTTCTGCATGTACGTGTGCCAGCGTGGCTTGCTCTTTGCCCCCTTCGCAATTAGCGAGTATATATGTATACGTATTGAGAGAGATAGAAAGGAAGAGAAAGAGAGAGGGAGGACTTTCGAGAGGACCACGCGCGCAAACGAGCTGCCGGAATGAGAGAGAGATGGATAGCGTCAACTGCCGGCTGGGGAAATTATTATCGGCTGAGGGCGGAGTGTATAGACGTAATTTTACGATCGGACGAGTTATTGAATTCGAAGGGGACGCGTGTATGTGTACGTATTGAGTGCAAGCGCAAGTTTTCGGTGAAAGTGGAATGTAGAATTGGCAAAGTGGAGTTTTTTTGCTGCTCCGCTTTTTCGGGCGGGGATATATGGTTATGTGAGCACAGTGCCGGTGCTCTTAACGATGTGGTGTATTAATGACTGCAGGTGTATAACTAACTGTAACACTTGTATAATTTTTAAGAGGAAAAGTTCGGAGAACGCAAAAGTGCGTAAAAGTTTTCGAACACTCATGGCAGTTGATTGAGTGTTAATATTTTGCTCGTGGACGGGTATTGTAATATAGGTAGCGCGAGCGCGCGTATACACATGACGAAAAGTAAAGGTGAACAGGGTTGCGTAACACTCGCAATGTTTCGTCTCGTATACTCGAATTTGGAAGGTATATATATCGCAAGGTAGTGCGTGAGCGTAAATGATATCTACTGTGCGTGTAAACTTTTGTTTAGCTACACGGTTTTGTGTTGTTTATAACGATGTCAATAAAATCATTATCTTATAACAGTCAATGTTAGTTTTCTTTTGTTTCCAAAATATTTCTGATTTAGAATACAATGAGAATTCATAATGAAAGCTTCGAATATCTATATCGAAATACTTTGTTTGCAACAAAACTGCGCCCTAGAAGCACACTTGGATCTGTACAATACCCGCATTGCAGATTTTATGTCTTTCTCTCTCGCAGGTACGTATATATATATGTACGAAGGCCTCTAGAGAGAGATGAGCATATATATAGATGTGGCCTGTGTGGCCCGCAAAACCACCATAAAATGCTTTGTTCGTCCGTAGGCGTTTTATTGGATATTGTAAAGCCCAGCGACACTTGTACGGAATTTCTTAGACGTTCGCGTCTATGTATCCAGGTGGCGAGGCAATTGCTAAAAGGGATTGTGGCCGTTAAACTTCGGAGATTCGCAAGTCTGTTTATTAGTGCTAGGGCGCCAGGTGTGCAGCGGACGTTACGCGTCTCTTGCGTACGAACATAGTTCTTAAAGAAGAATGTTATTGCGCAGTGGAATATCGTTTGAAAATATTCGTTTTTAAATGATAATATTTTTTTAAAAACAATTGTCGGTGTTTAAAAAATATCTATTTCCTGGAAATAGGTATTAGAAGTATTGCAAAAAAATAACAGTTTCATATTATTACTCATTTTTCAACAAGTAATGAGTTTTTTGTTTTTTGCATTTCTAATGCTAGTGCTTAGTAAAAAAAAAACTAAACATTGTGAAACTTAAACATAGTATTTGTGTGTAATAATTTATGACTGACAAGCTTGAACTGTAACATCTCATTGCGAGACAATGAAATATCTATAAAAATATTAAACACCAACTAGAACTAAATATAAGGGACGTGACTATAATAATTTCATCTATGAAAGTTTATTGTGACCTATCTATAAAGTCACATAGGCAAAGACTCTTAATAAGCGCAGGTGCTCATAAAACAAAAACTTCACTCGTAAAAATCATTCTGAACAGAATCCCATTCACTTTTGTCCTATCTCTTTAAAAATTCAAGCCAAGAAAACCAACGTCATCCTTTCCCAAGAAACCCACACCATCAGTTCGCCAACGCGCTAAAGAACATCGCCGAAAAAAAATTTCGCTATTCCCTCTTCTCGCCTTCTATTCAAATGACTACTCCGAAGATTCGCTCCTCCGAAAACTCCCTTGGCATCCATAAAGCATACTACTAGCACGGCGTTTCGCAAGACATTCACGTACATACGTACATATCCACAGTAGAACTGCATAATTCAAGGGCCACGCTCGCGCGCGCAAGTCGCCGTCACAGTGATGTATGTACGCGCGAGCGAAGAAAGGAAGAAATCGGAAAAAGAGAGGTAGAGACGAGAATTGAAGAGGGGGCAGCGCCACCAGTTTGTAAATATAGCATTGCAGCGCGAATTCCTTAAAGGTGCACAAGAGAGCAGTGAAAGACTCGCTCTCTCGATCGCGGGAATCTCTCACGCTTATGGCGGGCGATTTTAACAATGGAATCACGGAGGCGAGCATTCGTGTGGCTTTTTATGGTTCGAACAGTACAACCTGCTTGGTTTTTTTGCCGCGCGTTTTACGTGAGATTCGTTTTAATTTTAGAGACGTACACATTGGGTCGTGATTACAGGGAGGCGAAATGTACATAGATAGGTTTGGAGAGAGTACTTTCAAAAGATTCGCTTTTAGATATCGGAAGCTCGTAAAGTACATTGCCTTCTGAACAATGGTTTTCGGCGTAGCTGCCTAAGTTGATTTACATGCCAAGTATTTTTCGATTTCTATCGATTAGATGCACGTGAATAGTTTTTAACTTGAATTGAAAATTTTATTCTATCAAGTGAAAGGAGTGGAGTTTTGCAAATAAATAATTCTTAACAAAGTAGTAATGTAATTTTAAAAGTGTGAATTTAACTTGTATAAAATAACCTCGCCAATTCATTCAATACTTTACATTTTCAACTGCAAACAAGGCTTACAGATAAAAGCTTAAACTATGGTAAATTCATAGGTATTGAAAATTACAATTTTGTGAAACATCAGTAATTATACATTGTAGTGCGTTTTAAAGGTTAATCAGTAAATTATCGACCAGTATTAAATGTATTTACAATTCACAGCTGATATTTTTTACAAAAATTTTAATATATATCTGAGCATATAATTAATTATGTCAAAAAAGATAATCGCTTTACGTAGAACAAATCCTATTACTAAAACTGTGATAGAAAAAAACAAATCTCTCAATCTCTAACAAAACAACTTTTCATTGCAGCAATACAACGCACATTACACAAAGAATTTCCTAATGAATTTGGTATAACATATGTGCTTTTAAATACTGCAACAAACTCATAGTTTCCAATGAGTTTACTTTGTGCGTAACTATGCTTCCCAAGATTAACGTCATTAGCCGTAAACAAAATTAAAGCGAATCTCACGTAATAATGCGCAGATGTAAAGCAGGTCTTGTATATATGCGCACGCATGCCGCTACATAGATTCCACGTAATTATCGCTTTCGTAGATGCTTCTCACGTCCTCTACTAGACACAGCTCGTGCGAAAGTGCGCCGTTGCAAGGTCAACTTCCATATTTTGAAGAAATCATACAACATAATACAAAAATATATATTCTAGTCATTATGACAAATTTCAATCCTTCCAAAATTTCGTTAATAAACAGTGCAGAGCGGTTCTAATAGCAGTTCACGATTGGAGGTCTAGTGTCCTAAATATAATCTTAATAAATCGATGAATGTTGCCACGTTTTTATTTTTAGGAATTCGTCATAGCAGAAACGTGATTTCTGCATGTTTATATTAAGCATAACTCCGTCGATAAAAGTTGATATGAATAAAACTGACTTCAGATTACTTAATTACAAATCGATATTTGTATGAGTGAAGTCTTGTTTGAAAAGAACTACAAACTTTCTATACACATACTTAATTTACTTAAATTACTATTATTTTTTTTATAAAAAATACTTTTCAAGAGTATCTTATAAAAACAGATTAATTTCAATTAAAGTGAAGAATTCATTACGCCTTTCATTCGCTAAAATTACAAATGCGCATAACTACAAGCCTCTTTTGAGAGGAAAGATTTTCACTTCAGAACATAGGTCTACATTATTTTGATTTCTAGAAACGCAATGTGTGCGTGCACACACATAAGGTACGATAGAAATCGTAACAAGTTCGCGCTGCAAACTAAAGTATATTGCGCACTTCAAACTGCCACTCACAGGAGACGTCTCCGTCTCCTCTTCATTTCACCATTATGTACAAAAACAATCCCAGTTTACAGTGGCAATTTTCCACGCGGAGGAGAGCACTCTAACTCAATTAATCCGTTCTCTCCCACGCGAGCACATCGACTCTCCCATTTCCATATAAACATGTACGAGATTCTAGCAGCACGGTGGCATTATAAAAATAATAATGGTGTGCCATCGCGCTGCATGATACATATGAGAAAAAAATTCTCATTCCAAATACAGTGCAAAATGCGCTCAGCGCACGCAATTTGATAAAACGCAGAATTATCAACGGTGCGGGCGGTGTGGCGTTTTCCACGCTTCTATTTACGAGCTGGTAACGGTTGCTCCAGTATGAGGGTATATGTATCTTATGCGATTATCTGCTGACATACGTTTTCGTCTGGAGCTCCATAGTGATGCAGGAAATTACTAAATTCGATAGGTTGGTTGATGATATGAAGATGCAGTATTTCCTGGTTTCTTCTAGTGTATTATAAATAGCTAACAGGTTTTGTTGATGCTTAGAATCTAGTTACTTACGTGTACAGATGATTGTATTCAAACGAAGCTTATAGGACGTTTTCAACAAATTCATTTTACATGTATCTAACTGTGTTCTTGTAATATAAGTTATGTAAGTGTATTCATCAAGTATGTGTCGAAACTAATAACTTTATATTAAATTTATCTACATTTCCATTTAAAGGTTATAAAAACTAGTATAAAAGTCGTACATAATTTTTAATGTTTTTTTATTCTACTGTAAATTTTAATTAATTGATTTCTTTTATTCTGCTAATTTGTCTCATATAATATTTCTCATCAGTTTTGCGTAATTTCTAATAATACAACAAAAAAAAAAACTTATCAAAATAACAAAGAAAAAGAATATCAAACTCCGCGAAATATTTTAAAAATTTACATTTAAATTTTATATTTGAGATAATCTTTTAAATATTGACATGGAAATTTATATTTAAATATAGCCATCTTGTCAGCACAAAAATATTGATTTAATTTTAACTACGTGCATGATAAAATTTATACAAAAAAATTTTCCAACAAAATTATAATACAGATAAAAAATATTATAAGTTACAAACTTTAGAAATCAAGAGATAGTAATCTCGCGATCAGTAAATAGACAAAATATCAACACCCACTGCATTATATTTGACTCAAGTTCAATCAACCCTCTGCGTATATCTTAGTTTCGACATCGTCACTTGAGAGGTGTCATCGAAAAGTCGTGAAGAGTACTTACTGAAATAGTTAAGTGTCTCCCGGATTTGGTCCGGCGATAATTTTAAATCTTGTTCTTCCTGCGGGACCTTTGCCGATGGAATGAACCAATCCGCGTTTTCGTATCCTAAAAAATATCAAGTATTAGGTCACCATAATTCATTTTATAATTACATACTATTCAAACTGTGATTTTTGTTGTATTGACGGAAGAGTTATTTCCATGTTTCGATACATGGTCAGATCTTACAAACCAAATTTCTAAATGAAACTTTTGCATAAAGAAGAAAAAAGCTAGTCTAAATATAACTTCAAAATCGAAACACGAAACAGTAGTATTTTTTCACCACAAAAAAAAACAGATAAGAAAAAAACATACAACACCAAAATCTCCAATAACTCTCCAGTCAATAAACCACTCGTTCTTCCCGCGCGCCGTGCATAACTCAAAAGCGTGAATAGGAGTTTCGACGTCTCCTTCCGCTGGTTACACGCAGCAGCAAGACACACGTTAACAAGTATAAAAATCACAAGGCTCAATAACCAAAGCTCACCTGTAAATTGCGTGAGGGTGTCCGCTCTGAGACGGTACCTGGGTATCTGCTCCTCGAGAAGACTGATTATCTCGACCTCTGGCAGCTCCTCCCCGCTGCACACCTCTGCAACAAGCGCAAAGTTCTTTCACTTTAGTCGCCGTAACCAATGAGAGCTCGCCTACCCACCACCACCATATACCACGGGAGACGCAATGGGGAGTGCGAAGTTCTCTCTCTCTCTCCCCCTCTCGCTCGTTCGCGCGTTAAGTATATAATGTATTTTACTATTTACGGACTTTACAATATCGATTTTATGCATTCTCCCCACCCTCCCTCTTCTGTCCCTCTTGGGTTTAAACAAGTGTAACCTTAATTCGAACGCAGAAGCGAACGAGCGAACCATATATAACGTCGCAGACGTGCCTATAGGGGGTACATATGGATGTGTGGGTATACACGAGAGCGAGTGCGGTCGTCAGTGAAAAAGGTTAATTAAGGGAACGTTCCCGCGTATGCTTTTTTTCAGACAATGCGATTATTAGATTTTAGATGTACCGTTGTGCTTGGGTTGGTTTACACGTTTCGGATGGAGTGTATATACGTTTATGGTTATTATATGCAATTTGATAGTCTACAATATTTTAATGGAAATGACACTTTTCAACGTGAACGTTCAACAGTTCATTACGCATGTGAGAGATTTAAAAATAAAACGGTTTTATTATATTCGTTTATCTTTTCGGCTATATAGGTATCATCTATTTTCAGAGCAAAGTCTGCAGCAAAAATTTATTTATATCCTATTTATGTACCGAAATTAATTTTTTGATCCAACAGCTGCCGTAGCGCGTTTCCTCGGTATGTTTGCCAAATTGCTTGAGAAGAAACGAGGTGTGCTAGGTGCAGAGCATAATATCTGGGGTTGATTTACACGCTCGTAAACTCCCTGTGCCGTGCACAATTTATAATAAGTGCCGAACGAACGCGATATTCTTAACAACTTTAATTTCATTTTCATTTATTTTTATCTCTAATTTATTTATTTATTTATGAATTTAAGCCATTTTGGCTTAGTTTATTTTAACATGCTGTTATCAGAGCGTAAAATAGTTTATAACTGTATATCAAAAGCAGACGAAAATTTCAATTTCTTATATCAAATATAAATCCAGTCACGAATCAAAAGTATCCCTTTCTTATCTCAGCAGCCGCAGATTGCATCGAGCCTCTCACCCCGAAACCTTAAATTTCACGCCTCTCGTCGGCATATATAGATATACCCAGACGTTCATAAACGCATCCAGCGCCAGATACGATCGGTATTTATAGCCCCCCTGCCAATGAAGTTGTCTCATCCGTTCCCTCTCTCTCGCTCATACATACACAGCTTAGACGACGAGAGAAGCTGAATGAGAAATCCGTGTATAAATTTTGAGGAAATTGGGGTAAAGAAACCTCAAAGTCTATCTGGCAGCTCGAGTGCAGCGTGTACCTATACACTACCACGCACCGGGCGACGGGGGTATTTAGGATGCGCGAACGCCCGACGTCGAATAGAGCGATGACATTGGACCGCTCGAAATAGCAGGGGTATTCTGGTTTGTCGGTGCATCCACCTAACTTAAATGGCCCGAATACTGCTGTGTATAGTCGACGCGCACGCGCGTGAAACCGGTGCATATTTGCAAAGGTTCTTTAGGGGAATGGTCTAATTAGCAAGGGAGAGAGAAAGAGAATGGTTACGTAATGGAGCGAGCTGCGGGGAAATGGGAGTGACGGACGGATGTGCGTGAATGAGTATATGTGTGCGGCGTGACTTTTTGTAATGGTAAAGATAGGCGAATTGGTATTGGTCAGGACGTGGGTTGTTTGTTTACTTGATGGATTGTTATGAGGATGCAGTGTGAAATGTTGCTACTTTTGCTAATTGATATAGGTGTATAGAAAGTGCAATAAATTGTAGCTGTGGTTTTATGATGAGTGAATTGAGTATTTTGTTACAGTATAGTGTTATTTTTTTAATTTGTACAATTTACGATGTTTTTGTTGAGTTCCTTTAAAGTTAACTAATGTTACCATTGAAGAATTTTAATCATGTTATTTCAGCAATTTTTCTGTTATTTTTTTGTGCCGAAAGAAGACTGCAATGGCTTTCATGGTCATGTTTTTTAAAAAAGCCATTGCGTATTTGAAGCACGACAGATTCCCCGTCCATGACTGAGTAGTATATTTAGACTCGTCACTTTTTGCAAAAAAAGAAAAAATGAGAGAATCGCAAACGTTCTGCGCAGCTGCAGCAGTTGCAGTCGTATAGAGAATATTAAATATTCAAAAACATTAAAATCTTCGTTTTTAAATATATTAGACTACTATCACAGTTTATTTGAAATTTAATGACTTTATCGCCGTATAAATGTATAATTAAGCGTTATTAAATTTAATTACATTAATTTACTTTACAAGACTTTTACTTTCGTACGAAAACACATATTTTTTATAAAATTATCTCGTAATCTTATAATCTTATCGCGAAACCGAGTTTTAATTATAAAAGACCAGAAGGTTTTTAAATAAGGACAAAGACCCCATAAAATCACATCATCATCATTATCACCAAAATACCACGCAACCACTCCTCCGAAAATTCATTCAATACCATCAACAACAACAACATCTCAGTTCGCGTCACAAATCACAACATACACGCACACACTTGCAATCATGATCACCGAACCGTATAAACCACGCGGTTGGCGTGTACTTTTCCTCTCGCGCCTACCATCTCGCCATTTTCCAAGGATGGCCTCGCGTCTCCTGTCGATGTCCTTGAACTTGGCCGGGCCCCTGGGCCTGTTCACTTTCGCGCTCGTGCCCAGGGACATAATCCGTTCCTCCCCTAGTGGAGGATTACAAGCTGCTTCCACCGCAGCGGATACATTCGAAGGCGATGATATCGGTATATATATATATAAATGCACACTCGGCGCTTGTTTAAAAGACAACCGCGCCCGCGCGCTCGTCGAGTGTGTATATCGGTAATCGGATTACCACCTGCGCGCAGACCCTGCAATGCTTCGCGCTTGAGTTGAGCTTGGTTTGTGAATGGAGACACGATCGATCGATCGGGATCCAATTCTTAAATACAGTTTATTGAATGTAACGACAGCGTCTAATGATTTATAACGGATTGGTAGTAGAATATCGAGTTACAGTGTATAGAAGCAGAGTATGACAGGATTGATTTTTCAATAGTTTCGTTTGAGCTTTACTTATTCTTCATTGTACTTAGTGAAGCGTGGATTACGTAATTGGATATTTGAATGACGTTGAACGGCTAAATTTTAATATGACCATTGAAGAAAGAGCTGAACGAAGAGAACAGCTGACTGTATAAAGGTCAGAGCTGTTTCATAATAAGTAATGCTAACTCAAAACTTGGTAATTAGAACTAAAAGTGTCGCTTTATATTTATTATAATCAGTGAGTCTAGATTCAGTATGATGTATACATAATGTTACGTAATTCATTGTTTGTATTTTTCTGTCACAAGTCATTAAGGTTTTTGCTGCCATCAATTTATCAATACCAATCGTAATTTTTTTCTATTGGATCCCGTTCTTTGACAATAAATTTTTTTAATAACATTATTTTGATTGGTTGAGGTCCTTGTGTAGTGCGGTGTTTTGAACAATTTAGACATGATTTTGCATAACAACTTTTTTTTAATTTTTTTAAGTTAATTACGTGTTGATTTGGTGACAAATACAATTTACATAATATATATAACTCTGTTAATTTTGATAGTCAAATGATGTATAAAATAAAGATAAAACAAATCTTGACATATGGAAACTACAATCCTATGGTGAAAATACACGTATAAGAGCGTACAAACGACGAATTAACACCTATAAATTTGATCTAGGACACCTTTTTATCGGAAACAAAAAAAAAGACACTACTTGGCAGCTGAACCTGTACTCGACACTAATTGTCTTGATTTCCGGACGATAGTAACCCAAATTTCAGTTTCTCCTTCTCCACACTTGCACTACACAAAAGACCTTCACCAGCGTTACACGCGAATCGAATCAATCTCCATTACCGATCCTCCTCACTTCCAAAAACAAACCAAACACCGAATCTCCCGGTTCTCTCCTTTATTTTTTTTTCTTCCCCTTCTACAAACGCCTCTCTCTCTCTTTCTCCCTTTCTCCTTAATTCGCACAACACCAGCGCGTGTGTTCACGCCTCGCGGTAATTCGAGTTCTCGGCGCGACGATTACTGGTGCGCGACTATACGAGAAAACGAGCGGAGGCCTCTGATGCCGCCGCCGTTGCCGCTGGTGCCGGCCGCTCGCTAAAATAGACGGGTGGCTGCTGTTGCTGCTACTACTGTTCGTGTCGCCGCTCCACCGCGTAGCGTTTGGCCCGTGTCCAGCAGCGTCAAACTCCACGACGACGAAGAACAACGATGGGCCCTTATGTTATTCCGAGAAGAAATAGAAGAAGTTAAGGCGCGGGCCTTCGTGTTTATCCGGGCCGCGCGTTCTAGAACGAATTTGTCTTGCAGTCGACGTCTGTATGCGTCTGTATACGCGTCAGGCGAGAGAAATGTGCGAATTGGATACGAGGCGTTCGCGAAGTGGTGGTTTTAGAAACGATCGGAGCTTTATGCTTGCGTGTTTTGTTAATGGCGATGTATGTGTGTGAGAGAGAGAGAGATCGAGAGAGTGGAAGTGGGTTGCAGAAGCGATGTCGGCTGTGAACGACTACGAAAACATGCGAAAATTGAGTTAGAAATTTGTTATTTCTGCGGAAATCGAAAGTAGTGGTCTATATTGGGATTATTTTTGTTGCACGAATTAAATAAACAAAGCAAAATTGTCTTACAGTAAATTTTATAAATTGAAAAGAATTCATTTGATATTCATGATTTCTTGAGTTATTCTTGTATATACGCTTGGAAGTAGAAGAATTTGATAAAAGATGACTGTCGAGAAATGATGTTTTATCGTCTGCCTGATAAAGCGTTGTTTACAAAATATCTATTTTTTTTTATTCAACGATGTGCTAGATCAACTGCATTATTGCCAAGAAGAATTTGAGTATTTGAAATATTTAAAACTTTGAAAAAGGTGTTCTGAATTTCGAATCGTGAAAGTACTGTTATTTTTCATGGTCATAAATTATGAATGTGCGTCGGCAAAGCAGTTCTATGCCTCAAATAATTCAGAAAAGTCTAATTAAAAATTAATTGCGTTGTACGAAAATTCTTTATGTGGATTAATTAAAGAATGTACATAAAATTATTAAAGTAATTAAATTTACAGAGAACAGTGAAACTTACAGAAATATATCTGTCCGGAAACATAAAATAAAATAGAGAAATCACTTTGTTATTCAATAAAAACAAAAATAAAATAATAAAAAAATTTGACTATGCACTCGGATATATAACCTTATATTTTAAAAGATAATAACCTAATAACATTACACATACCGTTTACCGACTAACGCCGCCTAAGAAAAGAACAGTATAGTCTCTCATTATCTCGCGTAACGTGAAAAATCATAATACAACGGCAAATTAATCGCGCCTATGCGCGCTCAAGGCGATGGAATCGATGAAATACAGCCATTAAGGTAACGTTTTCGTAGTCAGCGTACATAGTATAGTTACGTATACAAAGCAACTATATATATACGGGGTGGAGAAGCACCACAATGGTGTGAAACTTAATCGAGCCCGAGTTAATCTACCCCGGATCGTTTCGCTCTCGCGCCCGGGGGGGGGGGGGGGGTATAAAATCAGGAAACGGCTCAGCAATCGGGTAAGTTCCGTTTCTCTGCCCTCCCACCTCTCCTCCTCCCCTTTAATCGCCACAACCACGTACACTGGAATTTTTCAGGCGAGGCACTAAATGAATGATGGATTCGTTCGACGCAATTGACGTGGGATGTTAGTGTACTGTTATATATATGGAGGTTTAATTTAATTGGAGCGATCTCCGGGCTAATCGTGAGTTACTGTACCCGTGTACGCGAAAAGATTCGTCGAGTGAAAAAATATATATATGAAGGAAAGATTCGTTATAGGGGGAAAGAAAAGAAGCAAGTATAAAGTTAACAATTAGTGATAATCAAGGTAAAATTCAGTGAAACCTATTATGCAGTTTATTGCGGTATTAGGAATCTTACGAGGCAGGATAAAAATTACTATGACAATGAAAATTAAAATTGATATAATTTATCGATATAATTACTATGTGGTTAGCGTAGTTTTGCAAAATAACAGATAGATGAACACTTCGAATTAATCGAAACTGCGTCATCATTTTTTATCAAAAAAGAAGTTTTTTCCATAGATGCTACCCGGAACAAAATTAACGACCAGAAAACTACTTTATCATTTCAAGCAACATTTTATTGTCTCTATATCTCATAAATTTAATTGACTACATAAAAATCCCCAACAAAAAAAGAAACTAACCAATCTTTCATTATATTCCTCTTTTCCTCCGCCAATTAATTACCAAACCCAAAGGACACGATTGTACAAACAGCGCTGCTGCAAGCTCGTATACTAACGTAATTCCTATTTAAACAAAGGTTCCGCAAAACAGTCGCTCGAGCAAAATAGCATCGCTAATGCCGTCTCTCACATACACTTATATACACACAGTCATCCACTCGGAGAGACTCGCTCGTTCATTCTGCACGCAGACATACACGAACGAGACGACCGACATCCGTACAATTTTGACGCCTCGCGGTCATGCGCTCGTGACGCGGCAGTGGCTTTTTAGCAGGCGCCTCACACACTCTTGGGATATATAACCACACACACTCTCCAACGCGCAAAGCAAAGCGAATACGCACGCGCGAATAACGATTGCATAACGAGACTGTTCTTCTATATGCACCGGCCGAAACTGCTCTGATAAATGTATTCGCACGCGCACGGTGTACACCAATTAGTCGCGCGCGACTGCTATAAACAAGCGAGACGAGAATATTTTTTATGAGAAAGAGAGAGAGAGAGAGAGAAAAAATGGCGCTCGAGTGCGTATACCGTATATATATGGTCGTTAACGCAGCGGTGTATGTACAGTGAAGACGAGGAGCATATGGAAATTTTAAAGCGCGGTTCATTAAACCACGCGGTAATTGGTTTTTAATTGGCGAGCGCGAGCTACGCGCGTGCGCTAATTTAATCATCGGCGATGGTAATCGCGGACACACTCGAGACGCAAACGCGCTACGCGAATCACCGTGTATGTTGGTTTAATAAAGTTCTAATTTGCAGGACTAACGGTCGTGGATAATATACGTTCGATGTGTGTATGTGTGTATATATGTAGATGTGTTTTCACGTATATTCGCTAGCCGCAGAGAGAAGTTTATTTTTAGAGCGGACGAATGCTTACGTGCGTGCGTGTGTGGAGCGAGGAAGCACTTTGTCGTCGCACAGCTGGGTTGCAGATGCGCGAAAAATTCGCCTACCGAGAGGAAAGAATGGTCGTGTGTATGTATATATATATACAGAATGATTTAACGTTCGGAAGCATGAATGAATTTTTAAAATGTTTGATATTTATACTGGTGCGCTACGTGTGTATATATATAACTACGCAGTGTCGTTAAATGTATAATTTGCGAGATTTTCGTGCGAGAGAAATGCGAATGTAATTGGTAGTTATTTATTTTAATTAACACCGTTTGAAATATTACAGTTCATCGATTATATTTATTATTTTTCATACATATTCGAGTATGTACGATAAACCTACTAATCTGTGATTTCAATTTAATGTGTATTATATAGTATATATACGGTTACTACAATACGGTAATACATTTTTCTAGGTAAAATTAATCCTATACAATAATTGACCCATGCGTTTTCTGCTCACTGAGGCATACGGTAGAATATTGCTTTTCTGTAATAAAAAAAAGAGAAACAATGAATCTCCCATATTACAAAGCTAAAAATAAACCCCGCAACTCGACATCTAAAAATAAAAACTAGTCGGCTTTTATTCACTGCGATGATCGATAATAATATTTGTATCGTGAATATCTCCAGCGATGATGACCGATCTTTGTGAAACGTCCATTGATAAACTCATAAAATAATCCCGGCGGCGCATCAAAAACACCTTCGCCACTATAAAAATGCAACAGGAGTCTCTCTCTTTCTCTTCTTTTCGTTCTCAAAAAAGAAACATACGAGAAAAACGAAAAAGATCCCCAACAGTATATATATATATATACACACACACGTATATAACGATAGCGATAACGATAACGATGATGATAATGATGATTACCGGCACGCTCGCGCGCACGTTCAAACGATGATGATGATGACGATGGCGAATACGGCCTGAGGAGAAGGAAGAGGCGGAGGAGAAGGAGAAATTAGAAGGAGCGAGCAAGCAAGCAAGCGAGAGAGAACAGACAGACACACACACACATAGTTGCATGTGCGTGTATATATACACCAAGTAATAATGATGATGATGATGATGATGACGACGGTCTACGGCGGGGAGGAACATTATGCTTCCCCGACGCGGGTACGAGAGTAATCATCGTTTGGCCTCCTCGACGAGCGCGAGAGAGAACCAATGGGAAAACACCATAGAGCCTCTCACGTATATAGCAGCGCGCATATACATATACATGCACACGCAGGTGGGCGAGTGAACGCGCTCACACACATATACACGTACTATATACGAGTGCATCATCCTTATAGTATAAAATTGCCGGCGCCGCGGCGATGGGGAGTCAGTGTCTTTCCAGACGCCACGACGGCGAGTGTGTAGCTTTTATCTCCCCGTATATATAAAAGTGCAAAAGTGTCTTCTGGAGTACATTCAGCAAAGAAGAAAAAAAGTGTATATGTAGAAGCGGTTGCGTTAAAAGCGCGCGCGCGCGCCGAAAGTTCTTATATATATACGTGTGATGTGCAAAGTCCAATTTTTGGGGATGGCAGCTTTGTCAATGTAGTATAGAGACGCAGTGTGCAGCAGCAGCAGCGCCGAGTGTGATTGATTCGACGGCGGTGCGTCGCGGATCTTTCGCACGTGTATGCGAGAGACGCGAAACAACGAGAAGGAAAGAGAGAGACAGAGAGAGTGAGAGATAAGATTGGAACTAAGAGAGTAAGAAAGGAGGGGAGAGAGAGAGAGAGAGACGGTATAAGAGAGCGTTTTGTGACATTGTACGGCTGGATTCACGGTCGATTCTGGTGCATTGAATGGTAAGTGCGAAAGTGCGAGTTACGGAAGAAACAATCTTGTTGTTTATGCTACCGTGTAATGCGAATTTTTTAATTAATTACGAGTTAAAGAGAGGGAAAATATATTGTAAAATAATGGACAACGAAGAAAATCTTGTATAGGTATATGTATATGTGCAGTAGTGAAATTTTGTAACGTCTCGTGCGGCCAATGACGAGGCGCACAGGAGATAAGAAAAGGCTCGACTGCACAGAGAGAACGGTATCAAGGTCGCGCTATCAGCCGAACTCACGTGGATGGAATTTCAGTGTGAAGTATATTCTATACCACTAAAAGGAGAGAATGGCTGCTACTATATATATACTGCAACGCACCGCGCGAGCGATTGCACCAACTATATATTCTTTTTTTCTAGGTGACACGGTTAGAAAAAAGACTAACAGAAAATGTATTTATATAGGGGCTTTGTTACGATCTGCGTAATTCTTTCGGCTGACCGAGTGCATGTTTTTTTTTTTTTTTTTAAGTGAAATTTTTACGACTCTGATGTAAGCTTTCTAACGTGTTTTACGTTCTGGTAATTGTTCCCTTTGTAGATAGAAAATATTTTGATCAAAACTATTCGCGTATGATATTTATAAATATATGAGGTCGACCGAAAAAACCCTCTGAAATAACAATTTTTTTTTAATTTTGAAAAAAAAATTTGCTAAATAATTCGGTACTTTTCTTTACGTATTTTATCAAGCGTGAATGAAGTTAACTCAACCCGTCGTATTTATTTAATACAGTTAACAAAGCAGATATTTCCGCATCAATATCGAGTTAAACTCTTGCAAAGAATTCCTCGACACAAACACATATCCTTCACTACAGCTCAACGCATTGAATTCTTTTCCCTTATAGAATCTATTGAGCGGAATTACGTTTTATTTCTCTCTGGAACAAAGATCAATAACACTCTCGGCTGTAGCCCCAACTGAGGTTTATTTTATGACTGCGATGCGAACCTTCTATATATTTGAAAAACCTTTCTGATAAACATATTCAGTTTAGATTCATGGATGGAAGCTTTTCATATAAATCTTTTATCGAACATGACGAAATTTTTTTTATAAATTACTCTCAAATCATATGGTTCAAAAATAGCTATTTAAAATTCTTCGTACTCAACATATCATATTCTGTTTGTTCAAATGTTACCATCTCTTCAAACATAACATTTTTTAGACTTGCAAATTGCAACATACTTGCTTTAATACTTTAAAAAAACGTTATCTGAAATTCTTTCTACACATAAATTACTCACGCTCGATTATGACCAACCCTTTAGTCACACCAATACTCAGCGGAATATAGCCGAGGAACAAGGCGTCTGAATATAGGCTGATAATTACCCGTAATAGTCTCGGCGTCGCGATAGCTTTTGGCAGGTGCGTTGATCCTCGCTTTGGAGAGTTTGAGAGCCTGTAGGGTCGCCCTCGTCGCGGGTGAAACCTTCACGGAGGCGGTCGGTGAGGCTTCGGGTCGCTTCGGACCCACATCCTCCACGGCGGCCAGTTTGGACGCAGCTTTGGCGACGAGGGAGATCGCCTCACCTTTCTGTACATGTTGAAAAAAATAGCATTAGAATATCGTTTTGTATATGTTTGTTATATGGTTATGTAATATATGCCATGGAAACAATTTAGGTTATAGGTGGAAACAATCTGGTTTAAAATTATTTGAAATCTAATAGATATAATTGCTGTTACATATAGATTTTCTTATCTAATGCAGAAATTTATGCAAAGTTATTTTTCACGATGAAACTTTCTACGGTTACAGTTTTGACTAGCATGCCGGAGAGAGGGAATTACATAACTGTGAACTGTAAGGTGTCACGAATAATTATGTTTCACGCGTACTTTGACCCCTTATATACTCGTAGATTAACTTGTAACAAGCTCATTTTTCTTGAATATTTTTTTTTATTAATAAAATATTTATAAAAAAAGGAGAACTTTTCTTAATACAGTAAATGAAAGTTACTACAGTTGGACTGCTTTAAATGCGTCATTAATATAGTAAATTAAACACTGTTAGTATATAAAAAATAATCTAAAATAAAACTCAGTACGTGTGAAAAAGTTATATACAAATAATCATTTTGAATAACTACATGACTCTTAAAGATTATATGATATTAGAGAACAAGATTAGCCATGTAATTATAATAAATGGAATTATAATTGCACTTGAATTTTATGTGCATTGTATGTCTATGAATTACTAACAAATGTTATTTTAATAAAACTTGATTCTCACATGATGACACATGTCTTATATTTGTAAGAATGCATTTCAGTTTTACAGATTTTTTTTTTCTTCAATTCTTACAAATTATAATAACACTACTTATCAATGTTTGTGATTTTTTCATGCTTTATATAACCTTAACCGATTAAAACATAAAATGAAAAACTACTTTTTAGCATATTGATAACGTATAAACAATAGGGAATATTTAAATTTTACGGGTGTCCAGTGAACTATTGATTACATTGATTCGAATACCAATATATATTGAATATTTTTCAGCATATGTTCAAAAACTGCAAATTGCTGTCTACGTGACTATACAAAAGGCTTACACGTCAGCAACAAATTTTTCAAAGTTGCTTATCAATAAAAGTCAACCTGATAACATCGTCGTCGCATACGATACGAACAATCTGTCGCTTCGACTTAATTATACAGCTGACCTATTATTGCACATCGAGCGCGTTAAATTTCCACACGATGTCCCATCACTTTTCTATGGCTTTGCCTATACGAAAAAAATAAAATACAAAAAATTCAACACTATTCCTAAACCAAATCAACGTTGAAAAATAAAAAAAGAAAAAAAGAAAACAGAAAAGAACGACTACAATCCCTTCAATAAATCGACCAATTGCGTCATAATAATAATATACATCCAACTCTTCTTCGAAACAATAATTAGAAGAAAAAAAACAACAAAAGACAACAAAGAACTGTTAATAGCACTTTTAAAGCGCGACACCATACATCAACGTTTCTCTCTCTCTCTCTTTCTCTCTCTCTCTCTCTCTTTCTCTCTCTCTCTCTCTCTCTCTCACGCACTCATTCATTTTCTCCATCTCACGGCTATAAATTCGAAGATCAAAAAATACGGTTCACCCACGATTAAGGGCTCGCTCTCCGAATAGCCTGCACCAACGACGGCGCCCTGGTCTATTTTATATATATACATAAAACCGTGCTTGCGCGCGGGCGCACACACGGAGAAACCTCGATTCTCTCCGTTATAGCGAGAAGCCGCGCGTAAACATCGCGCTTAGCAAGAGAGGCAACGAGTGAAGCTTGCATCGTGAACCGGAGAGCTTACGTAACGCCCGCCGCAGTGCATACTACACCCGCGCGTCGCAGGGTGGTATAATACATATATACATATATACGTGTCGTGGATATGTACATAAGCGGCGCGCGCGCGCGCGCTGTGGTAGCAACTTGATTTTCTTTTTTAATAATTGATACGAACGACGCACCGGCCGATGACATTGATTTTTCTCGGGTAATTGTAACCGCGGATAGGAGAAGGGGGAGGAGGTGGTGGTTATTTGCAATAGCGCGTGAGAACGGTAATGAGAGAGGTAATTAGATGGAGAAAGCGCACAGTTTCAAGTGGTGTGTGTATATGCGTTGGTTCTCGAGAGGTTTTTCGAGAGGTGCGTGCGTTTAGAAATCGATGTGGTAGATCGATACGGTTTTTTTTAGTTTCGAGTGGTTTTAGACTTTGTGGTAAAGGAAATATGTATAAGATTCGTATTTTTAGCTTAAGCTTTATTGGACAATCGAGGAAGTAGTGAATATTACAATTAGAGTAAAATGCCGCATAGACTTGAACGGTAAAAATAGAGATTAAGTAATTATTTTTTTTTTTCAATTATGCATCGGTGTTTAAAAGAAAAACATTGCTATATCAGTAATCGATGTACGCGAGTAAGAAACTATGCAAACCTAATGGCGCATTTACATTTTAACGTTTGCTATTTACATATATGAAAATTATATCGTCAGTGTATAGGCTATATAATACCATACCGGCTGCAATCATTTGTAATAGTTAGCATTGTATATAAAATACAATATAGGACTGTCAAAATATTTAACATTATACTAAAATCTTCCAACGGCGGATTACATGTCTTCCGCACGGTTGCTCCTATATGTTAATTCTGTTTTGAAACGTGTACCCGGAGCCATTGTACATTGTGTACCTATTATTAACCAAGCACTACTCTAAGCATACTTCCTCGTGTCTTCCAGACAGCAGGCGCGATGTATGTACCTATATGCGTGCAACATCTAACCCAAATACGCGCGCTTTTCCCGTGAATTTCGTCTACTATACTCATCCAACGAAAACATACGAGATATCGCAAACTAAAACGACT
>JAWWEQ010000010.1:9666242-9702647 GCA_035583055.1 Torymus tubicola
CACACATATATATAGTGTACGCACCAAAAACGACGCTACGATAGTTTTACACATTTCGTAAGTCTGGAACTGCCTGCACTAAAAATAATATATATATATATACAACGAAAGCAATAAACGTGCGCGGGTCGCCGTTACGTGCGCTGCCAATCAAGAGACTGTCAAAAACGCCGATGACGATTGGCGCACAACCAAAAGTCGATGATAAAATCTCCTTTATCCGCGCTATATACCGATGTATCGGAAAATTACGCATCGTATATACTCATATACATACACCTACACATAGAGAGAAAGCGCGCGATAAACCTGCAGTTCGCAGAGCGATAATAAAAAGAGCTAATCAAGACTTACATCGATCATTGATGCGGTTGCCCCGGCAGGGAGAATATATCCTCAAACCACTTCAACACGTTCCGGGAGCATATATATATACACACGAGCGTCAGACAACAACTAGCGTACTCCAACACAATACATAACCCTTTGGAATATAGATGCACTGACCCAAACAGAGAATTGTATATATATATGTACGTAACGTGCACACTACACAGTTGGCAGGTACCTCGGTCGCGCGTATTTGCACGTACACCGCGGCGACGATGACATCATCACACGATCTTACTACTCTCGCGTAAAAATTTCGATATATACACACGCGGTTCTCTTTCTCCGGAGAGAGAGAGAGAGAGTGAGACAAGCGACGCGTCTACCGGCGAACTGACGACTAACTGAACCTCGTGGCGGCAGCGTTCGGCCCTGCCGTCTCTCCCGTGCATTCGTCGTATTCTCTCTTCCCTCGGGCTAAACTCGGTAGGTAGTATATAAGACGCTTTCGGCCCTGGCAGGCCGTTTCGCGCGCTCGCTCGCACGTATAATATAAGCGAGGGCGTATGCTATACCTAGGCTAAGCTAATTAGGCCGCTATGACCCTTCGGTTGCTGTTGCTGCCTGGTCGGTACGAAGGGTCCGTGTAAATGGTCGAGGGGACTGTATAGTTGTCGATGGATTAGGGAGAGGTGAGATTATAAAGGGCCAGGTGACAATTTTCTTTTTTTTTCGAAAGGAGTATTATAGTGGTAGTGGAAGGAAGAACAACAGAGGATGACGGTGTTTGTTTGTTGTTATAGTGAGAGAGAAAAGTGGGTGTAATAAAGTTCAGGTGACAAGTGGCGGTTACGGAGACTTTATTGGTGGTTGTTTGGACAACAGTTGAACGAGGTCGCAGTATATATGGGTGTGATGCTGAGGTATATGGGTATATCTAGGTTTAATTAACGTTTAATAAACTGAGGGAATTGAGTGTACGTGAGGTTCGGTGCGTTATTGTAATACGCAAGGACTCTGCGGTTTCGAAACACGACTACGTGCGATTTTCAATTCGCCAAATGGAGAGGCGCAAGTGAACGTATCCTACTTTACGAGTACTTTTTTCAGAAATATGAACGGATGTGATTTTCTTTTAAGTTGATGATTCAAACAGTTTTAATTTATTTATAAGAAAATTTCTTATTTATAAAATTAACAACAATTTTCTGTATAAAAAAATGGAATGGTATAAGGCGTGTCAGTAAATTACGATAATAATTAATAGAAATTTCTAGAGAAATAATGAAGTTGAGAGTGATTTAATACTGACATAGTTAGTATCAGTTAATCAAATTTTGCATAAAATTTAATATGCACTTTAATTATATGTATGAATACCAATGAAATCTACTGCAAATAATTGCAATAGCAATTAAATTATCAATGCAATCTGTCAATATTAATATTTAAAATATATAACAAACTTTTTTGAAGATTAGATAAATCAATTATTAAATAAAAAAATCTGCTATTCAGAGAAAGATATTGCTGTCATGAGTCATTTGGGCAATTAAATAAACGAATAATAATATAAGATATAATTTAAGCATACCTTAATGCCAGTCTAGACGTTAATTTAAAAATACATTTTCGTTGAAAATTTGTATTTCAAAACATACCACTGTCACAAATTTTCTCAATAGTATAACTATATTTATTTCACTATTATTAAAAAAAAAATAATATTATTAATGATTACTTCTGAAAAATTATAAGAAAGCACTTCCTTGCAAAATACGTCAGATTTATTATTAAACGATTTATTTTAAGGACCCAGAAGTAAACAGTTCGAAAGAAATGACATTTCTTGTTAACAATGTTAATAAACTGTATTATTATCTGTTTCTTAAATGTCATATGATAAAAAGATTATTTTTTTGACACAAACATGTTGCTAAAAAATATTCCACTAACTATATAAAATTTTGCTTATAACGAAATTAATTTAAAACTGAATTGATAGCAAACAAGTTGTATATAACATTTATTCTACAACATGTTTACACTTAAACGTATTTGTTTACATACAAAAATTAGGCTTGTTTTGAAATACAATATTGAAAATATTAAAGAATGTCAACATATAGTTATTTATCACTGTCAAAGTAACGTTTTTCTAATCGAATATGTAGCTAATGTGTACACTTGATTCAGTTTCAATGCCCATAAGATCTTTCACCTCAGGCACATAAGCCAAATATTTTCAAAATAAACAAAACTTCTAACGAATTTTTCGCATCAAACAAAACAATGATCAACTGCCAACGGACTAATAATTTAAATTCCTTCAACTTTTTTTCAGTGAACTCACACTTCCAGTAACACATGCGACTGCATCAACAAAGCCTCTCTCAATACGGAATATTTAAGACGATCATTTAAAACACGTGTCAAGTGCATAGCTGAGTGACGCAAAACGAACTTTTGTAAAAACGTCTTTAAACTGGTGATTCATCATTTGGTAGAAGCGACATCCACGCATCAACGCACGGTCACGATCCCGACTTTTTTCTAGCTGCGTCTCGACAGACGAGATGTAAACGGCCGGCCGGAAATCCGAAGGTAACCTGACGACGTAAAGGTAGTTTAAATTTTTTGAATAAATTACAACAATTATTTATAGGTACGTTTTTTGTTTTGAAAATGGAAAATTTCAAGCAAAATTAGTTGATTATGTCATGAGCAAGCTTTGGAATCCTTGAAAAGAAAAAGTAAAATTTACTTGACTAACAGTTTCCTGTAATGAAAGAAACCGAGAGTTCGAGCGTAAATTTTTAACGGTATTTACTTATTTAAACATTATTTTTTCACGTGACAATTTTTTCCTATTATTTTTTTGAAAATAAGAACAATAATTTTATAGTATATTTAATAGATTTATGTAATAAAATTATTAACGATGTTACTATAAATGAGGACAAAATTATACAGTGAAAAATTTCAAAGCGTGTTACTATATGACTGGAAACATTATTCACAGAACTACTTGTAGTCATGGATTACTCATAAAACAATCAACTTTTATTGCAGGAGGTCTCCACATCAAAAGTATTGATAAGAAAAAGTGCAACGCCAACATATAAATATTTGCTTTAATTCTTAATCTTCAACACTTTAACCATTTAAAGACTATCCGCCCCCCTCCCCCCTTCTTACGTTTATATTTTAAAGAAGAAACCAAACACGTTTCGCGTGGGCGAGCCGGTAACGTGGCCACGGAGCGAGCTAATATTGCGTAATCTCTTCCCATCAGGGACTTCATCGCACACAACTGTAAGAGAGAGAGAGAGAGAAATGCGCTTTCACTCCAACAAGTTCGCAGATAACGTTACATTATCGCGAGTTTGTTCCTCTCTTATTTCTCATATGCTTCTTGTCTTATCTCATATTCTTTCATTTTTTGTCTGTTTCTGTTATGAGTGTTTCTGTGCAGCAGCCACTGTTACAGCTGCTGTGTTATTTGACGAACTAGACAGCACAAAACACACATGCATGTTCAAGCTCTAAGCGTTTCTTTCAGACTCACTCACCGTCGGGTAGATGGTTAGGTATTGAGGTCCTGGTTTCCTCTAGAGAAACCTGAAAGTTCACCGATTGAGCTTGCGCTGAAGCAACTGAAAATGCACAAAAAAACATGTGTGAAAAGTCTACCCTAAGTAAAATGAAGTGTTTGGGTGGTGAAACAAAAGGATAATGCTAATGAATGATATAGCATTGCTGCATAAGCGCATTAATTGTTCTAGTACAAGTTGTATCTGTAACAAAATTGAGAAATCTCGAGACAAAAACAATTAAAAATAAATATATGTATCATAGTGGTTGGTGAAAAAAATTCAAAATTTTTGTTTGCATTGAATGAAAATTGCATATAAAAGATATTGTGTTAAAGACTAATTCAGTGAGAATATTTAGATGGTAGACTTTTGACATGAAAGACTTTATCATCAGAACACTGACACAATCAAAACCCAATCAACCACTTGAAACAAAAAAGCAATCGTTGTAGTGCACACTTTTAATCTCAAAATGATATAACATTATTTACGCAGCAGTTATAGAAGTTTCTTTTTATAAAATATTTTGTCTACAAAGAATAAAATGACAGTTACAGTCTTAAATGAAACTTTTTACTCAACATTGTGTAAACAATCATTTTATAGAAATCTTGAAAACTTAATAATGAATGAATTGTTTTGAATAATTAAACCAAAGTCCACCGCAAATATATTTCCAATCCCCATAAGCACTTTTACTTTTACCATTGCAACGAGTGATGAAACGTCATCGACAAAAAGTCCTCTCTGGCCTGTTGCAATGTCTCTCCATGTTTTCACAGATTATAAAATTACACATAGAGTTAAACAATTCCTTTCACACACTAGTCACAATCAATATTTAAAAAATCAATAGCAGCACCTTAGTCCTCTACTATCAATGAAAATTCAAGGGTAGCCCCCCCCTTATCAAATCAATTAAATCAATGATATAATCCAAGCTACGCGCTACCGACCCTCTTTCCCTCTTTCCTCTCTCTCTTTCCTCTCTGTCATTTACAAATCCAGCGAGATGATAAAAACACTGCGGGGGCTATACTTACACAAGCGCACGCGCGAGTACGAAAAAAAAAAAACCAAGATCCATCATCACTTAAGCAGTCAAGGTTATACACTCCGGCGGTCCATAGGGTAGCAACCCTCATTAGAATGCAACAACAAAAACAATGGACAGCGAGGGAAAACAAAGAAAAAAAAAAGATCGAAAGAGAACTGCGCGAAAAAGTGTGTGCATGAGGTGCACGTTATACACAGTACTCCTTTGACATATCGATTTGGAAATACACGTCGTCGTCCTGCGTGTGTGCGGCGCGGGTGCAACCTGAAAAGCTTTGGGCCATCCGCCCTCGGAGCGCTCGCGACGCGCCTGCAAATTATTATAGGTGTCACGATACTGGAGTATAGGTATCGACGAAACGCTTTTGAATACTCCGGTGTATATACTCTCCAATCTATCCCTTACAATACACACAGGATAATAACGGAATACTCCGGCCGGAAGCAGTAGTACGGCTAACCCGCAGCAGTCGACCGATGGGCCATTGCATGAGGCGCGCCTTAAAAGGCATTGTTAAAAAAGAATGCAGACTGCTTCGGTACATGAGGGCGAATTGGGTTAAACGATCTCTGCGTATATATATATATGCGTGTATATGTTTCGCAAAAGCAATAGCCATCACCGCGCTCGCGCGCGCTTATTCATGCAGGGCCGCCGTCGGCTCATATAGCTCCGTCTCTTTCGCGCACCCGTGAACCATCGATCTCACTCTCTCGTGCACCCTTGCGTGCTAACGGACGACGAGGAAAGAGAGAGAGAGAGAGAGAGAGAGAGAGAGGGAAAAACAAGCATGCGTGCATTCGACGCGCGCCAGAGCTGCTCGCATGAGGCTAAAAATCGCCTATCGTCAACAGGACGAAAAAAGAAAGGAAGCTCGTGCTGCAGGTCTACATAGACCAGTCTATATACACATATACTTGGCTTATAAACACGGTTATGAAACGCTCGCTCTCGCTAGCTAGCTAACGCGAGAGCTCAAGGTTGTTCGATTTTGTTCCAGGAAACTCACCGTTCTCGGAGCCTCGCTACGCATCTTCCTCAGGTCGTGCGGTTATTGCTCGTATCGTAGCACAGTGATAGCAGCATTCACTTGTCATCGGCCGTTGCTGCATCAGCTTCTGATGATCAACGAAGCTCGCGAGCGCGCACATGATGATGATAATATATAATCGAACCTTCGCCTTCTTCACAGCCAACGGTAGCAGTAGCCAGTATAGCACTATATCACACTGAAAGACAGACAGAGAGGTACACTAAGCATATATAGGCGCACGTCACGATGAAACCGTCGCTGCCGCCGTCGCTGCCACTGATCCAACGACGACTGATGTTAGCATTTCACTACTGCTGCTTATACTCGCTGCTGTCGTCGTCGTTATATCGCGACGAGACAGCATGAGCATAATCTTCTTCTTCTTCTTCTTCTCTCTCGGCTCCGCGCAGCAAAGGAGCCTGTGAATTCGGCCTAGCGCGCAGCTGCACCACCAGTTGTTATAGAGAGGCGCACACACACGCGAGCGAGCGCGCCCGCGCACCAGAAACACGGATTTTTTTTTCAGGGTCGATGGGGTCCCTGAAGTCGCTACTGCTGTTGCTGCTTCTGTGTGGTGAGGAGGGCTATAGGCTCTCTTTCCGAGACTCTCCTCTCTCTCTCTCTCGCGCTCGCGCGGACGGGGCTTGGAGCACACTCTCTTTGCTGGACGCGGGCGAGCCGTACACGCGCGCGCGCCGAGAGACCAGAGAGCTGCGCGAGCAGTTATCGGAATCAGGGAGTGAGAGAGAAGGTAGGAGGGAGAGTGAGAAAGAGTGAGATAGCGACACGGTGTGGCGAGAGGAGAGCGCGGGCGCGAGCAGCAGACTACAAGAAAATGGCCGTCGGAGCGGCAGTGCTGCCAGTTGTAGAAATGTAGAGGCGGGTGGTTCGAATGTGTGTTTTGATATATGTTTGCATAAAAAAAGTTATTGAAAAACATTAATTTTTTTTTAAGTGACGTCTGTTCTTCATTTAGGTGATTTTCGAAAAAGCTCTAAATAAAGCTTTGTATAAGATTTTTTATAGACCGTTTTTATGTGGTTGTAATATCATTCAAACAAAAATTATTGCAAAATATTTATTTTTGTCTAATGTTCGTTGTGATAGGTGATTATCAAAATAGTTCAAATTAAGCATTTATATAAGATTTTTTACAGAAGGATTTTATACAGACGTAAGGTGACGATTGTATTAATGTATTGTGTAAACAAAATAAATGTTCTATTTTTGTTTCAAAGTAGAAAAACAATGAATTATTAAGATTGAAATAATGTGTAACTGAAAATTGATGTAACAGCATTTGAATAATTGAATTTGATAATAAGGCTATGGTGATATTATTAATGAGTTCAAGTATATACATACATGTCTGTCGTAGCGAGACACATAATTTAATTTGATTTGTTACACTTCCATGTCTTATATAGAAGGTTAAGAATAATTATTAAATAGAAGAAATAATAGATTTGATTCAACAGTATATAACATTAAATCAATGAAAGTCTATTTTAGGTATGCAAAGTCATATAGTCAAATAAATATATTCAAGTCAGCAAAATGAAACCATTATGGGTCGAAGGGTGGTTTATTGATTGAGCATGCGAAGTGTATTTGTTCTCTCTTATCGCCATATACCTATGCTGATAAAATCATCAGTTCCATTATTTTTTCATGTTTGTAAAAAAAAAGGTTTCTTTACCCTTTTACCTTGTCGATGCATAACAAATAACATTATTGCCATTAAATTAGCCTCACGATAAGAATCATTAGTATACATATATAAGCATAGATGACACCTATAGAACCATCAAACGCTCATTTGGTAATTCTGCATAGTAACTTTATAGCGCCAATCCAACTCATTCCCGTGGAGCCAGACGCGATCGATTGCATTTCAAAATTCGACAATCAAACTCACTAATCATTCCAGCTCGCAGAAAAATCAATTCCCATTGCCTAATCCGTCCATCCGCTCGGTATAGTCACGTAGCAAACAAGGTTTTCGAGCATTAGTCACGCGCGGGACCTCCTTATTACTTATCAAATTATATCATGCTTAGTAACTGTATCGCCACGAGGTTGGCAATCGAAAAGCGCCACCGGAAATGCAACGAGGGCGCGCCAAAGCTCAAATCGTCAAAATCATCGTCTGCCGGCGAGCTTGCGAAAGCTCGAAAAGCAACGTTTCGCGCTGTCCTTACAACCATCCCAGTAAAAACCACTGTGCAACAACGACTATTGTCCTGAAAGCTGATCGCTTTAACTCGCTATAAAAATGGGAATGACCGCGATTCGGCAATCCCAAGCACCCACGAGTTCGCGGGCCACCTCCATCATCTAGTAACATTTGTCGGTGCGCGTATGGGCCCCCCTGGCTATCGATTGTCATTATTTATATCGTACGTTTCCTCCTCTCAGTCATCGATTCACTTTTTACATTTTACATTTTTACAGTAATGAGGGAAACAAGTTTAGTGTAGCCCCGGACGGTACGGTCGAGTTACACACGGGCGGGCAGAGGCCAGAGCGAGACGGAGCGAGGAGAGGCGGGCGCAGCCAAGCTGAACGAAGGAGAGCAAGAGAGACGGAGAGTGGCATATATGTACACATACACACGTACATAACACAGTACGTCGGTCGAGGCATATACACTGCACGGAAAGCTGTGTGCTGCTGCGTGCGCGAGCGCACGGTGTATAGAGAGAGCAGCAGCGGTGGCGGTGGCCAGACACACCAGACAGAGACACAGAGAGAACCCATGCGCGAGCCCAGGCGCTGAACGCGAGAGAGACGGGAGACGAGAGGAGAGCGCGGAGCAGCAGCAGCACCGCGGCGGCCAGCAGCAGCAGAAGGACGATAGATAGAGAGAGAGCGGCGGAGAGCGCAGACAGAAGAGCCGTCGTGGTGCGTTCGACGAGTGGCTCGAGAGCGAGGTGACGACGACGAGACGACGACGAGGACGCGCGTGAAAAACCGGGGAGGTGGCGGTGGCGACGGCGACGGCAGGTAGTTGCCGAGCAGCGAAGCCAGACAGTCATCATCAGCAGCGGCAGCATCATCAGCTGCGGCGGTGGTGCGAGCGGCGGTAAAGAACAGCGCGGTGGAGGAGGCTGCCTGGCAGCAGCAGCGGGAGCGACGCGGCGGCGGCGGCGGCGGTGGTGGCTACGACGACGAGCACAACGGCGGCGGCCACGGCGAAATGACGGATAGCAGCCAGCAGCAGCAGTTCTGCTTGCGTTGGAACAACTTTCAGGCGAACATCACGAGCCAGTTCGAGGCGTTGCGCGACGACGAGGACTTTGTCGACGTTACCTTCGCCTGCGACGGCAGGCGGCTGCAGGCCCACAAGGTCGTCCTATCCGCGTGCAGCCCCTACTTCAAGGAGCTCTTCAAGGTTAGAAAATACCTCCTCTCCCCCCTCCTCCCACCCGGCCCCCCTCGTCTCTAAGAGAGTGAGAGAGAGAGAGAGCGAGTCCTCCTCTCCTGCCCCCTCGTGTGCAGTCTCCACCCACCCACCCCCGCCGCCCCTCCGGGAGAGGCAGACGTGGAGAGCGTGCGAGCGAGAGAGATAGCGCTTTGCAGTTTGCACACCCTTAGGGACGGGAAAAGCTGCGCGCTCCCGTTCCTATCTCCCTCTCTCTCTCTCTCACTCGCACGCGCTCTCGATGGTTGTCCCCCTCTTCCCCTCTCTCCCCCGCCCCACTGTAGACTCTTCCTCCTCCTCCTCCTCCTCTTACTCCTCCTACGCCTCGTTTCCCCTTCGGTTTCGTCTGTCTGTCTGTCTCTTTCGCGCTTTCCGTCTGTTTCTACCCGTGGCGCGCGCGTTATGTCTGTCTATCTCTCTCGCGCTTCGCGTTCCCGTGCCAGCAGCAGCAGCAGCGGCGGCGCGCGATGGGTAGATCGTTTCTCTAGGACCTTTTTTTACCGCATCTCGTCGTCGTCGTCGTCGCCGTTGTCGTCGTCGTGCCTCACGTGTTTTCCACACGCTCACGGTTCGAGGCAAGACGAGAAACGACGACGATATGGTTGTATAGGTAGTTGCGCGTGAGAGGGAGAGGGACAGAGAGAGAGCGGAAAAATTTCGACTCGCTGCACTTTTTGCGGGGGCTTGCAGCAGCGCCGCCGCCACCGCCGTGAATTTTTCAGGCTCTTTGGGGGGAGCTGCGCGTTATTTATGCAGGGCGCGATGAGAGTTAATGGATCGATTCGCGCGCGCGCGTCCGCGTTTGTCTCGACGCATGCGAGAATTTCGGAGCGCTCGCCGTGTATGTTTTTTTTTTTCGGAGCACATATTATATATGGCATTGCGCTCCGAAATGGAGATATCATCGAGTTTCACAATTTCGCGATGAAATACATGAGGAAATTATGGGAATTGGGTTGTTATTGAGAGCACTAGACTTGCAAACACTGATATGGATTTCGGTTAATTATAGATTTGTATCTAGTGTCAAAATTATTTCGCGTAATTCCAGCAAATGATAATGAACGTCCCATATTTAATTTTCGTTAATGTTGAATATTTCGCAATTTTTTGCGCGTACCTGTATATTTGTAATGGCAGATTGAACAGTAACTGGTATTGATTTCGCATTGGAGTAAAATAAAACACGTAAAAAATTTGGTATTAAGCCCGTAAATATTTTCATTAATTTACGCGTATATTACGCCCCCGTAAATTACCTGCCCACTCTTTCTCCCCTCATCCCTCATCTGTCTCACCCATGTTTTCCCCACCCCAAGCTTTTTCACGTCCATGATCCTGTGCCACTCGTTTCTCTGTACATCTATTTCCCTCTCTCTCCCTCTCATGCTCTCTTTTTATGTCTGCCTAACTCTGTCTCGCTCTCGTTTTTTCCTCTCTGTGTACAATGTCTGGCTTCTCTTTCTGGCTTGTGGGCCAGATATAGGCGTACATATGCAGTTGAGTGCACTTTTGGTCCTTGCTTCTGTTATGACTGCACCAGCTGCAGCCTTTACACTTTTGTACTGACTGTTTTTGCCTCTGTTTTTTTTATCATTATTATTATTGTCAACAAGTCAGAATATAGAGAAAATGACCAAGCATTGTTATGAAACGCTGTGAGACTTTGTTTCGTGCACCGTACATGGGCACACTGATGTCCTTGCAGCTATTACCAAGAAGTAAACTTGAAATGTTGGAATTCCTTTTTCGATTTCAGGCCAAGATAAATAGATATAGATATTTATACGATTGATTGGTGTTGCTATGCTGGGATTAAGAGGAAGCAGAGTAGTTTTATAGATTGCTATTAGCTGTGAAATTATATTTATTTATGGCTGAGCTAGGTAGTCTTGGCAAGTAGTGGACATTGCTGCAATTACTTTGAGTAATGTCTTGGAAAATTTTATCTCGAAATGAGGGCCACCATAGCCATAGAGTTACATAACTCTTATCTTTGCACGAGCATCTAATTCATGTCTCAGGGACACTTGATATCTTGAACCAAAATTAGAATTTCAAAAAATTTCACAATAGCCTATTTCATTAGAATAAAAATTTTGCAATACACATATGAGTTTGTCAGAAAGTTAATACTTATTTGTTATTTAATTTCAGACAAATCCCTGCAAGCATCCAATAATTTTTATGAGAGATGTGGAGTTCGAACACCTTCAGTCTCTTTTGGAGTTTATGTATGCCGGAGAAGTTAACATCTCACAAGCTGAGTTGCCAACTTTTCTGCGAACTGCAGAGTCTCTTCAAATTCGTGGCCTCACCGACTCCCAAAGCAATCAGCACAACAACGAAAGAGTAATTTTCATTTGTTATTGTTTATTAAATTCTTAACCATGTTATTGTTATTTATTTTAATATTTGAGAAAAAAGTTTATTTTTACTATAAAATATGTATAGTAATACCTTCCATTTTAAATTAATTTTGATAATTGGAGTATAAGTTGCTAAAAAATTAAATTTTGTCATTTACAATAACTTAATAAAAAAATAAAGCCACATCATTTTTATACTTTTAAATTATAAAAACATTAAAAATATATTACTGATACATTAATTTTTTTAACAGTATTCAAAAGCAAACAATATCAATGCATCAAATGGTCGTGGCCTTGTGTCACCAAGTTTTGATGATGAACGCAGTAAACCGTCGCCGTCGTCAAGTCCTCCACCATTAAAAAGGCTGTGTAAAAGAAGTGATTCACCTCAGAACTCTAGTCCAGCACCCGCTGTACCACAATGTGCCACCAGTATCCCTCGCTCTCGACCCCTCATCGAACCTCAAGTTCAGCTTGACTGCTACAGAGACGTTGACGTTGTTGAGGTAAAAAATTTCCTTCTTGAAATATAATATAATAACTAATAAAATATTAACTAATAATATTTTTTCTACTTTTAGCCAAAAGTTGAACTGCCAGAGTACGGAAGTGATGATGAATCCAAACAAGATCTCAATACGTTACCTGGAGGCTTTCTCAGTTTGGATGGTGGAATGGAAGTTTTACCTTCCTATCCACCAACGTATTCTGGTATGACTAATGTATTTGATTTTTTTAGCCTAGTATAGAAGGCTTATTCATGTATTTATTCTATGTAAGAATTTCATTATGCTTGATATTTAATATTGTTTGAAAAATTTTACAGTTCTCACAATTGATAAAATAAATTATCCTTTCAATTTAAATTTTATTATAAAAGTAAAAAGATTTGATTTAATTGATAATCAATTTTAAAATTTTAACTTATTTTCGTTTATCTTAATAAACATGTATTGACAAAATTCTAAAGTACTTTTTTCTGCAGGCAGTGGAATGGAGGGCGGAATGCCTGGGCCGTCGCATGGAAACACGGAGCTGAATCAGGAGCAGCAGGGTGAGTAATTGAATGATATTGTTACTTTAGTAGTGCGAGCACCATTACAAACAGCAACAACCTAGCCGTTTACATCACAAATATCGAATGTGAGTAGTTGAGTGAACGGGAGAGCGAATGGAAGATCGGAAGAAAGAGAGGGAGAGAATGAACGGGAGAGAGAAAGGTAGAACGAAAGAGAGAACGAGTAAAAAAAAAGAAGGAGGAGAAAGGAATAATCTTGACGGTTTGAAATGGTAAGCTCGTGTGTAGCTCGATAGGTCTTGTGGTAGGCGTTAGGTGAGAGAGACATTTGACACTCGGAGGCTGCTTCGACGGGCACGAGTCTGTTGCAGAGTGCAGTTTGCAGCTAGAAAATCAGCTGTGATGTATGAAAGATTAACTGACGTTTAACCTTTGAATTAAACCTGATGAAAAAAATGGCTTAAACGAATTTTTTTAATAGAAAAAAAGCTAAAATATTAACCAAAAGCATACGTCTTATGTGTACATAATCAGTAATCCCTGGGACCCCATCTTGCTTTTATACATACTTTCTGTTTTTTCATGCTTCTAATCACGCGTGAACGTTTTTTATCAAACTTCTTCCAATAAAGCACAAGTACATTGCATTGAAATTTTATTGAAAGAAATCGAAATTTCAATATTATTGCTAACGAACGATCGCTTTAAAGCAACATTTAACACCACACCTCTTGCATATATCTTTGAAAAGCTATCGTTTACATCATTACTCCATTATCCGCTTTTATCGTCTCAGAACTAATGTACACACCCCCTGTCTTCAATTAGATGCATCGTTCATTCGTTGGAGACAATTGTGTTTTTTTTCCAATCAAAATTAACGCTTTCTCATCATCGGCATTGATCTCATCGATCTCAGTATGTCTGCACCAAATTACCGCTCTTAATAAATTAAATTTCCTTGCATCTAGATTCACGAGTATTTCTTTTACCCAACTAAAAGAAATTTCGTTGATTGATTTATTTATGTAAAATTTTTTTTTCATAAATAAAGGCTCGTCTCTGTAAAGTTTCTATATTCTAGAATCCTATTCTGCTTACGGGAAATAATTTGGAATTCGAGAAAAATAGAAATTGGCTTTAAAAACTTGTAAAAAAATAATGTAAAAAGTAAAACAAGAAAAGAAAGAAAAAAGAGACACCCGTTTCATCGCCGTTTCTTATTATAATAAGGATATGGACAGGTAAAATTCCATGTTTAGTGCCACGCACTTTTACCCGACAAATTATGTACACAAAAATCGTAGAAACCTTGAAGCAAATGACTTAGAAACACCATTAGATGTCGCACCTGCCTGTATCCTTAAAAACGAGCGAGAGAAGTGTCGTGCACGCAAACGAAAAAGATGAATTATATACACACGAGACACTTCTCTCCCGGAAAAAAGAATAAAAAATGACGAGAGAACGCGAGCTGGTAAAGCCGGCAGGCAGCAAGCGCAATGACTGGGTGTAGTGCTAATAGGAGATCGTTCGCTGGTTGTTGCTGTCCTGTGGTGGGTGGTTTATTATTCTCATTACTCTACTTTCTCTAATTTTTTTTTCTTCTTTTTTTTTTGTTGTTGTTCGTTTCTTTAATTGCTGTTGTCTCTTGTAACTTGTTAACATCTCGCGTGCAATCACAGAGCTATATTATCGATTGAACATTTTTCTAAATTAAAAAAAAAAAAAAAAAAAAAAAAAAAAAAAAATGAAATGTATTATCAAAATTTTTCATTGACAAGTAACATAACAAAGTAAAGCCGCGTTTTGGTTGCTATTGCTGTGGTATCTTTTTTTTCATTAATTTTTTTTTCAATAATAAAAATTAACGTGCTATTGCTGTGGGCCTCTGCTATCGTCTCCTCGGTTAGAGCAAGATTGTGTGTGTGTTGCAGCTGACCTGCGTAAACTGCACTCGCTGGACCCGCGCCCCTGTCCTGTGTGCAACCGCATGTACAGTAACTTGTCCAACCTGCGGCAGCACATGCGCCTCATCCACAACCCCCAGAGTGTCACATGCCCTCTATGTAGCAAGCAGTTCAAGACCTCGCTGTACCTCAAGCGCCACCTCGTCAGCTACCACGAGCTGAGTGTCTCCGATCGTCAACGCCAGGAGGAGATATACCAACATCAGCAGGCAAACATCAGCGGCGGCGTAACAACATCGCCCGGCGGCAGCGTCAAGACCTCGGCGACTACGAACAACAACAACAGCACGACGTCGACCACGACGACGGCGGCTTCGTCGTCTTCGCCGCCGTCGTCCACGAGCGGGGAGAAGCTCGTGCTCAGTCAAGGTCTCAACGATGTTGTCGTCCACGACGACGGCCTCATGACCTCGACGTCGTCGTCGACCGCAACTGCGCCGGTCGTGGCGCCTGTAACGGCGGCGCAGGCGACGACGACGACGCCGCTGAGCGTCGCCGCTGCCGCCGCCGCTGCTGCCTCCTCGCAGGAGAAGCTGCGCCTGCAGAGCCCCACCTCTGGTGGCGGTGGCGGCGGTGGTGGTGGTGGTGGTGGTGGTGGTTCGGGTGATGGACCATACGGTCTCGAGCTCGCGGACGTGAAGCCGAGCGGCGGCTTCGCCGGCATGTTGCAGTTCAACGCGACCTTTCATTAATAGAGCCTCCTCCTTCAACTTTTTTTTACACTTTACACAATCTCTCTATTGTTTTACTTTAAAGCTGTAGATCTTTTTGAGCCGTTGTTGACACGTTGGCGTTTCAGAAATTTTCAAATGATGACGAAACGAAGCAGTATTAAATTACCATAAAAGTATGAACGATGATTATCAGACGGTGTAGTAACTGAAGCAAGAGCGTATGCCAATGATGTAGACTGCTAAATTAACATGAAGCTGCATGAGCAATTTTTAGAATTTAATTCGGAAATTAAGACATGTATTATAATAGCCGTGCCTAAACACGAGAAAGAGTACAACAAATGTTTCACGTTGAGAGTACATTTATGAAGCTAATCTTTATGTGCTTTTAACGTAATTTATAACTTTTTTTCTGAAACCTGCGCAGCCATGATAATTGCGCAAAAAGATTTACAGCAATTTGCTAGTTTTAAAGCGTTTATTTATTGTTTCACTGAATTGCCCAGTATCTTCTTTGTGATATATACATTTATATGATACATATATTTGTATGGATGTCGTCGGACATCGACGCGTTATTAGGTTATTTATTGCGTTATTACTATTATTAGTATTCTTTTTTATTGCTCTCCGTTCGTTTTTATATGTCGTATAGAGGTCTTAGCGAAGTGTGCGATTTGAAGTAGGAAACGTACGATAAATGAGAGAAAAAAAAACAAAACTTTTACAAGACTATATAGGATAGTCGACCGACCGAGGTTTTTAGGAGTATAATGATTAACAAAAACAAAACAAGGCTGATTCTATTTAATGATTAGGGCAGACTGGACAAAATAGGCGTACGTCGCGCACTCGCGCGCCACGTATGTATGCATATACGAGGCGCACGGGTCCGTGAATATCGCGAGAATGGCACGCGAGAATGAAAAAAATAATAATAACGAGGATAGGCACTCCCTCGCGTTAGCACCTTTGATACACGTAACTTGAATCGCAATTTTAGCAAGTCGAGGAGGCGGTTTAATTGTAAGTGATGATGATGAATAATGAGAGAGTCGCAGGATGAACGACGTACGTACGCGTGATGTACATAGGATTAATAATGCGAAACAGAGAAGATGATCATGATGATGATGATGATGATGAAGATGAAGTAGGATCTTTCCGAGAGTCTAGTTTTTGCTCGTGTAATAGAGATCGTCCCGTGCCTGTTCGTCGCGCGTAGCGCATCAGGAAGTAGATTGATCGAGAGAATAATTGAAGCAGGGGGGCTAAACCCAAAAGTAAAAAAAAAAAAACTAAATGATAGACGCGCGACGAACAATAGTAACGAGGAAGTTTTACAAAACGACGGTGGAGCGGCCACCCCACCTCGTACCGGTTAAATAACTTCTCAGCAACACACAGCCCGGATAAATAATAATAAACAAGACTTGTTGTTTTATTTGATGCTATACAGTGTTACACAGACTACAGATATTTACAACAATATTATATTCTTACAGAGGATTATATTTACTTTAATAATTATTGCAGATAATCGCGATGTGCAATTGAAACAATTGAATAGGCTCGTAATAACAATATATTTTTCACAATAATAAAAAAAAAGATGAATAATGGGGATGCGCGCAGATGTTCATCTGTCCGCTGTAAACTGAATGATATGCAGCCAATCGAATATGCAGTAAAGCTCAAGCAGAGTGATAATATTTATTATTAAAAAAAAATAAAATAAAACAAAATGCAGTTATCGTCGAACAGTTTGAACGAAAAACCGTGATTGCAAACACAATGCGGCAGATTGAATTAGATGAATGATAATGATGATAAAGAAAATAGGGAAGAAAGCAGTAAAAAAAATAATAAGAAACGATATTATAATAAATAAGGAGTGACGCGACTGGCGCGTGACTCGACATTTCGCGTCCATGCTGATCGCACCGGCTCTCGAATTCACACGAGACTTCGAGACGCCGATTAGTTCCTAATACAGGGTTCTCGTGAGGTTTTTCTTCTCTCTCTTTACCTTTCCGCTACCCCGGGTACCGGGAGAACGCGTGCGATACTGTTTATACAGGCGATTTTGTAACAGAATTTTTATACAGAATACACACTCACATACACACTTATATATGCATACATGAAGAGGGTCCGTTGCAATAGTCGAGCTGCCGTTGGCCAAGTTCTTCGTTTATTGGCTTAGCCGTCGGTGGCTCGTGTTTCCACATGTGATATGACCTGTTTGAACTTACTGTTAATAGAGAATACAGTTATTAAGTCATGAAGCATTCCGCGTGCAGATTTTATCGTTATCGATTTTTATACAGGGAGAGACTGTTGCGACTAATTAAGTTTCCGCGTTTCCGTTTTTTCGTAACTATAACAAATATAACAATATACAATGGTGCTCTTAAACTCAAACGTGTGTGTCTGTGTGTGGCCTTTATTCCTCCGTCGACAGTATTTTTAAGGGTGATCGAGCTTTAAAAGCTCGACCGATATACTTCTAGTAGACACAGTTTTTATTATATGAATATACCGGAGCTATAGTAATAATTTAGTCAGTTGAACTGAACGCATAACTGATAATTTATTTCAGGAATAAAGGTCACATTATGATGTAACTGGTACAATTCAGTTTGATACTGAACAAGTAGTGTAGTGACGATTATTACTTTAATGATACGTTTTAATGTATAAGTAATTTTATAACAAGGTCATATTGCAATAATATAAATATTACCGATACAACAGTGTACAACTTGCAATACAGAACTATTTTTACTACAACGGTGAATGTTCTTGCGGACGCGTTAATCTTTCATACAAGTCTTTTATCGCAATAGAACTCGTGTTAATTTTCCACTGCAACTATATCTAATACATGATTACTACTAATCTGTATTAGAATCGTATACAAATCAATATACGTTAAATTCAATCGCATTGAATTTAAGCATATCAATATTATCGACTTACCACGCCTCAAAAACATTCACCGCCGACTACAGCATAGTATTCAGTTGAAGCAGCAATCAATAATAGCAATTTTATAAACTTGTAATATACAATATATAAGGAAAGTCCAGTTTTCGCGACGTTCTCCCGGTGTAACCCTCGGGTCACGGACAACGGCAGTCTTTCTCAGCTCACTCACTCGCAATAGTGATTTCATTGACGAAATATGTGCCTCGTTATATTACACAACGTAACGTGATCTTAGGTATATATGATAAATAATAGGCCGAAATAGACAGGAACACAAAACACAGACCATGAGAGAAGGAACTGCGCGCGATGCGCGACGCTTGCGACCTGCAGCGATTATAATTCAGCGTTTGTGCCGGGCATACGCGTGCAATGACTTTTTCTCTTTTCACGGGGTTCGTTTTTTACAGATATAAAGTACACATAACATACACATAATTACAATAAGCAGAGAGGTGGTTATATTCACACTGCGAAATAGCTAATATAATTGATAATCCAGAACGGGATGAAAATAAACGTAATCGTATACGGTCGATCAGCATGGACTGTACACAAGCTGCATATATACTCGATAATACCTCCCCGTATAAAGATGTGATGATATATATGATGATGTACGTATATGTAATGGGAGGAGAGGGAGCACGCGCTAGTCTGTCACAACTCAATTTCCATAGCCATAGTACCACGCAGTACAACACAGGATTTTTTATATTATATTTTACAGATGACAATAGTTCCGTATATTTAACGCAGGCAAACACAGATTGTAATAGAAAATAAAAAAAAACGAAGAAAAAAGAAACAACCGAGTCGAACGTGTTTGTGCGTAAAACCGCGCGTGCGCGAGATCGAGCGAATCCTCCCCGTCTCGTTTTTTCTCTGTGTATAAAAATGAAAAATTGAGGATTTTTGCTCGACGTCGCGACGCATGCGCGCGCGCTCGACACGGCCCGTTTCTTTTTTTTTTTTACACAGTATAACGATAAAAGAAACAGGCTCCATACCTCAACAAACTAACAATCAAATGCAAGCAAACTTAAATTTAAATACAACAAGAATAAAAAAAAAAATAATAAAAAATAAAACAAACCGTAAAGCAGCTATATATTAAACGATGATACAGATCATATATTTACGTATAAAATGAAACAAAAGTAAAAAGAAGAAACGAGTTTTTTAACAAACAATAGGTAAATGGATAAAAAAGGCGCCCGGTCGAAATAATAAGATTTAAAAAAAAGATAAGAAACGTAAAATAATAAATAAATGAACGAATAAGAAGTAAATTGCTTAAATGAAACACGTTGCCCGCGATCGCGTCGCGCAACGACTGCGCGGCACACGCGACCGCCTTCACCTCAGATTATATTTAACAGAAGCAAAAGTAATAGAAAAAACTCACACACAGACAGAAAAATACAATCGGATTTTTAATCGGTACAATTAAATAATAATAGTAAGCACACGTATACACATTCACATCGTATACACAAAGAACACACATACACACACATACACCCACACACGAATGCAAAGAACGTATACACAGATCACGATGTATGCGACGCACACATATATACACACGCGTATACTCACCAACCGCGATAATAATGGGGTTAATTTATGTATTTATATATCTCTGTTGACTACGTTGATAAGGGATTTTTGTAACGACGCACCGCGATTCCGTTATAGTTCGTCCCTTCTCGCACACCTACAACATAGCCCCCCCCCCCTCCCACACTCACCCCCCGTCACACTCACAGAGTCTTACGAAGACTAGAATATGCGTGATATAAGTATTATTATTAATTTCCCCGTTGTAATAGCAACGACGACGAACGAACACAATAGAAATGCGATGGATGCCCAGCGTGTATAAGCAGAAACAATTTTTAACCGTGAACAAAATAGGATTAGATTATAAATGTTGCATATCATATTAAATATACATAATTGTTATACGTTTGCGCCGGTTGAACGACGGCGTCGACACACCTATACACATTTACGTGTGCACCATACATAAACGACGGCGGATGAAGTCGCACGTAACAACGCCCGAATCGCAGTTTCGCCCGTATTTATGTACATTTCTATAATAGAACTGATGACTGAGCGTTTCTTTTACACATGCGCAAATAAACAACATACACACATACATACACACATACATACATATATACCTATATCCCGCAGCTCAATCCACACAATATGCAGTGACATTTAATAATAATAATAATAATAATATTGCACGAGGGGGTTATCGTTTACAGAGAGTACACACTTTTAGTTTCGACAGCGTCGTCTTCCGCAACCGAATGCCTTTTTATATACAATATATAATAATAGTTTTCGTTGAACTGTGCCAAGATGAAACAAAACCGCGTTTTTCATACTTCTTATATACAAATCGTGTATTTAACGAGCAGCAGCAGCAGAAACAATAAGAGATATAGAACAAAGTGATGTGCGGCACCTTCACTTGCGCGCGCGCGACGATAATATTATATACGCGCGGTAGGGTGTGATGATATCCATTGCTAATAACGATGAAAACACGCAAATAAGCATAATCTAACAATTGTACATAAAATAGAATCAGTAAATAACGTAAATAAGCCATAGCCGATGACCTTCGTGCAAGTCGTACAATTTCCCCATAACTCCTCTCCCTCCTATATACACACACATAAACACACAGATATAACGGAGGGGATTCGGTTGATCCTCTCCGCGAGAACTTTTCCGTCCTCGTGGCAAAAGTTCGCCCGACCTTTGATGATTATGATGATGATGATGGCGTTGATGATGATGATGCTGGTGATGATGCAACACATACGTACCTTATGAATTGTGAAAGAAACGAAACTGCGATACGCGGCGTCCGGGCACATCCCCCCGTCTTTCCCCACCTTCTCCCCCGACGTGAGAGAGAAGAGCGAGCAAACGCGCGATACGCTCCGACATAATGATGCACTTCGTACACTCACAGATATATACATTCATACACATACACATACATACGAGTTATGTATTACACGTGATGCGGAATGATGCACTGTCGAGGAAGTGATACTTTGTAGCTTTGGTAGAATGACGGTTGGACGACATATGTGCGTGGATTGCTTTGCGCTTTTTTTAACATTACACAATCTCACTCTATCCTATAGAATTTAACGAGTTTGTCATTAATTCGTATGACTATTAGTTCATTTATTTTCATTCCTTTTTATTACGTTTCTTGCTATAGTTTTATTTGTGGCAAATAGGTATAAGCAGTCAAGCTTTATTTTAGATTTCAAGATAATATTATCGCTCGTATAGGTAATAATTTATAATAAATATTTTAGACGTTACGTTTTTTTACAGATTTATTTTTTGACTGTACGCTTATTTTTTTTCTATACTTTTTAAACTAGATATATCATTTACTATCGTGAATTGTAAATTATAAAATTACCCCATGACGCCGAACAAGTTAATTTACAGAGAACTATTATTTACAGATGTACATAAATAACTATAACTAAGTATACAGCAAACGAAAGTGCCTGAAAAGCATCCGACTTCACAAACGTTCATTTCGTCGTTTACCAACGGCTTCGAACCGTATCGATTAAAAAAAAAAAGCCATTTTGCGACAGTAACGAAAAATTTTTGTAAACGTGTACGAAAAGCGCCGCGTTGCCGTCGCAAAACTGCACAATTCCTCGACGCATTCACGCAATGCAGGGTTTATTTGACAGTCCATTGCATATGTACCATATTATACACTGCAGAATCCACATTTATACAAGCGGACCTAATTACCTGGGACGCCGCTATATAACCACCGAGAGAAGAATTTTGCGCGTGAGCATATATATACATATATTCGCATATATACGCACGCGCGAAAGTCCGGTCAATAGTCGGGTTCATTTAACAAACCCTCCCCCCCCCCTGTTCAGACACGAGCATGTATGTGTGTACGCAAGCGGACGGCCCTTTCAATGCCTCGTTTCTATTTATCAGTTGGCGCACTTGTATTGGCCAGACATACAAGGGTGGTGAATATTCTCGGATATTTCATGCGCGCGCATACAAGGGCGCGCCCGTATTGGGGAAAATTGTTTACGGTTTACGACGTTCTTTTTGTTATGGACGTTTCATGTGGTTGACAATCGGCATTAGAAATGTGTCGTTAAACAAGAAATTTTTCGCAAAATTTTGAATACAAGTGAATGTTTTCTAGTTGAAATTTCATTTCTATTCTTTATAATGCAATTATACCGTTCGTTTCTAACTGAACATAAGAGCGTTGCTTTGTTCTAACAAAGGAAATTAATTTTTCTACCTGCGTACACACTCCTGCTAAACATACTTATACACACGTACATATACACATACACCTACAACTCAAGTACACTCGAAGCGCTGTGTACTCGAAGGTTACACAGAGACAGAGAGAGAGAGAGGGAGAAAAGCGAGTGAAGCGCGAGCGCGCGAATCCTTTATACACAGGCTGGACTTCGCTGGGCATTAAACCGGTTAACCTAGTTATTATATCCTCCACAACAATTACAAACAATCGACACGCTCGTGTGTCGCGCGTATTGAAATACACTTACACATATAAACACACAAGCAACACACAATCACAAGGAACACGCATATATACGTACACAAACACACGGTCACAGTTATCGCATTGAAACAGAAAAAAACGCGGTATTATTTTTTTTTTTGTTTTTATCCTCCTTCACAGGATTTTTCCTTTTCGCGCCGTTTACACTCACACATAAACCGTTTTATGTGTGTGTATATATATGTATATATATACATATATATATATGTAGCATACAAGCGCGCGCCGTATGCCCGAGAGGCGCATTATCCATCAATCTCCGCTCAACTTTTCCGTTTCCACTTTTATTTCTTCGCCGCGGCCTCGGGAATCTTCTTCTTCTTCTTCGCCTCTGACTTATTCACTTTCAGTCTGCTTTTTTTTTCATCACTTGCTGGACGTTGACGAATTCGCGGTGCCGGATACTAAGTGGAAGAAAAAAAAACAGTAAATTGAGAACAAGGGGAGGAAGAGAAGAAGGAGGAGCATTTAAGTTTCCCGTTGCCGTGATATCTCGCGGCTTTCGGGTTTCTTTGTTTTTTCGTAACACAGGATCACTCAGATTGTTATTATTTTCTTTTATACGCCATCTATATCCTGCCGATTATTGTAACATTTACATACAGGGAAAAGCAAAACGGAATTTCCACACATGAAGACCGACGTCGCTGATTTTAGGGCAATGGAAAAAAAATAAATATAAATGACGGTAAAATTCAAACACAAAAAACGCAAACCAAACCAAAACCAAAACTACAAAAAATGAAACTAAAAAGAAAACAAAAATGAAAGAAAGACGAAAGAAAACAAAAAATGAGAAAGATAGATAGATGAGCGCATGGCTAAGTAAAAAAAAAATAAAAACGACTTTTCGATGGGGCGGTTAATGAGTAAAAAACAAAATTTCTTCTCTTCGCAATCACAGTTTGGGAATATCTCGTTGGCGCATCGTGAGAGAGCACACATAATTAATAAGCCAGGCAACCTTTTTGCACCTTCCGTTCGGATATACCTTTTTGTGGAACGATGAAGTTTTTTAAAGTAAGGGAAAGATATGACGAGGAACAAAAACTTGAACCGAGAAAAGTGTTATTGGAGACGAGCAGAATGCTGTTTCGAAGTCAAAAAATAAATACGTCAAGACTGTATGATACGATTTTGTATAAAAAAGAAAAAAAATAACAGAACGCGAAAAGAAAATCGTAAATTTGTAAAATTTACATTTATTTTGTTTCGATGTGAAATGAGAACGATCGTATTTTGGAATAACTGAATCTTTGGAAATGAATGGAGTAGATGCGAAAAAGCTTGTAAATTTGTAAAATTCACGCTAAAAAAGTGTCGTTTTATTTATTTTTGCGATGAAAAAAAAACGAGAAATGATAGCGTTTGTATACCTTTAGGCGATTTAAAAAAAAGAGAAAGAAAAAAAACGTTTTTTCGAACGATAAAGGAAGTTAAATGAGAAAAAGAGAGACACATACTTACACCCCCAGGTAACACTTTTCTCCGCGAATGAGCGACGACTAAAAAAAAAACACCTGGAGATATCCAACCAAAAAGTAAAAAAAAAATGATAAAAAAAATGATCGGTACGTTCGTTTGTGTCCTGTAAATATGTAAATTAACGATAAGCATTTGTATTTCCGCGCAGCAGCCGCATAAACAAAACAAAAAATAAAAAAAATACCGGGGCGCTTCACCCTATAAACTTAAAACAGAGTAAAAAAACCGCGAAGCATCCCGGGGACAAACCATGATTCGCTCTTTATAGTTAGACATAGGCGCGTAAACTTGAGAGTCTTATCGACTCGCGAGTCAAAAGGAAAGGGATATTAAGGCGAGTAAGGAGAAGAAAAAAAAACGTAAAAAAATAATATAAAAAAGCACTTTTGATCCGCCGCGGACGAATAATAATAATAATAATATTAATGAACGAGGGGATGTGTACGCGCGCGCTGGTATATTATAATGGTGCGCGTGCGTACCCCTCGCGCGGCGCGAGTCTTATTCGGACAAGGGCGGTATAGCGAAAGTATATTTTTTTAAGAGAGTCTCGAGCCTCCCCCCCCCCTTTTAGGCCTCCACGTTGTACTCCACACAAGCACTCGCATGGACTCGTTCGGAAGAGTGCGCAAGCGGAGAGATGAGAAAAATTATTATCGAGAAAGCGGGGATAAACGCGAGAGATGAGCTCTTTTGCTCCCCATTCCCCAACCCCGCGATTTCTAGTCACTTTTTTACGGAGAAAAAAAAGAAGGTAATAAAGGAACAAAAAGAAACGGAACGCATGTTTCCCTCTCTTCCCCTTTTTCGTCTTACCCCCCCATAGACACAAGAAGTGGTCGATTTTCTAATATAAGCTTTTTCGGAAACCGCGAGCGCGTATAGTTTTGTATAATGCGGGGGGAAGACATTCTTCGGTTGTTGTATGTAATAAGTGCACGCTTGTCGCGCGTTAAGAAAGACAAAAAATAAAAGGGATCGTCTGTACAAAATTTGTCGCAACGTCGACGTTTCGGAACTTCGGTTGTACTTTGATTTTGTCGCTGTTGAGAGTCGAAGGACTGTGAACTTTGTCGTGGGATTTTGTCGGAGAGGCTTTCCTTAAAGTCTATAAGCCATATTGCATTAGGTTTAGAAAGAGATAGAGAGGAAGGGAACTCTTTTATAGAGCTATTTATTTTATTCGTAGTTCGGAGCGTACCTAGATTATTATCGCGCACAAAAAGTGTACTTTTGTAAGAAAAATTTGTACTATAGAAAAGTTTTCATTATTTTTGTGATCAAAATTCCATTCTAGTCAATACGCGTGTCTTGATGGGCACGTTTTTTAGCGAAAGTTTTGTCGAAATAATGTATTGCGTATCGTTGTCGATACTCGATTTGTTTTTACTTTGTTAAGTATAAATTAACTTTGTGTTGTTTTAAAATATATTTTTATAAAAAGAAAATAAGAAAAATTATGTTTTCTAATAAATATTTTTATTTTCAAGCGTTTGTATAAATCAAAATTAATCTTTCTATAATATAATTTATTATAGAAACGTAAGTTATAAGATTTTGTATCATATTTACGTTTATATTCGAATTCAAAATTGTATTTAAAATTTGTAATTACAAACGTGCTTTACTGATGCAGCTATATACACTTATATAGCATCTCATTGGCCTTAACTAAGAAAAAAAAATTGTATAATCAAATTGAAGTTAACGTAGATAAGTCTGACGAAGGCGTACGAAAATTCAACGACGAAGTTCAGAGTCAGTTGGTCATTGTAAGGCTGAAATGAGTTTTCGCGAATAAAAAAAAAAGGCTGGAAGAGAACGTAAAAATAATATAATGAAAATCGCTGGACGACCCGACTGGCTCATTTCACTTAAGACTTTGAGAGTGCGCGCGAGTTTCGAACACAGGCTTGTTTCACGCACGTGTGCGCGTTTGCGCACGAAGCATCTCGTTAAACTCCTTAAAAGTAGAGTCAACTAGATAGCAGCTTTAAAGATACTAAAGAGACAACGACGATGACTTCGCTCGCTATACGCGTGCAGTGCGAGAACAGCTCGCGTCGCACAAATATTGCTTTGTCCGAATAAGCGTTAGGTTTTTTGGCAGTTACGTATCGTAATGTATGAGGATCAAATACGTTTTTTTTAACGAATAAAGAGCGCGCAGTGGCACATCGCCGGACGATATTTAATAATAAAGGAGAGTCCGGCTCGTCCCGCTTCTTTTAGAGGCTTCTTTTGATGGATTTCGGCCGTTATGATTCCTCGATTTTCGCTCGGGTTTTTCGAAACAAGATGAAGAAAAACTAAGAAAAAAAAAATAATGATGAACAAAATTCTGAAACCACAGTAGAGTTACAGCCGCGGGATTCCAAAATCCTACGTCGGTACATTGTCAATATATAAAAACACATGTACGGTTTTTTGGGAACGACAAAAAGATGAAAAACTAAAACGCTGACACGTTTCGACATTGAGTGAAATAAAAAGCTAAATTCATTTTCGGGTAATGAATATACCGACGGACAAAATTGCTAATTTTTGTACATAATAAAGGAAAATAGACATAACTAATAATAAAAAAAGAAATAATAGGACAAGATTGAAGAATAAAAAGTAACGGTTAGCCTCTTTTGAAAGACTCTAAAAAAGTAAACAAGTAAATGAGTATTGAATTTATTCGCTTCGAAATAATTAAACTTATCCACGCTGTATTCTCTCCTAAGTGAAACGAAACCTATATATTCATTCGAATCGTGGCATACCCAAGGTAATTTATGTAAGCTTTAGGTAAAAAATGATACACACACAAGATAAAGAGAAACACACACACACATACAACGTACTCACTTAACCACGTCCACGCATTTAAACAAAGTAATTATTAATTATTAATGGAGAAAAAGCATGAAATAAGAAAAAAAGTGTAAACCTTAAATTAAATTATAAACGACACGTACATTACACACAAACACACGATTACACTCGTGCATTCGTTTATGTATTAAGGAAGTATAAGGACGAAAGAGTAATGGATTCGTATACACACTCACACGCATAAATTATTATTGTCATTATTATTAATTATTACACGTGACACTTATAAGTAAAGTGAAGAAAAAAAAATTACTGAAAATAAGACACGTTGAAACAGAATAATAAGCTAAAAAAATATAAAAGAGTAAATATGCGTCATTAAGGGAAAAATACAAGTACTATAGCTGTAACACTCTTTAGTCTTTAAGTGCGACTGATATTATAAAGGGGCGCAAGTTTTATGCGAGTGCGATGCGTGTCAGAGTGAGATATAAATAATATATTATAGACGCAGGAGAGTTTGGTTATCTATCGGACTGCGATCGATTTCCCGCGGACGTCTTCTGAATTTCCAAGTACATGACCAATAACAGTACTGCAAAGATAAAAAAGAACAACTTTTAATAACATTATCCTGAAACAATATATGAATGAATAAGGCGTGTGCGTTGCTTTTATCTTTTGTAATACCCAATTTGTAATGTTCCGTTAAAGGTACAGCTCAGAAATTTTAATATTGCGTGGATAGTACGCAGAATATATTATAATTTCGAAGTTGTAACGAGCTTTTCGTATGTACAAGAATGCAGTATTTTAATGAATTCATTAAAATAACCGCGATTAATATTTCCAGAACAATGTAATGCCGAAATAATTACAATATTTTACACTCGTAAATCGTACACTGTACATCGTAATTTTAATATCAAATTATAAAAGAGATTAAGGAAGTTATTATTATGTTCTTTAATGTATTTCCATCATTATTAAAGGAAGCAATTTTACTTAAGCTCTCTTTCGTAAATTGCAAAGTGGAACATTACAAAATTTTTCTGCAAAATTTAATAAAACTTCTTTAGCTTGCCAGAAAAAAGTACGCGAAACGCTACGTATTCTTGATTAAAAGTTTCACTGAGGTGAAAAAAGGGAAAATTCGTGGAAATTCGTCCATAGAAGTCGTCCGCGTCGAATGAGCTCACATCAAAATTACGACACACACAATTCCACACACAACTCCACACACTGACAGCTTACACGACGAAAAGAAATAGTGCAATATAAAAAAGAAGGAACAAAAAAAAATCATTTCGTTGAAACCGGAACTCTTCGAAATTTCCGATGCGATGGGGATGTATACAAACTCATATACGTCCGCGATTGATGAACAAAAATAAAAAAAAAAAAATAGAAAAAAAATAGGAAGCGGACATCTGAATACCCGAAATATATTATGAACAAGTGAACTTTACACTCGTCGCGGTGATATAACTTGCGTTTAAGCACGCTCTAACGTTTAAGGAAGTAACCTTTAAGTCTCCGAGTTATTACAAAACAAAACAAAAACAAAAAAATAGCAAAAAAAATGCGACGTATTCGACACGAGAGTGCGGTAATAATAATACCGACATGAGAAAGATTAGACAAGCAAAGTATAGTCAGGCAAAAAGAAGCGCAGAAAAGCGTTTGAGTATGGGAAAAAGAAGCCCGAGAAGTCGGCGTTGCAGTAAAACACATTTAGGTTATAGGTCGATTATTAAGAATTAAACACAGTGAAATAACAAAAAGAAAAAAATATGATATGGGAAAATGATAAAAATGTGTAAGCGAGTTTCGACGAACCGAAAAATCATGTCACGTATTTAAGAGGCGCGAAGCTGCGCTAGCGAAAAGAGAAGAGCGAAAGCAAACAGAGACATCCAAAAAAAAAAAGAGAGAAAGAACGAAAGCACGAAGCGCGCAGCTCCGAGGTACAGCTGTGACATACACCCTTGTTTTCTTTTGCGCTATTGGTACATAGCAGTAGTAGTAGTAGATATAGTCGTTGACAAGTTGGAAAAAAATGCCGATCGTTGAGTTGACAAATAATCCGTTTTTTTTAACTATACAGCGAACTTTTTTCCTTCTTCCTCTCCCCCATTCGGTCAGTGAAATAGACACTCTTACAAAATACACACGAAACACTTTTTCCTCGAGATCCTCTCCAAGCAAAGTAAATTGTTTTCCGACTTCCTTTTTAGCTTCTCTAAATTAACCGTTCAGATTTTTCTTCGGCGTGAAAAATAACCCGCGCTCGATTTACTTTTGTTCTCGAGGAAAAAAAAATTCTTCACGAGTAGAATCAACTCCGCGTCAGCGGCATTTTTTTCCTCCTTCGCGCAACTGTATAAGAGCACATCAGCGTTTTTTCTTTCGCATATTCTATATATATATAAGTTTCACGACGAGCGAACTCTTATAAGTTTGTTAATCGCACCTAGCACATATACATGTATATTTATACTTTTGCATACACGTCGTCGTTGAGAGTATATTTCCGTCCGTCTTTTATTCATAATTATTGTTGCGTTTCGACTTTCCACGCGTATATCTGTGCATACATAGTGCGCATGTAATAAACGCATCTGTAATACGTATATAAGATGTGGAGCGACGTCCACGCTGGCGTTACGCTCTGGTAAAGACTGTAAAGAGGCCACGTTTACTTAATCAGCGATTTATAGAGAACAACGATAGAAAGAGTTGCCCAGATTGTACCTCGGAGTGAGCAGCTTCGTGCACGTGAGATCGTGGATTTCTTTCCAGCGGCTAATACGAACAGTTCTCTTTAGAATCTCAGGAATGTTTTTTTATAGAGGTGTATTATTAATTTTTTGAATCGACATTTTTCACACCAAAAAGTGATTTTGTTTACATTAGCGTCGTGACAAACAATCATATAGTGCGAGGTACACGCGGAGTTTTATAATCCTGGGATGCCGAGACATTTACGCGCACAGCTTCCGCGCAATTGATTTTTATCGGGGATCCGATGCAAGCTTGCATTCCGCTGACGTAAATTCAATTGTAACCCAGTTCGGCGCGGATTGTTTTTTCAAAATCGCGGGGAACGCCGCCGGCGTAGAACGAAGGAGCTGCAGCAAGCAGCCCGTAAAAAAATCGGCTATTTCTATGCTTAAAACTCACCGTAAAAGTTTTAACTTTATTCAATCCAAGTATCAGTGATTTAATCGTGTAACTTTGGTTTTATCATTTTTTTTCTTTTTTTTTTTAACGCCGCTTGAAAACTCGCGTTTTATGCGTTCCTCCTAATTATAGTATACGTTATTGAAAGCATGCTAGATTTGGATTCAATAATTATAACAATACGCCTTTATATAGAAATCATTTCCAACTATATCGAATCTTAAAACCATAACTTCTTAAGAACTGTATATATATACATCGGAGAAAGAGAGAATGAGTAACTGTTGGAAAATCCCCGCGATCTTCCGCACGTGCGCGCGCGTTGAATACAGTCGACTCGAAAGCTTTCGTGTACGCTCGCAGCTGTTATATGCGCCGTAATAAACCAATTATTTTGCACGACGAAGCGCTTGCTCTGCAGCGGCTGCGAAAGTTACCGTTTCGCCTTGCGCGCGTGCGCGCCCACCCGTATAGAGAACATAAAAAAGTTCCGAGACTCACTTCTTTTGATTTCTTTCTTTGTTTTTATTCTTTATTGACAACCAGTAAATATATATAAGTTTCTACCTACTCATCTACAGATACACAACAATGGGGAAGTTATCAGAGTTGTTGGTACAGGACCGCTCGAATGATTCAGTATTCAAAGTACAGCACTTCAAAGATAACGAGTGAAAATATGGCTAAATACACGATAAAAGATAGAATGTAGAACGAGCGGTTCGTTGCGACCTGATGATTTCCCATTTTCTAAAATCGTGCGGTGTTGTTTTGGCATAGGGAGAATAATTAGTGATCGTTCTGCTGGCACGTAGCGCAATTGATTTATTGTTTATCCAAAATTATGGTATCTTTAATAACGTCGAATCGGTACGATTTCGCTCGTTTATTTACGTAGTCTCGCGCAGCTATACAGTTAATCTTTCGACAACTAACTCAATTAAATTCGCCCGGCATTGATTCCGCAACCATGACCCGAATAGGAATTATATTACCAACCCGTAACAATGAACTTGAAATATTATTCCGCAAGCGCTCGTGCCAATTCCCTGAGTAAAATCTACTGCCAGCGAACGATCGCTTCGCCAATTTCTCTCTCTATCGCCATTAAACCTCCCGCACCGCTCGATCTAACAATACAACCACACAACCCTCCATAACTTGTTCTTCAATCTCAGCATTACATATACCACATCTCATACCTCCATCCACGATAATTTTCTTCTTCATTCACCTCTAACCCCGCCTTTATATACATATATATACACGCCATATTATACACACAGATATTCACACACATAAGTACACGTATACGACGATCAGGAAAACCGTATCATCGTGTCGTCTCACATTATTTACGACGCGGCCATTATTATTGGCAAACAAAAGCACGCGCGCTTGTTATACGCGCGCGTGTATTTTACCAACACACATTAAATTTCCCGCGCACGTCGCCTACGGGCACACGATGGGAGCTGATATGCTTTCGATTAGGAAGATATTGAAGTTATATAGAGACTCTCTTTTGCAATGCCAGCTCTGTCTCACTCTCATAATAGACATACACATGGGTATGAGAGATTCGCTTTTGAATTGACATTATATATTGCGCGCACTATATATATAGAGAGCGCGGCGAAATTACGCCGTTGGCCATCATGGTGATTGCGTGGTTGTCAACGCACGCACACGCGTCTGTGTGGTGATGTTTTGAAGATTGAATGCGCTGCGTACAGAGCGTATAGTGATAAAGAGATGATTTGTCGATTGTACGATTCTATATATGTGCGTGTGCGTGTGGACGAGGACAATGCGGCCATGGCCAGCGGCGCTATAGTTGTCACTCGCAATCGCAGTGACTTGATTCGGAATGTTATAAGACTGATTATATATCACGCTATATTATTTAATATATGTGTTGCGAATTTTTTTGGATATATAACGCGCGTATTATGTGTGTATTATGCGCGTTGTGCGAAATGAGAAAAAAAGAAAATGAAATTTATGTAAGTGTCATGAGTTGTGTTTCGTATGAGATGGAAGGTAGAAAAGGATTTTTCGCTTTAGCGGATATGTATGCTTTCGTTTTTCGTTGAGTTTACTTTCTTTTTCTTTTGAGCTTTTATTGTAGACGATCAAAATTACGATGACGATAATAGGGATGATGATGATGATGATAGATATCTTTTGATCAAAGGCATGTCGACTCCTTTTGTGCCTGCGTGAGCGACATAAGTGAACAAAAAAAAAGAAGGAATAAGAGTATATGATAACAAAGGCGAAAAATCTGGATGAAAATGTTGTATGTTGTAAAAGAAAAACGAGCGAAAAAACGCAGCGACACGTTTCTATGTACCATCATGTAATTTCATTATTATAACTGGTAAACAAAACAAAAAAAGAATGCGATATGATGGAAGTAAATGATGGAAACTCAACACGAAACTCATTTAAGTCGTCCTTGTCTTTTTGTCACCGTGTTCTGATAAAAAACGAATAAACGAAAGATAAAATTTCATGGTATTTATACTGTCTCGTCGTAAGCCCCATTGCATAATTACTATATACTTATCCCTCTATACTTTATCATTTAATTTCTGTCCACCCTATATATATGCCTTTATCCATAACAACAACGAACCAATATATAACCAGATATACATTTATCCATCTGATATACCACACTACTTTACCTTTTATTATTTTTACGATTCCTCTGCGATATCTCTCTTTCTCCATTCTTATACTCTATACTTTATAACGCACGCGACTTTCCAAGGTCCGATAAATATTTGCAAGCTGTGGAAGCGTCGGCAGAAGAGTGAGTGAGAGAGAGAGAGAGAGAGAGAAAAATTACTCTCGTTCGGGGAAAATACGCGAAGATCTGAAACAATACACGCTTCCAGTTCTGATTTTAGAGGATGATATTTCCCATTTCCGTGCGCGAGCGCACAGCTGACGCAGACGCATATATTTCGCGCGAACCTCCGCGGCGATGTCGATATTATCTTGTATAATTGCCTTTCCTATAAATGCGCACACGGCATTCCGTAGCTTTACCGCGCGCACGCTGCTGTCTCATCTTACATTGTACGGTTCGAGGTGTATTTTTAGAAGCGACCGGTAATTTTTGCTGAGCGTAGGTGAATAACTCGTTTTTCTTTTCCTCGCAGAAAATATATACCGCGGCTAAATGGTTATTGGAATTTACACCGATGAGAGATTAATAAGGTTTTATTAATAAATTTCTTCTAGTATCGCGTGGCCATTTACGTACCTCGATACGTGCGTGCAATTCTATATTTTACAATATTCATAAAGATTTTATTTTAATATTCAGCATTATTTTGCTTTTGTTTTATGTGAATAATAAAATAATTAAATTATTCGACAGATTCAATTGTTAATTTGAATGTTTTTTATGTTGAAAAATTTGCATGAAAACAATTATTTAAATATTTTATATTTTTATTCTTACTATTAATCGAATTTTTTTCCTCTGAATTTACAATGAGCACTAAACGTGGTATATCGCCGATGTAACTGTGTCTCGTAATTTTCCGCTGAATTTGAAGTCGGCGATACTGCGGAAACTTCCTTGCAAGTGTTGACGGCGCTGAAGTCGAACCGTTGCCAGAATAATACATACATGCCTCAAAGGGGCTAAAGCGTTGCATTCAATGCATTGTGGTTGGATGGGGGACGGCCTGAGCAGATGCAAACTTGTAACTACAATATTGACATAACTTTGCGTTTATTGGTACACACCACTTAGCGAATGAAGTGCAGCGACGCAACTTCTGTCGGGATCGCTACTTACGAATAAGTACGTTACCCGGAGCCCGCCCGGTCGAAGCTAGATAAAGTTTAACGAGGTTCTAAGATGTTGCCTGTAAACTTAATTAATTATTAAGACTATTCCACGTTCAGCTATTATAATATAGTTACACCAATTTTTCATTAACGAAAAGCGGATAGTAAGAATCTCCGTTTAAAATAAATTTAACGAATATACATACATAGCGTTATTAATGTTCGTATAAATCCATTTAATATTATTCTATCCTTTTATCTCGATCCAAAATCAAATACGAGCATGATTGAAAAAAAGTCACTCTGATTTCGCTCCACTTCGGCCCACTCACTTATAGCTTCCAAATAAAATAGCAATAAGTCCTAAAAGCTCTCGATCTAAACCTCTACAACCCTCTCGCGAATCGCGTCGGACAATCAACGTCCCATCCTCACACTTCCCCACAATCCTTTCCTCTCCTTCCCTTTCTCTCTCTCTCTCTCTTATCATTAAAATTAACAATAAATCAACCTACCGAAACAACATCACTATACGGCTAACTTCGCCCTATCAAATATTCAGAAGCTTATACATGTCGACATCGTAACCAAGGCATTAGTTTTTGCCCGTGCGAATATAGTTTAACGCAAGCAAGGGCCCACCACTTATACATATTGTTCGGATACACATATCATATATACTTATATGTGTATGTAAGAAGGTGACCTTTGTCGTCGTTTTTGTCGCATATAGCACCAGGGTTTCGTGTTTCCCCGTCGTATTTTTTGATTGATAATGGAAGGGCCGACGAAGAGAGTGAGACCCGCGCGTGCTGTTATTTTAGGATGAACGGAGGATGCGAGCTGATTTTTTTCTCGCCGACGGCTCGGTCAGCATTTCTATTATTTACTTTCATTTTTGGAATTTAATTTACGAGGTTCAGTGGTGCGAAAGAAGGAAGAAGTCAAGGGGACAGATATAACTTTTTTTTCCATTTGCTTTTCTAATTTCGGCACGGTACTGTGTCCTTGAATGTTATATTTGATTTCGTTTGCAGTTTTTTTGCCCTGGCTGAATATAGCAATATCAAACGTTTTTATTTCTTCTCATTTATTTTTATTGTTGGATTGGAATTTATTTTTTATTAATATCAAGGTTGCACGGTTAACTGAAAGACAATGTACAAGACATTATATTTGTTTCCTTGTAATTCCTAAACGTTGACAGTGTCTGTGCATCTACGAAGACTTTTGAAACTTATTATTGCAAAAATAACTTGATTTATAGACGTGAAATCATAATTCGTTAAACGCGAAAATCATTATCATCATATCCTACACGTATAATACCCTCATCCGAGAACAATCCATAAAACATGACACCAACGTCTTCCCGATTCGCGTTCATATCTCACGGGACACGTGCTTAGCTGGCGTTTGCCTCTGCTAAAAGGGGAAGACACAATGACGTCCTCCTCATCGCTCATACGCGTAAAATAAAACTAATAGCCGCTTGATCAGAAAACTATCATTAAACGCCACGTGAAAGCGAACGAATCAGCGATATAAACATTTACCATGAAAAAAATAATTTTTTTCTCTCTATAAAACTTGTTACTATATTATATCAATTTGTTCCACCTCTCGGTATCGTTATACTCGACTATTCCGAAGAAAAATGCGCACAAAAAGAGTCACACTAAGAAGAAAGGCAAAAAAATATCCCCCCTGCGTTAAGACGTGAGTATAATATCCGAACGAGAGAAGCATCCGATCGTAAGTACAGCCGGATACTTAAATCAGAAAGAAAAATGTCGCCCGCGCCCTCTTCCCCCCCTTCAAAAAACGACGAAAGAAGCCGGCACAACGATGCCGATGATTTCCCCTTCGTTGCAGCAGTATATGTGAGCAGCACGTGATGCGTTGCGATTAAGTAACGGCCGGATTGATACGGCGCGCGCGTGTTCCCCGGGAGGTTTATCGACAAGATGGGGGGGGGGGGGGGGGGCGGGGCATTTTTTTTT
>JAWWEQ010000010.1:9702657-9721539 GCA_035583055.1 Torymus tubicola
CCCCCCCCCGAGGCAGTGTTAGTGCGCTCAACCGGAGGTGTTTATGGACCGGCCGTTAATCCCGCTTGCTGATTTCAATCTAATAACTAGCGCGCGACCTTACAGACGCGTTTTTTTCGCGTTGTTTTATCACGGGGTATTGGTTTTCTGTTCGTGTTCCTCTTACTTATGGTTATTGAGATATTAATGTCGCCGTGCGAAGTTGTATATATATGAAGCTGTTGCTGCGCGATATTATTTATCGTATGTGAATATAAGTTTTTACGCGCGACGATCGTTACGTAATGTACATCATCGTTACGGTTCTGTACGTAAATTCTGAACATGATTGTTCAGTTTTTTTATTACGTAATATATTTAAGATTATAGTAGGTATATATAATTTATTTTACCAAAGATCTTTTTTTTCGCGAAACAGTTGATCCGACGTCATCGGGAATTCAAAACGTTAAGACAAGAACCCGCTTCTTCGCCCTGAAACGAGGTATAACATAACGAGGATATTCCCGAGGCCGGAAAATCCAATTTTCCTCAAACGTTATTTTTATTCAAAGTCAGTCAGTGGGCAAAGGAAGTCGTAAAGTCCGCTCGCAGTACATTACAATAAGCCCCATTGGCAAATTGCACATCTCGCGCGCACGCGGGCCGCCGCGAAGTTTGATTTATATGGTAATAACCGCAAATACGTTCGCGGCTAACGTATATACGTTTTCCCTCTGTAACAATTCCACCGTGGTCCGTGTCAGTTGTAAAGTATAATCACATACATTATTACTCCCTCCCCCCTCCCCCGTACCTTCCTCTTTGCGCGAGGGAATGGAAATTATTCAGATCGTTCGTGCTCTGCGTGGTGCCAGATCCCGAACGTATTAATGTTTGAATTGCTTTTGAATATCGGCCCAATTATCGTCTACCTGCCGATCAAGCTGGATATATACCGTGTACTACTACCGCGGCGCGATATTTGAATAATCATTAATTTTCGTCGGTAGTGTGAGAGAATAGACGACGATTAGGCTCTATTAGCGAGTTCGATTTATCGCGAGCTCTCGCACGGTCGAATGCTAGAGTTCACTATATATTGTGTCAAAATAAACTTGTGTGTTTGCCTCGTTTGCGAATTGCTCGGCTGTTGTTGCGTTATATGGCCTGTTATTTGATATCTTTATGGCAAGGATAAATTTCGAAGCGATGGTGATTACACAGTTTTTACACGGATAGAATTTTCCGGTAAAAATTACCGTGAAATTCGCTGTATTCGTGGATCATGTCTAACTCCAATAATTTTTACCGTGCATCGCGGTAATTTTTACTGTGTATCACAGTAATTTTTACCGTGACGTTATAGTAAAAATTACCGTGATGCACCGTAAAAATTATTGCAGTTTAGACATGATCCACGATTACCGCGAATTTCACGGTAATTTTTACCGGAAAATTCTATCCGTGTATGAAATTCAATGAATATTTACTCTAAATTTCATTTTAGATAGCGGCAAATCAGGTTTCAAGAAACATTTGAAACTTTTGACGTGGGTAGTGTTCGTTACAAAGTTGATATCTCGTTTGAGAATTCCAAAATGTTTCTAACTTTAGTAATTATTTCAACTTTCGATAATTTGTACATAGCTTAGCTTAACTACTATATAATGCAATTGAATACTCACTTTGTTATATAACAGCACTTGATTGCTTTGATTTTATTATATTCATTAAATATTTAATTTAATTTAACAAATTGAAATTTTTATTTTCTTTATATTAATATTCCATTCGAGATATATTACACGAAATCGATCTTTCAATAATTAAAGTAATAAAATTTCGTTGAATATTTTATTCCAATAATCCTGCGACTAAGGATTGAATATTTTATAAGGATGAGATAATTTAAATCAAAGGAATAACATTATAATTTAACATTGAAACTAATTGCTTTATGCAATTACTTTGCAGGTCTTAGTTAAAATAATATATCATTTAAATATACCAAATTTATTTTCAGTCATTTGACAATCTGTCTCAATTCAAAATTTATAAAATAACAAAAACTAACTGTACACCCATTAATTCAAATTCTCAACAACAACCTCAAACCTCGCCTAAAAGTCCCTTTAACCATCGAAATTGCCTACAGCATCATGTCTTCGACATCTCTCCTCACCACACGCTTACGCATATTCCGCGGGTGTACACAAAAGCTCCTTGCTCCTTGACAGCTCCGATCATCGCGCGATATACGCACGCACACCATTGTCGTGTACCTCCTTCTCCTCGCACAAAGGTTCCCTACCGCGCGCGCATATACGCATACTCTCTCACGTTAAGTGCTCGGCAAGCCATTGTGTTACGATATCGACATCTCTCTCTCCCTCTCTCTCTCTCCGCAGGTATGCACACGTGCACTCGTATGTATGCAAAGGGCGCAGTTGCTTCCTCGAAACTCCTTGGCAGCGCGTCACAAGTCGATCGAAAGATAGAAGATTCAACCCACACCAGAGAGAGAGAGAGAGAGAGAGAAAGCGAGCGAAACGAACAAACAAGAGACGATTGGTATAGCTCGCGTTCTGTAATCCGAGCCGATAAGTAAGCCACGAGACACCACCGCGTAGCCACAGACATCCCTTTGACGCGTCCTTGCGCGAGTAATGACAGAGTAGATTGTTGCGGTTCAATGTGGATGAAGGAGAAGGAGGAGGAGGAGGAGTACGCCTGACGTCGTTCCTTACGAGCGAATTGTCGAAGTTTTGCGAGATGAGCGATTGAGGAAGAGAGAGAGAGAGAGATCAGGAAAAGTTGTCGTTTGCGGAGAAGGAGGTGAGGGAGGAGGCATAGGTTTGAGTATTGAAACGTAAGGTCGGATAGGAGATGAGCAGATTTTGCGTGGAATGGAAGTTGTAAGTGGGCGAAGTTCATTAAATTATTTTTGAGTTTTGGTTATTGCTGTTGGGAGAAGGGTTTTTGGTTTATATTTGTTTTTTCTTTAGAAATTTTGCTAATTATTATGAAGTACGTCATTAAAAGGTATAATTGATAGATATACGTATTTTGTTTTCATTTGCAACAAGAATAAACAAAAGCATTACCTAAAATAAACTTTATGTACATATTGTGTAAGTAATAACTACGAAAATTAACACGTACGTTTTACCTAAATTTAGCGCTACTGCTTAGTTACACAGAACTGTTGCAGTACCAACTACTCATAATCAAGAATTATACAAATAATTACAATATACTAAAGTTTTATAAGCATGACAAATTCATTATTTTCGTTTAGCTATAATTCAAAACTATTTAGTTTAATCATCACATTAATGAATACAAGTGAAAACCTTAACAATACCACCTTTAATTTCGTCGTATCCCATTCACACCATTCCAGTATATATTTCTCTCTATAAATATCCCAGCTACCTCGTATACGCAACCATTACACTTACGAGGCGTAAAACGGAGGCAGGATAATTTCACGCTAGGGAGAACAAGAGCGGCCACGTGGGACTATAGGCCGGACAACGTCCACCTCTTCGTCAGCGTCGTTGTGGTTGTTGAAAAATCGTCTGTTCTTAATGCACGCAGCCGCGTGGGCGGCGATGGTACTGTCAGTGTGTGTGTGTGGAGAAAGAATGGCCATCGTTCGATTTAGAGGATCCTGATTTTGAAATATTTATGGCCGTCGACGCAAACATTGTTATATCGACGCGTAGAATATATTAGTGAGCTGAAATGAACGAAAATGTAGTTGTTTTCCATTTGAATTAATAATTATCTATTTGTATTTTTTTTGTTATATTTTATTTTTACGAATATTTATCGACACTTTGTCAGCGTTAATCCTCGTTTCCTTTTGCAATCTTTATTCCTCACATTTAACACTTCGACACAATCGGCCATTACATTAAATCAGGCTTTATAGTACCTTGAAAAATCCAAAGATTAAACGAATAAATCATAAAACGAAGCAATGAGAGAGGCAGGTCTAAACGCACGTACTTTACTTTTAATTTAGAACAAATTCTCGTAACATAACTCTTCGCTTCTCCTGCAAATCGCTCGAAACCCCTCCGACGAAATGATCGCGAGCAATGTATCTTACGCCAAGCCTTATATTACGTGCGATATAAAACGTGCGCACGTTCTCTCTTTCTCTCTTTACTTTTACCAGTAACAGAACACCCGTAACCAGATACAACCCCATTCGTATATCTCGAGAATACAAAACGTGTAGGATATATAATTCGGCACGCGCGCGCTTATGCTATCCGCAATTTTTACCCGTTGCCCCTATATACCAGTGCTCCGCGAAAATTAGGACGCGGACTGGTAAGTATTTTGCGCTCGCGCGCGATTGGAATGACGGAGCGCGAACGAATGGATATCTTTGCTCTCTCTCTCCTCTCTCAGGGCTTTTTAATTAAAAGTTCTCGCCTAGGGAGGAGGGTGGTAGGAGTGCAGAGGAAAATTGAAAACTTGGCGATTTACGTGCGAGAGGTGAGAGGGAGGTGGAAGAGGGAATGAGGGACCGATAATTCGAGCTACTTCGGAGAAGTATAGAAAGAGGGAGTGAAAACGCTAAAAATAAAGTGGGTGGTGGAGAGAGGCGAGTAGGTCTTTTGCTTCTTTTTAATTGTGTATGATCAATAATGAAATCAGTGTTTGCGTTAACGCCGCGGGAAGAGAGAATATTTCTGATTGCGCAAGAGAGAAAGTGGGGGAGATATAGTAGTTCTTATGTTACGAATGATAAATGAAAATTATTGATATTCTATTCTTCATTTTCTTTGCTATCTTCATTTCATGTAGATATATATAGTATCTCTTTTGTTGTAGCTTTCATTATTCATTCTCGTAACAATTACTTTTATTTATATATATGCATGAAACAAAACAAAATAATCTTAATTTACATACAACATATCCGTTATTTATTCTTTGTTTTTATAAATTATTGCGCTTCAATTCAACTCATTTTTTATGTCATTTTCAACGCAATATATTCATATAGTTGCAATATCTTATGAATATTGCATCTGAAAAAATATTTTATTTCAACAGCATGTTGTCAAAGTGCATTTTTTCTTTTTTTCATTATTTATGTATTACAAAAATATTTTCGCAGTTATTACGACAGGAATATAATATTGAAATAAAAACGAATAGCAATTTGTAAATGTCAAAGAGACCGGGTAATATTTGTATTTTTCTATAAATAAAAATGTCTATTCGCAAGTATTTATTGACGTATTTTAAGTATAAGAGTTTACTAGTTGCCAAAGGAACAATTTACCGTTCTTCTTGTCTCTGTGGGGTAAACTCTGAACATCCGTTATATACATTCTCCATGTGGTTTACTCGATGAAATGTGCTTATGTAACTTGGCTACAGAGTGCCAAGAAATGTCCAAGTTCATCAACATGCTATCTTAGACCCCCTTAAACTTTGCTACAAAGGGTTTTGCACCTTTCTAAAAGGTAATACACATTCCACAAATCCTTGTTGTGACACCGTACAACATCATTTTCAGAAGTTTGTAAAATTTATGTTAAGTATGCGCTTCAACTATAGGAATGAATAAAAAGGTGATTAATTATAATTTACTATACGTTATGCTCGTTATTTTTGTTTTCATTTATAACAATTAAATTCGATATTATTAAAAAATAAATAAAGATTGAGAGATTGAAGCAGATATCTTACAAATCAATATTTTGAATATCGAACGAAAATTTTATAAACCTTTCACAACTGCGAATTTTATTATTATTTTAATATTAAATTTTTAATAATATGAAATCTTAACCATTCGTTCTCTTCTTCTTCTGCTTACAGCTGGTGCTCGACGGGTGCGACGCGGCAGGCCGCGACTCGGCGTGCGTGGCGGCCGACACCTGCAACCCTCGACCCATTGCAACTCGCCGTCACGAGGTGACTGGTTACCGCTCGACATGAGGACGACGCCGCCGTCGATGGTGCCAGCCTTCCGCGGCTTCGACGATACCCTCGCGATTGACGGAGTGGTGAGTATCACATCTTCCTCTCTCCCTATCTCTCCCTTTGATTTATGTAATTACGGTGCGACGAGTCTAGCGTTAATGTCGAGCCTCCTCGTCTTGACCTAACGGGTCAGGACGATTGGTTTGACGGTGGTTAGGATTGGATGTGTGTTCATGGGTGCGTTTTAATACGAAATTTGATATTTTTAAAGATACTTTTTAAAAATGTTTTAAATGTCACGTTTTGATTGATGTAGTTATAATACTGCCATTGATAGTTTAATAATGGAAATTAATGATGGGAATCTAGTAGTTACATTGATCTTGCAAAATGAAATTTATACATCAACATATCAGAGGATTATTTTACATTAAATCATGTATACTGATAGTTAGTCAATATGTGCATTGTAAGTAGTAGCGTCAATGTGCGGTCAGGCAACCTTGCGGGGTGAAATGCAGTATTATTCAGCATAAATTGTTTGACAAGCATTATAAACGTTTTTAAATATTGTTTAATCCTTTTAGGCGTGAATTATTAAAAAAAAACATTTTTCCAAATTCAATTGTTTATAACAATTACAAAATGATTTTTAATTGAAAAAATGATTATGACGTGTGTTAAATAACTAGCATAGGATCTTAAAAATAAAAAAAATTTTTTATTCCTAGAGTTTTATTTTACGCAATATCCTATCTTTAAAAAATGATGGATTTGTTGTGTAATCATTTTATTGGTAATTTGGTTGATGAGAGTAATGGGTTGCTAGGTCACAGAAACAAAAGTGGCGCGCGAAACGCGCTTAGATATGACTAGTACCTTAAAAACAACAAAAGTAAGTGAGACTTATATGTCTTAGTGTACCTGAAAGGTTTACGCTTCTTATACATAATTTAATTCTTATATTTTGTGAAAAGTTACTCATAACTTTTATAAAGTAAATAATTCAAGTGCCTCCTTTATCGTCAATCATTCCATATTCATCCAAAGGTGTCATTATTATTAAGCTTTTCTACGTCAAGTGACATCATTACCAGCATCTTAACAGACTCAAAATACTACCTACATTTCTTACTACCAAGAATATCATCTTTACATTTTGCGCCCACATAGGCAAAATACGAAAAAAATACCTCCGATAAAAAAAATACACGATCTTCTTTGAAACCTCCTCCTCCTCCTCCACTTACCCCATCGTGCCAAAAATATCTTCTTATATACACGTGTCAATAATCAACACTCGAGAGCTGGTGAACTTTCGAGAAGAGCGCTCTTTTCTCCATCCCGTCGACAAATCCCACTCGAAGAGAAATTTTTCTTCTCCGTCTGGTGCATAAAGGACCTTCAGTCGGCGGCAATTGCCCGGAAGTTGAGCTCTTAAAGGAACCGATCGACAGAAAAGTACACCAAGTTTCTTTCACACATACACATATATACGTATATAAATCCACACACACACAGGCAAACTCGTGCCCTTGCGGTATTGGTCTCGGTGAAAAATAACTTTCCGATCCCTCGTCTCCTCTCCTGACTTGGCGAATTTCTCTTCCTCCTTACGGGCAACGAGGTTTTAACCGACGACCAGAGAGGAATCTCCGGCTATGCTTTCTCTCTCTCTCTCTCTCGCTCTCTAGATTTGCATACGTCGCGAGCGTCGAGGTTCCCTGTCTCGCAGCTATAGAGCAGACCGCGGCTGCGGGTCAGGATTTTGCATAGCTTTGCCGAGCACACTACTGCCAACCCAACCCAACTCGATGGTAGGTGCTGCTGCAGTGGGTTTCGTATAGTGTGGGTAGGTCTTGTTTTCCAGTTAGTTAACTTTCGATTAGTCAAGTTGGTGGAGGGCAGAGCACGCTTGCTCGGCGAACTAGGGATGCCCTTAATGGGTTCGTCGCGTTAGGACCGCGTGTATAGCTGTGGATTTGCTGAGTTGGCTTGAATCAAGAGTCACGGTTGTGCTGATTTCTATATGTTTTTCGTCGTTTTCCTGTGCAAATTATTGCTTCATTTAAAAAATGTAATTAAAAAAATATCACGTTCTCTTATTGCCGTTCTGTTGCTCCGACGCAACAAAGAAAAGACGCTAAACATCGTTTAGTAAGTCTACCGAATCATTATTTTATTTTTGGAAATTCAGTAAGAATCCCAAAAGCTTGTGCTATTTCAACAAACATTTTTCCTACAAATCTCTCTCCTTCCTCGCCTCTACAGCAACACTTTCAATTTCTGCCGTTTAATAAATCCAAACCAACCATTCCCTTTAAAACCTCAGCTTTGTGTGCGCATTCCTTTCATTCATTCATCTCCCCTTCCCTCCACACACATACACACATACACACACGCGCATCTCCTTTCACGCGCACGCGTCCACGTAACTCGGTCACCGGCTAATTCGACCATTCCTGCCCTTCGTCAAAGACAGCACACGTTCACTATATAGCTCGCATCACTGCTGCCGTTATTAATTATCCCGGCTGCACAGGCGGCTAATGGACGATTAGCTCGGTTGGCTAGCCGCGAGCGAGCGAGCGAGCGCCTTGGTAGCACGCGTATAGCGTTCTGCCAAGAGATAGGAACGCGAGTCTTTGGTCAGTGCTGTTATCGTGTATGCACGGAGGAGAGAAGGAGAGAGAGGAGTAGAGTATAACGAGGAAAGTTGCTTTGTGGGAAATAGCGGCCAGCTGCGCTCAACTCTCCTTGTGCTGCGAAACCTTTTCGCGTGTGACTTCGGTGTGGTGTTAGTATATATATATATCGATCCTTGATGCGTTACGGAGGTGCCTGCCGCCGGCTTTCTTGGCTTTATATCTCTTCATCTCTGTCGTTTCTAGGCGGTGTGTAGGTGTATGTGTGTGTGTGTGCAGGGTTGTTCTGGAGGTCGAGGGTGAGATGGTCGTTAAGTAGGTGAGTGGCAGACGCGTCGTGTCGTAGGTGAAGTTTTGTATAGGACGTGTAGAGCGTAGAGCTCTGAATTTTTTTTATAGATATATGCAGTGCTAAATTTAATGATTTATATCTTACTTATAGAGCAACCATGTGATTATTGTAAATTAATTAATTATTACTTCTGTATATTATATATATATATAATTTAAATTACTTTTTACCGCTTATCACGTGAAATTAAAACACCCGCCGTTTTATTGAAATTTTTGGAATTGCCTTAGTTTCGACAACAATACGGTAGAATCACTTTTATTGTTAGTAAAAGAGACAATTTACAGACAAAGAAAGACTATAATTCAACCTACTTTCTTATCTCCCTCGCAATTCTTCTTTTATTCCGAAAAATGAAGAAACTCATATTCTCAGACTTTTTCATGACTTGGAGAGATCTAACTTCTCCCTCCATCTCTCAAGGAGCCCATAAAAAGTTCATTCATCATCTCAATTTTTGCGCTAATGTAAGATTTCGGTCAGCCTCGACTTACATAACCAACTCTCGCGTTTCCTTGTCTCGCCTTCCTTCATGCCTCATAGTCCCTCATCACGGACAAAAGGCGGGTCAAAAGAAGACGTTCTTGCCCGCCGGCTCATAAAAGATCGCCGCGGAATCGAAATGAGGAAGTAAACGAGGCGACCACGCATACCCAGTGTCTATAGCCTAAATATCGCATTGCCTGTCAGCGCCTCGTAAAACTGTTTTTCACCAGATTACTTTGTTTTTTCTTCTATATATTCTTTTGTCGTCGTCGCGATTCCCTTCACTTTATTTCAATATCAACCTATACGACGACTGCGATAAAAACGAAGAGACGCACTGTTGGTTTTTTTTTCTTATTCACATTATTCGGAGACGAGAAAAAGTGAGTGGAAACTAACACGGGGGAATATCCACATGTTGAAAAAAGTGTTTTCGTCCTGGCCAGGAGTATTATTAGACGCGCCGTGGGAATGGATTTTCCTTCGAAACTTCGACTTCTTTCTCTTTCTTCGATGTATTTTAAGACGCGCGCGTTTTTTTTTGCGTTGCCGCAGTGATGCTGCCGACGGCGGCAGTAACGGGCGTCTGTCTCATTTTTTTAATGTAGCCCCGGACGAATTATTTATGAAGCCAGGGGTGTTATGTGCGCTGCTACTGCTTCCGTGGCTGCTGCTGCTTTTTACGGTTTTACGACGGGATAAAATCATTATTATTTCGTACTTTGCGCTCGCAGGCGCATATAGTGAGGACGGTAACTTATTCAGTATCGAGGAAAAAGATTTTCAGGCTTTATCTTTCCTTAAAATAACGGAAGAAAGTTGTAGAAAAGTGCATGTGCATCGTGTAGAAAGATAATTATGTGCATAATTGTTTTGTTATTGTTTTGGTTTTGTAGCCCGTAAATATATTCGAATATTAAGTCAAAAGTAAAATGATATTGCGGAAGATTCGGAAGGTTTAAAATTATTCCGATCACGTTTACATGAAATGCTGCTCGTATATAGTTCCAAAAGTGCGGTATGATTTTCAATTCAGTGCGGCTCGATGTAAAAGTTATGGAGCTTCTTGCAAGGAATCCAAAGCTTTCCATTACACCGGGCAATATAAATGTATTTTTTTCCAATAAATAAAAGAATTTCATTCCTATGCGGTTCTTCACTTTTCAAAACAGTGTTCTCCATTCTTCAGTATTATATTTTTATAACCATACCGTCTTGTCCACATCATTAAGTCACAAGTAGTTGCGCCAACAATTCGAGAAAGACAAGCTGTACCTCATATTATCGTCACTCTCTTCTACCTCCACAAATCCTTCCGTTTACCTTCTACTTACGCGCTGTCTCCATCATCCCTGAGCTCATGTGTTTCGGCTGTGCAACGAGCGCTTCGATGAGTGTGCCCACCGTCGAAATCTCATGTATACACAGACATATATATACTGGTGTACTGACTCTACAAACTCTGGCCGGCGACCTTCCTACGCGCTGGCGCGCAAATCTCCTCCAGACCCAAACTGTAGATATATATATGTGTGTGAGCCGGAGAAAAGCAGCTTCATATAAAGACGACGACATATTCACTGTGTTTACGCTAGCCAAGATTCCACTTCAGTCCACGTCTTCGTTTTTTTCTTCTTCTTAGCGGTACTTCTATATATACGTAGTTCGCGACCTTTTTATAAGTCTTATTGCCAGAGGGGCATATGAGGTACGGTCCTGCTGCGTCCATCTAATGCGGAGAAAATTGAAAGAAAGGCGCTTGTAGTATCCGTGTTTACATATAGCATATATAGTTGTGTGTAATACGTGACGACGGGTATGGAAAAGTTGCGCGGCGCCCGTTTTATTACTTTACAAAAGTAATAAGCTTCGGCTATTGCGAAATTAACTTTTTAAAAAATTGTTTGAGAAGAGTCATACGTGATCACATTACAGAAGTAATCAAAACTGGTAATCTCTCGAATTCACCCTGAAATCGAGCAACTTTCCAATTAGTAAAAACGAAGATTACTTTTCTCGGTCACGGTCTGCTCTGCGTTTGCTCTACTTTTCTGAGTTTCGTTCCGATATCGCTCTCCCTTCTCCTAATTAGATTTCTAAAATAATGCATCTTTCAAATTTCATCTCGGAAAAATCAGAAAATCCACCATCTACCACAACGACTATTACATCCCGCGTCTTTTATCCTACACTGACTATACACTTTTCGCTGCAGCATATCGTCCTTCTACTACTATTACTGCCCCATGCATACATGTCGTCTCGTTAGACGGAGGAAAAAAGAGAGGAAGAAATTCCACCACTACCACCTCCTCCGCCTCTTCGGGATTTTCTCCTCCCCTCTCTGGTACCTCCCTCGACGGCTAAAGGGATGCGATCCGTACGACGACGGCACGTACTCCTATGTAAATTCGGCCTTGGGGATAGTCGATCGGAATATGAAATTCCTCTTGGGGCTCTTCGCCTCCCCCCCCCCCCTTCTGCCTTTGGAAAATACAGTTTCGCTTGGTTTTTATTTCTTTTTATTCACTCGTCTCCTCTCCGCTTCGCGTACACGCGCGCGCGGGGGAGATTCAAATTTAAAGTCTCGACTTTATATTTACTTTCATCGTCTCTTTTTTTCGCACTCTTTTACGCGACAAGGGCGTTGCCCATCGTTGCTTACAGGAGAGGAGGGAGAAGGAGTCATGTGTCTTCGCGCGTGAACGGATTGATGGCGCTTTATTATGGCCCATTAATTTTAGGAAGCCCTGTGAGTGGGCGTGTAAGGGAACGAAGGTGTCGCAGCTGAGTACCATATTTTACGCGTAAGATTTACGATGGCAGTGTTATATTTTTGTCCGATTTTGGTGCGTCGGCGGGACTCGCGATGCTAATTAGGAATTGATGCGTATCGATGCTTAGATCTATTTTCTCGAGAGATAGCTCGGTTTTTGTCGCAGTAATTTAATTTCCTTCCCTGGTAGAAAAAAAAATTCAACCAAAATGGTTTAATTGCAACAGTCGGTCAATTTTTTGGGCCAACGAATAACAAAAGTATTGATCAACGGTTAGCCAACGGTTGCAGAAAATTATTAATAATTAAATAGCTGATTGTAGTGTGTATATGGGCGCAATAAAAAGTTCTACAAATAACTAATAAAAAAAATAGGTTAAAGTTTATTGACTGAAAAACACAATAGGGTTACAACAAAAAAACCACGGCGCGGTAATGTGTGGGATGCGAAGAACACAGCGCGTCACCACCAAACGAGTTGCTCTCTCGCTATATAGAGACTATAGCTGCAGTAGCCGGGCCGCGTCTACTCTCCTTAGCGCAGGGGCGTTGGTGCTCCAAAACGCATGTGATTGCGTAGGTCGCCTCCTTGCGCTGAGTGGTCCGCTGATTGGTCCGCTGATCGATTGCACGTGCAAAGCACTCCCTTCAAGCCGAGTACCGGCACAGGTGGCAACCACGCACCCACTCCTCACAGTGACGCGCTTCGCTTCCGAGAACGGCAACAGTCGAGATGGCTTTCCAGAAATAAAATTATTTGAAGGTTAATCGTAGTATAATATGCGGGCTGTACTCCGAATAGCTACAGCAAGGATATAAGCGTACATGTACAGATATTCGCCTACAAGTAATCTCAAATTGAACTAGAAGTTTACTGATTTTAATCTATTTATGACAAGTAAGGTACTGTCTGTATATTTTTTTTAACATTTCATAAATAATACAGCTTTTAATATTTTTATTTAATCAATAAATTATGTAAATTGACTTTAATGTGATTTTTAAATATTAAGCATTCGTTGGCCAACCGCAAGGATAATTCGGTAACGAAATAAGCGGTATTTATTACCAACCATTGGCCAAACCTTTATAATTTGGCGACCGGGTGGCAAACGGTTGGTTCTAGTTTTATTTGATTAAGCTGTTGCACGTCCAAGTTAAAATTAACTTGTTATTTCAGCACGAGAGGTTTAATATTTCAATTCGGCTGAAAGTTAAGACCCCCCACGAATTCTGGGTAAAACTAGCGACGTTGAAAAGTGTCAATCGAACATCTGCTGCTTAAAGTTATCTCTGTGTCGATTGCCGATAGCACTGCTAAGCTTTTACAGGCGGGTCGGTTAACTCGTTTGAAAGTTTTATGTTAGGTCACGAACTTGCTCTCAGCGCGCGCGCAACGAGAGCGAAAAGTAATTTGAAATTTCAACGGTCGCTTTATATAATATTGGTTCCTCGTAGCGCCAAATACAAACTGATGTCTTAACTTCTTTTATCATAAATAAAGTTGGACGAAGAAGAAGCAGCAGCAAGCACGAGTGCGCTGAAAGTATCGGTTAAATGTGCGGGCTTGATTCTACTTTGTAAAATATAAAATGAAACTGCTTTCGGACTTTCTTCCCGTGTTAAATTGTAATTGAAAAACTGTTGGCTTACAACAATAATCCCGTAATTTATAAAACCCCACAAATGATAATCTACGCGAATCTCTTGAACAGATTACACGAGAAAAGTATAACCATCCACTCAATATCCCTACAATTAATAAACTGTCAAAAAAAATCCCATCTCATCACTTTACCATGAACCATTCCGAATCACTCTTACTCTCTTCATCTCGCGCATACATAACACATATATACACAGCAGAAGCTCAAAAGACCGATACACCGCTCGGCAGGAGTTCGTCTTGCAACCTAATATTCGCAAATCCAGCTCCTCTCTCTCTCTCTCGCTCTCTCTCTCTCTCCCTTTTATATATTTCTATAGCTCGAAAAGACGCACACGTACGGCCATTCCAGTCACGTGCGCAGTCGGCTTATCTGTTTACGCGTGACGGACGCGTAATCCTCGCGTCACTTTTCCTCTCCCCCCTCCTCCGTAGTTCTGACTTGAAATATGAATCGGCAGCGCATTACCGGCGACACGGGGCTATAGAGCTATTAGGTGCTGTTAAAAGCCGGTGAAGGAATTCATAAATAACGAGCGCAAATATAGAGTGTGAGCGAGCGAGGAGGTAAAAAGGAGGGGAGCAACTCAAAGTCCGTTACTTTTTTACGTAAGAGTAAAAGGGAGGAAATGTGTGGGCGGAGGTGTAGGACTTACCTGAGATAGAGGGGATCGAATGGTGCCGTCGGTGTTGATGATGAGGCTGCGGAGTGGTGTATAAAAGAGATCGGTTAATGGAAAGTGAAAAGAAAAAATAGTAAGTAGACGGCGTGTAGGCTGTCAGTTCTTTTTTATTAGGTTAATGTGCGTTCTCAAATTGTGTTCTTTTATGAGGTGTATAAAAATTTTTATTATTTTCAGTTTTTAACTTAATTTATAGTATTATATATAACTATTAACTTGCCATTTAATCTAAATAACAGGATATAAAATCTATTACTTTTACCTGGGATATATTGGCAAGTGTTTAATGTAACTCAACTTCAATGCAGTCATATTAAATTGAATTCAATTTGATTTTTGTAGTCTCCAAATGTACAATGAAAACACGTGTCAATATGAATAATGACTTTTCCGCAAAATATCAAACGTCGTATTTAAATTAATTTTTAATTTGAACTCGATTGAGAGATGAAATTATTTGTCGAGAAAAAATATTATATCGAGAACAGTTCTATATTGAAAGTAATTATTACATTTATCAAATGTATACGTAATTACATATTGGGAAAGAAAATATATCGTGTCAATAAAATATTAAAGCATAATGTATCAATAAATTGTTAATTATATCAATTATGAAATAGTCATTACAATAATTAACATGTTTTTTTAAGTAATGGATCATGTGATCATTTCAATGACACCGTAAATTGATTTAATTAATTTTTGCATTTAATTAAATGCACTTAATTGATACAATTAAATTTTTTCCATAGTGTACGTTAAACTAACAATCAATAATTCCAATCGTTTCTATCTACATTTGTAATCATCACACATATTCTTACGATCGAATAGATCGCAAAGAACTGTACCCTCTCCTCACTTCACACGTTAAAACCATCCAAATCACCAACGCCGCGAAAACTCGGTAACACCGTAACACCCACACAATCGACTCGAGTCATTATAACGTTTCTCAAACCTTGACGTAAAGCAAATGGGCCGGCAGGTGCACCTTGGCGAAGGCATAGCCGTGTGCGAGGAGCAGCTGCGAGCGGTCAAGTGGAGCGACTACAGGAAGCTGACGCGAGGACTCGCTGCGATTCTCTTCAGCCCGACGGAACTGGCGACGTGCTCGGTGACGGGGCAACGCTGGAGCCGCGCGGGCACGGCCACCGAGAGGCCCGTCAAGCCCGCCCTCGACAAGAACAAGGTCCAGGCTATCATATGTGAGTACGCAATTCTTTTCTTCGTTTTTTTTGCTTTTATATTTTAATTGAGCGAAGGGAGGTACAGGGAGATTTTTTTTATGTTGAGAGCTGTCGGGGTTTAGAGGATAAAGGACAGGAGGGTAATGGGCTAATGGGTAATATGATAATGGTTGTTTTATTATTCGGATGGTTCATTTATACAGTTATAATTATAAATCGATTTAATTTTTATGGATGGCCTTTTTTTCTAAACTTTAGTAATACTTTTACGAGTGTTTTAAAAGTTTTGTAATTTAAAAAATTACTTGACAACGTAATTTACAATCTAGTTGATGGTTACATAGTCAGGAATCCATTATACCATATTATACCATCCACTTTAAGTTATTCAAAGTGGTTTGATGGAACTCAATTATAGTGACTTTGTGACTGTGATAATAAAATTAAATGTAGCATATAACCATAAACTTGATGCAGGTACTGTACTTACGTTTGACGTAAACTAGTTTTTATTGTACTATTAACTTGTGCTTGCGATTTTATTTGTTTTTGCCGCATTACTTTGTTTTCTTACTTTTTGTTTCGTATTTTCTGTTTTAAATTTTCTATTCGTTGCGTTCCAGCTAGCGTTGTTTTTTGAATTCAGACGGTTTGAGCAAACGCGGAACTGATAAAAAAATTAAAATATGATGAATAAAATCCAAATTAGTTTTTACACCATACATACAGTTTATATTATAAAGGTAAATAATACGTTTCATTACAAAATATAAAAAAATTTATTATATTAAATACCTATAAATATACTCTAACTTAATAAGAATTGTAATTCAATAATTGAAAAGGGAAAGGGTTGACATGCAAGGGTTTAATTTTGTAAATATTTTGCTTCATCCTCAAGAACTTCGTCTCTGGCTTAACTTCTTTCCAAACTTTGATACTATTCTGACATTTCAACTCTCAACTCGTTATATTACTTTTTCATAGGTATTTTTAATGAAACAACTTGAATAAAACTGCTCTAGAAAGTATCACCAAAGTGAAGCAAGTATAAGATCTTATTAAACTCGACGCTTAGATTAACTTTTCACCGTGTTCCTTTGATACGGATTAAGGAAATAAAATTTTTTTTGCGAACCGTGAAACATTTCGCGAGTAATTATTAGATTTATAATTTGACATTTTGTAGCTCAAAAGCAAAACTAAAATTGAATTTCTCACCTAGCAATCATCTTATGAAATGACCCTATAACTAGATGTATATACATATCTACTTTGGTAAATAATATTATCGTTTGCCGTCGAGTAGCAGCAGCTTCTTTAATTTTCCATAATTTACTTACAGTCTAAAAATTTTCCAAAGCCGAGAATATAATCCTTGTGAATAGCTGAATAGTATCTCGAGGCGCAGACCGTATGGTCGGCCGTTCGTGAAAGGGAAACGTCCGTAAAAGCGCGCAAGATTTTCCCAGTGAATGAGATCTCCTTACAAACTTACTGTAGCAAGAACTGTCTGAATAAACAGCGTTTGTTTAAAATTTCAATGGACTTTTATCTCGTAGAAAGCAAAGATGACTACACAGTCGACGAAGCCTTTTTAAACTGAAATTCACAACAACAACAAAATCAATTAACTATGCAGCGTCTACTCATTTACTCAATTAATTATTCAGTTTTTATTTACGCTGAATCGAAAGAAAACACTAATATTAATTCAATTACTTTTTTTTCGTTATTTACAAAATCACACATGTTTATTGCCGCGCTGTAAAAGACGTCCCTTCCAATAATCGACTCGTGGAAATTCATTTGTCTTGTCGTACAAAGCCCGCAGCGTTGCTCGTTCCCAGGCGTGAAATATACATGAGTCTAATGGAAAATTTCCATTATTGTCCTGTGAATTGCATATTAATGAGGTAACTTTTGTAAAAAAAAAAGCTTTTAGCTTCCGCATTATTGGTTTCTAAAAGTCGAACATAACTCCAATATTACTCCCCCTCCCCTCAGCTACGATAAATTCGCGCGATCCTGCGCCACATTAAAACTGCATTAACGCCTGAAAGTTTGAGTTCGGCACGCTGCTTTGAGATGCAACTTTACTTCTCTGTAACTCTGGGCTGCTTTGTAAACAGTTGAAACGAGCGAAGGTATTCGTTTGATGTAGCATCGGTGACCTTGAGCGGTTCGCAGCCTTGACGGCATGACAATAACCGGCGCGTCGATCTCGAATTACGAGGAGTACCTAGGGAACGAGGGTCTCCGCGCGGTGTGGTGGGGTACTTATTTGCTGTAGTCAGCTTTACGTCGTCGTGACGACCAGCGCGTCTCTTTCGTCTTTTATGTTTTTTTATCGCGGGAAATCTTTTAGTCTCAATCCGTGGTTATCGATAACGACTTGTTTGCACTTTTTTCTGTGGCGATATAGCATTGATAAGTCCGATGGTCGCGGTGTTCGATTTATTGGAATGTCAGGAATGTGTAGGAGAGGAAAACGATTTTAGATTTGATGGGTATCGAAGGGAATGAAATACGTTGTTCTGATGAGTTTTTGTTATTTGTTAATTTTGCTAGAAGTGGAAAGAAGTACAGTGTTTTATTATTGTAAACAATTAATGTTATAAATGAATGTTTATATTGGGTGAATATGTGGTGGAGTGTTTGTTATTGAATATAAACGAACGCTGATTAAATTAAATTACAATCCAGAGTATCTGCATTGTATTAAAATATAGAGGAACACCGTATTGAAGGAAAATTTATTTATTTAAAAAAATTATTCTAGTAGAAACGATATTTTATAGTTAACACGGTAATCAAGTTAAAGGATTTTTAATAAAAATCATAATGTAACGATAACGTAATGTACCTAAAAGTATTATTCGTAGATTAAATATGAATGCTGTCAACTATATATATATATATATCGAAATTCAATTAAAATTAGTACATAATTATCAAATAAAAGTAGAATATTGTCCCTTAATCATTCAGTTGGATGAAAAAATGGGTAATTCTTGGTTAAAATTACCACGGTATTTGTTGAAATATCTTATGCAAATTTCAGAATATATCTAGTAAAATTTACTATAGTGCTCTACTAATCGTAGGACAAACTAAGACTCTATCAAATATTACAATACAATA
>JAWWEQ010000010.1:9721639-9788826 GCA_035583055.1 Torymus tubicola
ATTTTTTAATAGAATTATCTTAATAATTAATAGAAATCTACTAAATTTCGTGAAAGGGTGAGTTTGTCCCATGATTATTCAACATTATAGTAATTTTTAAACGGAATATTTTTTCCGTGTACATAAGTAGTACTAACCAAATCTAGTCAGACATGCCTTCTTAATCGACTTTTTCATAACGTTTTTCTTGAGCTAATAATTTTTATGATATTCATTATATTTCAAATGTTTAAAAAAACTACTACAATTTCTTCACTGCTACCATTGTCCTTCTTCCATCACATAAAATTTTGCCACCAAAAACTATATCCACTCCCTCTTTCCCATCTAAAAGAACACTCCAAAACGGACTAACTCAGAAACATGAACCCCGTAAACTCCAAAATCTAATTCAATCTCGCATGCCGCAAATAACCAACCAGCCGCGTGTAGCATTATACGCGAACGCGCGTGAAAACGACGTCCTCTGTGTATGCCACGGGACGTTGGGCGTGTATCCGCTCGAAATCGGCGTGCACACGCGTGGCGCGTAACCGAAATTCAAGGTAATTGCGATGCAGTGGCAGCAACAGCAGCAGCGAGTGATTTGCATTCACTGGTCGTGGAAAGATCGGATATTTTAAATGTCGCGCGAGTAATGGAGTTGCACTCGTGTGAGTAATAGTCGTCGTTGATGGTGGTACTGTTGCTGCACTTTTGACGGACGTATAGTGCTGGAAGAGTTAATTTCGAACGGGACACACGTGTTGCATGCGCGGCTTTTCAATCGTGTGGGCGTGGTAGAATGGTCAGAAGTTTCGATTGGTTCTTTGATATAATAATGTTTTACGTTGGTTGCGCGAGCGTTAGAGAGGGTTTGTACAAACGCTGAAGAATATTTATTGATTCCAGTTGAATTTAATCACGTTTTTAACGAAAAATTATATGAGTAACGTATCACTTGAAGAATGGCTACTATTTATATAGAACGATTAGCTCTTTACTCATATTATTATATTTATACTCATATTATATATTTCAAAATGATGTGTGTATACAGGAATTCAAAATCCGCCAATGCATTTTCACGATAAGAGGAATTCAATTGGATAATTATGAAATAATACCGAAGATTTTTGAATTAACGAGAATGAAAAAGACAGCTTGCTAATGAATTCAGCAGTAAAATGTACTATTCGAAAATCCTATAATATAGAGTATTAATGAATCCCCCCCCCCCCCGGTTATGCCAATTTCAAACGACCATCATCAGTTCATCATCATAATCCCTACAGTGGTACTCCGATGGCACATTAGCTCAACGGTGCTAATGCTTCAACGAAGCGCGACTGATGCTCCAGAGATTACCGCGTGATTATTTTATTAATTATACTACAACAATAGCATGAAAATTGCAATTGTTACGTTACATCCATTCGATGAAAAAATGATTTATTTTCAACGACGCGTAATTAAAATATTTTCAATTACGTTTCGCAACCTAATAACTCTTCTGCGATAAAAAAAATAACCCTGCTACAGTGAAATAAAAGAAATCATCGGCGATGAACGCACAATGCGCATTGCCCCGGTTATATGCATATTTAACGAATGGACGCTTTTAAAGCCCCGCTGACGCTTCCCTTCTAATGGCATCGTCACGCGCGCGTGTCGCCATCGCGTCGTAAAGCATTTATGGTATCGCACGGGCGATTAATCGTCTTATCGGTTATCGGCCGATCGCACGTTTTGGCAGATTTGCCATCGGGTGTGAGTGTGTGCGTGCGCGAAAGTAATGGACGCGATGCGCTTGATATATCCTCGATATTTCGAGTCCGAGCGTACACGCCGTACTTGAAAGTATATTCCGAGTAGGTTTATAGGAGCTAGAAAGATAGATTTACATAGTTTAGGTTATTTGTGCATAATATAATGTAGTAGATATAAATATATCTTTTTATTATTCAGTAAGTTAGTTGGAATTGTCGTGTTATTATTTTATATTTCATTTACAAAAGTAATAAAAGCACGTACATGTTGTTTGTATTTGCTATTTGTACGTAAAATTACAAAATTTTCTCATTCTCTGAAAAAAAAATTTTTATTTTCACTTTTATTGAACAAGCGCAACTACAAAAAGCCTTAGCCAAACACTCCCGGCGCGCTATTTGACGCGCCGTAAACTGACGCATTTTTTGCGACGCGTCGACGCCCACCAAGTATAAAAAAAAATTCTGCGAAACGGAACTAAACAATAAAAGTTCAATTGATCCCTCTCTCCCTCTCTCTCTCTCTCTCTCTCTCTCTTGCTTTCTATAATCCCACATAGTCCACGTGGATCGATACGCACACATTCCGACCTCGCTTTTTCCGGAAAATTAACGTGCATCCGTGTACATGCACGCAATATCAAAATCGCGATTTCCGGCGGAAGTGAGCGATTACGGGGTTCGCAAACTTCCGTCTATCCCGGGCTGCGTCGCTGCACGCAGAGACATATACATATATATACGGATAAACACTAGACGGCTGGCAATCCATTTTTCCGCTGTGATCGATATCGACGGACGAAAGTCCTGCGCGACAAACTATACGTGATTCGAGCGCGGGGAAAATGCGTTGAGGAAAAATGGAAAGTCGTTTGGCGTGTGCCGAAACATATCTATGGGAATGGTTTTGGGTGTGATAGGAAAAAAAATTCTAAACAAAGTATTTGTATATTTTGAATGTAAAATGAAATAGAATATCCTTGAATATTTGTTTCTTGCAATGGTAGGTTTCGAAACAGGATATTTTTATTAGATTGGAAAATTTTCAAATATGGGTTATTCTTTTTGTTAGAAAATGCAAAAAATTTCAAAATATTTTTTTAAGATGATATTCCATATTCCGAAATAGGAAGGCAAAAAGTAATACGATCAAAAACGTCTGATATGTAAAAATTTAAAATTGTTTACATATGTTTTCAAAAATACCCGATATTATTAAGAAATGAAATTCCGGGAATCGCAAAAAATTCACTTGTTTTCGATTTTTTTGAATGTTTGATGTAGTTATAAAATTTGTAGATTATTGGATTTTCAACATTCCAATTTGTTGAAGAACAAATTATTAAAAAAAATTTATACAGCATATTTTACTCCATGACATATTTTATTCTGATGAAATGTCCAATAACCATTTGAAAATTAAGCAATTAAATAATCTCTCCAAATAATGTTGGTGAAGTAATTTATATTTGTTGTAACGTTAACATTTTTAAATAAAATATTTTATACATTTACACTAAAGTAAAAATGCTGGATAAACAAGACTACTCAATTTTCATTGATTAATATTTTTTAAAGTGGATCAAAAGTTTACTTTTTTTATTCTCTTTATATTATCAATTACTTTAAAAAGAAAGTTGTAAAAATCCTATAAAAGTTAACTCTGCAGACAATTTGAAATCCACCCTCTATGGCTAGATTTGTCATTCAGAGGAAAATAGCTACATATTTTTCCCGACTTCATACAATACTTTATTTTCGCAGTTTTATGGTGTACAAATGGCAAAACTCTATTATAGCTTCTTTTTTTTTACAAGTAGAATAAAAACATTTATATTTTTCTTTAGACAACTTCAATGTTGACATATTTCTATGAAACTTCAGTTTTTAAATTATCATAAACAAACAACAAACAGTTCCTATCAGAAACAAAAATAACTCCAATATTATAACTTCCTACACGGAGAGAAATATCTTATGAAAATTTCAGAAAATATCTAGTAAAATTTACTATAGTTCTCTACTAATCGTAGGACAATCTAAGACCCTATCAAATATTGCAATACAATATAGTAATTTTCATGATTTCGATATTTATGAAAAAGAAAAAAAAACGCCGAGAAGCTGATTCGAACCCTCGACCCTTTGATTACTGAGCTTCGCTTTTGCCACTCGACCACTGCCTCACTTACGTACAACCTTTCGACTCGTCTACATATGTTGTATTCTGCTTTACTGACGGCGCACCAAATTACTATACTGACCACTAAACTTTAACTATAACCTCTACTAAAAATTGTTTTCTATTCTGTTAAAGTTATATACATCAAATTTTTATCATATTTTCTAGTAAATTTTGATAGGGAAAATACAAAATTTTGAAAGAGTTTCTATTATTTTTTAATAGAATTATCTTAATAATTAATAGAAATCTACTAAATTTCGTGAAAGAGTGGGTTTGTCCCAGGATTACTCAAGATTATAGTAATTTTTAAGAGGAATATTTTTTCCGTGTAGTTACAGAACCTTCACAGCACCACTCTAACCTTTTCTCCAAACATTTTTAAAATTAGAAAAAAATCCTCTGCCATAACGACCATCGCGCAGCGTACACTGGCATAGACCCAATTTCCATTTGAATTCTGCCTTAACGACACGCTCTTCTTATCCACAGCGCGCGTCCGCTTTTGAAACAAAGGAACTCGTTACGCAGCCCCCTGGAACATTTAAACAACGCTAGCTGCTGCTGTCGCCACCATCCTGTCCTTCTCCTCTTTCTCCCGGAGGAAGCATTGTATTTTTTATTATCCCCAGTGCGCTCGCGCATTCGCATGTATATACATATACACATACACATGGTTTTCTTATCACTCTGATTTATGTTCTTATATACGCGCGTTCCCGTCGTCGTCGTCGTCGTCATGGAGAAAAAGCGAGTGCAGCACGTATACGTACTTCGCTGCTTTAACGGACGCCAAAGAATACAGATGCGGATTTACGTCGACGCGCGATGGCCCACGGCAAATGAAGTTTTGCTTTGACTTTTTATGATAGGTGGTATAGCTGCTCTTTGCGGTATACGTGTGCCACGATTTGTTTTGTGAAGGGCGACGGGGCTGATATTTTGAAAAAAATTTTTCGTAACTCACTGCTAGTTATTAATGTTGTACTGTGTGATGTCTGATTGACCTTCCTGTCGACCGTGTATTGAAATTGGATCGGGTTATTTTTTGCTGCGAAGGTGAAAAGTTTTTAGTCAAAGAGGGCGAGAAAGAGAGAGAGGAGGGGGGGGGGGGAAGAGAGTATGAAGCAGAGTTAATGGGAATGAGCTTTTACGTTTGTGAAAGGGGTATGATTGATCATGCTTTTTTTGTAATGTCTGAAAACCCTTTTTGAATTTAGTCGCAGAGTCTCTTTTGTAATAAAAAACAAATTGTAGCATATAAATTTGTATAAATATTTGTTGTGTAAATTTATTTACTATGTATGTAAACGTTATAAAAATTATCGAAACCGTAATTTATTAATATTTTAAGGTAAAAATTAAAATATTTTAAAGGTGCTATCCTTAAAGCTCTATAATCAACGTGACTTTCGCGAAACTTTTTCTTGAAATCCCGATAAAACATAGTTTGATTGTCTTTGACTTAAATTAAGGCACTAATCTTCTTTCGAAATTACCACTAGGGTAAACCTAACGGGTCAAACAAAACTATGGAAAGTTACTCAGCCTAAGCCCCACTTTCCCAAATCTACTATCAACTTTTATTTTCAAAAGCTTTTCCTAAATAAACATTTAAACATCATACTGTATATACTATTTTATAGACAACCTCTAATCTCGTTACAGTAACAACGCAACCAAACATTCCCTTCTGTCTCCTTCCTCTGTGACAATGCTCTAGTTTAAAGACACTATTCAGCCCCAATAAAAACATCAACGTCAACCCTGCGCGCGCGCGCGCGTACTCACGTAAAGAAAGACCTCAAGCCGCGCACATGCGAATTTCTCTCTAGCGCGAGAAAATTTCCTCCTCTCTCGTTTTTCCCTAGCGCGTCTAACATTATAACGAGATTAGCCCCGACAGCTGGCAATAGAAAATGGAGAGGAGAAAGAAAGGAGCAAGAAGAAGGGATGAAGGGGGGTAGAAAAAGAATTGAGTCCTCTGCTCTCGCTTCTCTGCCGACTGTCTAGTGGGAGGGGTGAGAATCGACGACGAGCAATAACAATGTCTCTTTGATGTGTTTTCAGCGTACGTGACGTCGAGGTTCCCTTCCGTGGACGTGAGCAGCGTCAAGCAGGTTTTGGCCTATAAATGCAAGGAGAACTCCACGGCCTTGAAGATGAAGTCTATCCGATACATTTGGTAAGAGTTATTCCTTTAATAAGCTCATTCACTCGCTCCCTCGTCCCTGTTTTATTCCACGTTCAGTGGTGTATATATTGAGTCTACGATTGGGGATACATTGGTCGCTATACTGACCCTTTTTTTTCTCTCCCTACGAATTTTTTTTCTCCTTACGCTGTTTCGATTTCCGCGGGTAGACACGATATAGAGAGCGGAAATTGATTTTTTACCGCACGCCTTGGAGATACAAAGTGTCGTTTGATTGCAATCTTTGTAACTTTTTCAATATTGGTCAGACGGGTTAAGAAGGTATACGGAATTTCTACAATCATATAGGAATGATGTTATGTAAGGTTTGATGCTCAGCATTCTGTTTTCCCGTACGGTAGAGGGATTTTTTTTCATATTTATGAGTTTATTAAAACTTCGAATGATCGAAATATTGATTACGAAATTGCTACATGAATACATAAACGAACTTTTTTTCTTTAAATATTAATTTTATTCTTTTAATACTACCAACGACAATATGAAATTTTTTGTAATAACGAGAAAATGTTATAACACTGCTTTAACTTTCAAGGAAAATTATTCATTCGGAAACCGCTAAACAATCGAGAATCACAAAAGCATAACTTTGCAAACTTATTATTTCTTCTCTCGCGAAATCATTAACCCGTAAAAAAAAAGTGAAGCATCTCGTCTGCCTTTTTCGCGATACTTCCACGATGTTTCTCCCCTCAATCTTCCTTCGCGACTTGGCCATATTTGCGAAACTTTTCCGCGCGCTCAGCTTTCGAACTTCGAAAAAAGTCTCTCCCTTTCTGCAAACTCTCCACGGATCTTAATAACGTGAACAAAGAGACGTTATAAAACTCGGGTCCAGCCGCAAACATGCCGCTGCTCTTGCGTTATACGCGCGTGGCTTTAACGAGGAGCACCAGCACCAGCAGCAGCAGCAACGACTGTATTCGCCATTTCATTTAGAAATTCTTACCGCGAACTCGCATTGTCCTTCCTCTCACCGCTGTATTTTGATTATAATAACGCGCGCAGTAGTAGGAGAGGGGTAGAATCCCGAGAGTTTTGTGTTCGCGCTTTGACTTTCTATTATGCGTTTTCACGGTCGACTGGACCTCGTGGCGGAATGTACGCGGGTGGAGAGCGAAGAAGGAGACGCGACTGCGCGTCTCATGGAATTGATTTTAATGCAGTTTCTTGGATATTCCCAAGAGAGAGAGAGAGAGAGAGAAGAACGAGTCGAGTTAGAGGACGTCGCTTCGAAGAATAAATGTTTGTCAAATTGTATGAATCTTAATAATTTCACCGTTACTTTGATTTATCGTGCGTCTATTGAGAGCGCGGACTTTGAAAAACACAGGTTACGATTGTTATTTGACGTTGTAAAGTAATAAGTTCGGGACATTAATTTCGGTTCGATGTTTTATTTTTTTCTTAATTTACGAAATTCTAGTTTGCCATATGAGACATATTGCATTTTACCTTTAATTAAAACTTCTCCCTGTAAATAATACGTTGCATATTAAAAATAACTCGTTAAAACGAAAGTTTAATTAAAAAAGTTTCGATTTATCAAAGCGTCTCATTTATTTCACTTTCTCGTATATAGTAAAATGAAACCGTGAAAAAAAGCGAAAACTCCAAAAACACTATATAAGCTTCTACTTTCCAGATTAATAAGCCGCGTTCTAACGTATAAAAAAAGAAGCGACGTACGCAACGTCTACTTAATATTTCCGCATCGTGAGACCGCAGAAGACGCTCATAAATGCGGTTCTAGGCGCGTAGCGACGCAAATGAAATTCCTCTGACATATACATTCGCATATACGTATGTATACACGTATATATATACACACATGTGTTCCGCATATACGACAAAAAAGAATCGTATTCGCATGATCCTACGTGTGTCGCAGAGAGCTTAGTTTCTCTCCTCTGATTGGCCTCGCTCGCTTCGCAGCTCGCGCATATCAAACCTGAGTTTCGCCGCTAGTTAACGAACTTAATTTCGACGCTATACGTTATCGACTTTGAGAGTGTATTTGTATATGTTTGCTGCTTGCCATTAATGAGCGTCTCGCGGAGGACGCTTTATTTGTCATCCGTGTGTAGATTCTGTTGCCTTTATGATATATGAATGGCTTTTGTCAGGCAGGACGCGTTTAAAGTCGAAGTTTCGTACGCGCAAATTGTATTTGCCCTCCGCGTGATTTCGACTTTGTTGCGTCGAGTGTGATATACTGAAGGATATTAACTCTGCAAAGTGCGTATTTTACGGGTTTATAAGCTCATACGTGATAGTCGTGTTTTGAGCGATTCACGTATTGTTTTGCCAGGGTTGTGTTGTTTATGATTGCTTTTTAATTACAATAAGCTTATACCCAATGTGTATTATGAGAGTGTGAATGATTTGGTGCAATAAGAGTTTTGGCTTCAACGTATTATTCGAGTGGAATTCTTAAAAGACCGTGGGTGGAATGTAAAAAAATAATATTAAATTAATTCTTCGTATTGGTGGTTTGCTTTACTGTACTGTACTACGAAAATATGATCTATTTCACGTATCACTACCTGGAAATGAAAAACTAGATAAAATATTCGAAATACGTTTAAGCGTATATTTTTTCAATATTTTCATATAAAATAATTGGAATTTGAATTAAATTGATTTTCAAACGATTCGTCATTATTCTACATATATCGAGCCCGAACATCACATCATATTTATAAAGAAAAAAAGCCAGCCATTACTTTTTATACTTCAAGAGAAGTACCCTAAAACACTATGCACTCACGCCCTCCTAATCTCACATCTCTTCTACTATCCTGCACTTACCTTCCATTTTTCCCCACTTCTTTCACCTTCTCCCCCAAAATCTCAATCTCTTAACACCGTTGCATACGCGCGACGCAATTTCCTTCCTCCTTTAAGTTCTGGCACCAGCAGCATCAGCTATGCGGCTCCTACACATTGCCGCAGGCCATACACCTACATAAACGCGTACCACGCGAAGAGAGAGAGAGAGAGAGAGAGAGAGAAGCGAGTAGATGCAATTTCGCGGTACGCGCGCGTTCTCTCTCATTTGCGTTTCAACGCGCGTGGGCGGCCTTCGACTCGCGACGCGTGAGATGCGGATGAAGCGTTTACTGCGCAGGACGTGGCTGTGAGCCAATTTTTTTTCAGAGAGGGGGGAAATGTCGTATGTTTCGATTAGCATTCGATTGGATTTTGTAAGGTATATGACGGATAAATTTGTGTAATAGGAATATTAGATTTTGGGAGGATAATATACAGATGTTGGTGTTATTTAAATTTTCTTTGAGTAGAAAATAGTTTGATCCTAACGTAATTATTAACTTTAATATTTTTGAAGATAAAATATGTAAAAGATAATGTCAAAAATAGATAAGTAACAATAATTTTTTTAATCTATCGGGCACAAAAATCTGCCTGAATATGATAAATGTTTGGGGAAGGTTTTTTTTCTCGAATAAAGAAGAAAAGGGTTTCCGCAAAAAAAGGTTATCGTCAATAAAGCCGATAGTCCAGAGTAAAAGTGAAAAGGCTTTGAAAATTTTTTCAAGTAATTCTGGAGATAAAAGCTTCGGCAAGAAGAAACTTACTTAAAAGGAAGCCTTAAAAAGACTGTATGAAACAATTATAAAATGTTTAAGTGATCCTAAAGTAATTCTTACAAAAAAGTCAAAGAGATGCTTTATCAGGTAAAGCATCCAGTTTCAGTAGTATAAGTCGAGATACTGTAAGACGAAACTTACTATACATCTTATGACTCGTCTTGCAAATTATCGTTTATTTTGATATAATGAACTTTTTACATTTATTATTTATCTCTATTAACGTTAAACTTTTATTTTATAGAAGATATAAATACGCCGCAAAGTTCGTAATGAAATCAACAGATTTAAATTCATATTCCTGTGCTTCAACAAGTATAACTTTTCAAGATTCCTTCTTGAGATTAGAAATTTTCTATTCAAAAGGCGTTTTCATCCCCTTCGTAACTCCCTGTTATCTTTTCAAGAGTACATTATTTAAGTCTTATCTCAAACTTAAATAACTATACAACTATTTTAACACACCAACTTTTCAATCCCACGCGAAACCCATAATTCCCACTGAAAATACCTTTCACGAAAAGATCGCATAATTCACTGCCGAAATCCGCTTGGTTTGAAAATTGTAAAAGGATTTAAAAAAAAAATGAAACGCTAAAAACCTCCGAGACATAAATCTCGCGTACGCTCATCCAAACAAATCTTCCACTTAGCGGCAAACTTTCGCTTTTCAATAACTACATAGACACACACACACACTATCACAAGGCCATCGAGAATTATGGGTTCATTCACCGAGCTCCATAAACCATCGGTGTTAAGCCTTTGAAAATCGACGGCGAGAGCCTGGCGTTAACTCTCTTCCCTGCCTGCGCGAGAAAAATGCGCTCTCCCACTCTCGAACGGCTGCTAGCGCGTAACCAATGACGGCGATAAAGAGAGAGAGAGAGAGAGAGAGAGAGAGAGCCACACGTACACACACACACACACAACCGTAAGTGTACGAGATGGAAGGGGAAGGGCGGAAAAATTGAAATGATGAATGTCCTCCGATAAAGATGAAACCCATACTCGCGCGTATACGCAAAAATTGGAGTGTATCCGTTACGTATCCGAGGGGGTGGCTTTTTCTTGTATGAGGCGGAAAGCTAGAGAGAGAGAGATTGGTGTAATTTATACGCGACCCTGCTATAGTTTCGGGTCGCGCGCATAGTGTCGAGAAGATAACGCGGTTTTTCCGTATACACGCGTGCATTGTATACGGTTATATCGGCGTTAAAGTACACGCGTGGTTGTTTTATTAAATCGACAAAAGTTTTTCTCTCGCGATAAAGTTGTTGTATGCGGTAGACGCTGTTGTTTAGTAAATATCGCGTGGGAGTAGTGGAGCACGTGGGTGGCAAAGTTTCAGTCTTTATCTGAAGTGCATTTTGCTAATTTTATATGTATTCGCTTCTGTCCTGTCATGGGAGTACGGGTGCTGTTAGCTTTTGTATAGAATTTTTTAATGATTTTTTCTCGGTTCTTCGTGAAGAAGTTTCGTTGACGTCACTGTTTCGATGCTCGAGGAGTATCTAAAGTGGGACGATGTGATTTTAAGTCAACAACGTACATGGCAGCGAGATGAGTAAACAATGTTAAATATAAATGAAGCGGAATTTGCTTTATTAATTAGATGTATATGCTTCTCGAAGTAAAAGAAAATATAATGTGAATGTTTGTCGAATACATATTCATAAATATCAATATTTTTTGCATGTTTTATTATTGCCAATAAATCTGATTAGTGTTTGTTCAATTTCTGCAAATTGAGGCTTTTCAAAGTGAACTCGATTACTTCGTGACGTTTATATTTACCAAAGAGGATGCTACTATCACGCAGTTAATTACGAAAATATTTATTAAGAATCTTTTCCGCCTTGCATATAATATTAATAACTTCCTTTGTGAATGGAAAATGGCATTTCATTTAATTTTCATCTACCGAATATAATAACAATTTTTCGTAATCAGTGCGAATCAAACAACGAAGCAGAAGCAGCAACATCAGCACCAATGCGAAAGTTGTAGAAATGAATAGGAAGAATCTGACGCAATATCCAGGAATAAATCATCCGTAAGAGCCATTCTTTTAAAAACGGACCGAGTTTGTACCTGATGAAAAATAGAACCTTGAATGGCAATTCGATGTGCGCGGCTTTTATATCGAATGTCATTGTTACGCACAGAAAGAGTTCATTTACATAAAAGATTCGCTTTTCACTTTCCTTGGATATTGCTGTGCGCTCGCTGCAATATCATCATCCGCAGGATGCACCTCCGCCGTACACGGATTAAAAATTTATCGATTGCTCTATTGAACACTTGTGTGTGTACATATAAATATACAACCAGGGATAAAGAATACAAAGAAGCTATAGAAAAACGTTATTGCTCTACCACCATTTCCAGGTTTTAACCGCTCAAACAAAAGAATGAAAAAAAAAGAAAATACGAGAATAATTCCGTCAATACCATAACATTCAATATCGCGACCGAGGAAAACCACGTACGGTATATTCTATATACTCTTGTATGGAGCAGCTTCTCGTGTACCATTTATTCCTGACGCCAAGCGCGCAAAATAGACGCGCGCGCCGTGTGACTGGCAATCGAGATGAAAGCGAGTACTCGAGGCTTATATATAGCGCTATGCTCACGTATATACCAGAAACGACGCGACGACTTGATCGAAGATATCTATATATATATATACAGCAATGCTCTCGTCTCTCTCTCTCTCTCTCTTCCTTTCTGGCATTTCATTCGATTGCAGCTTTCAGAGCGGCAGCCTTAGCGCACAATCGTTTCGAGCCTGCGCGCGCGTGAAATTCGTGGTTGAGAGGTGCTCTCGACGTGGACTGCTGCAGAGCGACTTCGTCGCCGTCAAGACTATTGTCTTGGATACTGTCAAAGGGAGAATTGGTTTTTAGGGCGGGTTAATTGGCTCTGCGTGGCTGATGGATTTATTGCGAATAGCTTGTGTGTGCTGGGGAATGCCGGAATTCAGCGGGTTGTTTTATACGATTGATTCAGAGGGTTAATTGTGCTTTGTTGACTGGCTGTATATCTGTGGTATCTGATGAAATTGGTGGCGAAATCTTTATTTTAAGAAGAGATGTTTAAAGGAAATAAAATTGAACAATATTTTAGAATATGGACGTACTATATAAATCTTTCAACTTAATTAAATGTATTCAGCGAGCGTTCTTCAAATATTCCCATCCGGAGCGAGTAATAAAAGTGTAAAAACTAATTTAAGAATATCGAGCTTCGCCGATCTTTTGTAGTCGAGGTTGATGCTCCTTTTCTCTCTCTTTTTCTTTGTATCTTCGGCTTCCGCATTTCCCCCTTTCCTTAGGCACTTTTTTCCACCAGTCTCGCACAGCTCTCTTTTCCCCGTGAGAACGTAATTTTCCGCCTTTGTAATTTCTCACCGATACACGTGCGTCCCTCCCCGCCCTCTCATATACCGTTTTAATTTCTTTCTACCCTCGTCTTTTCCTCCAGCTAATCGGTTGATTTTCATCTATCCCGCGTGCGTCTTTGACGTGTTGTTTAATTACATCGTCCCTTTTCCTTTTGGTTGATGTCTACTTCCTGCATCTAAAGATCTGTTTCGTTCAAAGTAATAATATCGAAATAACTAAGATTTTATTGGTGATTGGGTTATTGAAAGATATACAATATGAAAGAATTGTTGGGATTTAAAAATATATAAAGCTTGGATTTCTCGTGATTTCTCATAAGAAAATCGAAAGCCAATCTTCAATAAAGCTCTTTCCGCTTTCGCATACATCAGCTCGAACAAAAGTCTTTCTATAGTAATTCGTTTTTTTACAGTCGTCTTGCCAACTCAGTAGATAACGGTAACGATGAGCTGCGTTGTGCAATAACTTCTTTGCCGGTTTACGAGTGGGGGGGGGGGGGGGTGGAAAAAATTAATTATACCCCGCAGACGAAGGGAAGAGGTCAATCTGACCTCTCGGAGTCCTTGGCAAAGCGATAAATCTGTGGCTGCGCGCCAAAAGGACATAACTTGAGTTATGTCCCTTTGTCACATATATCCTCCCTTCCGAGAAAAAGGAAGAGGGACAGGAATGCTGAGACAAGTCGTAGACTGGTTATTAGCAAACGTTGTGATTATTGCGTATTAAAATCTTTTTTTATGACTGCAATAATTATGATGGACAAATTTATTTAACATATAATCTATCGTTTCGACTAACACGTAATTTTGAAAACTTGTGATACGTGAAGAATTTTTGTTCGGGATTTCAATAAATCAATTTTATCACTTGAGACATTTTGATAAATTTTTACAAGATACTATATGTAACGTCCAATCCATTTTGAAAATGGCATATATTACAGGATTAAAATCTTTTAAAATTTTCACTTTAAAAAGTTATTTATACTTATCGCAATATAAATACCACTTCTTGATATAATAATGTCACGATGTACTATTCACTAATGTTTATTCATTGTGACGTTACAACCAATTTACGACGTTTCAACTTATTCAATTCCAGAAATTCATCGCGTACGCACTTCGCTCTAGCTTCTGTAAATCAGTAACATAATCCTCCATTCAACGGTATTACCATAAAATTAGAATTCCCGAAGGCCGGAATTAACAGCTCGCACGCGCGCGTCTCTTTCACTCATACCCCGACTTTAAATATCAGCGTCTTTTTCATCCTTCACTCTGCTTCAACCGGGTATCTCCATTCTCTCTAATAAGGCAAGGTCTGACGGTTTCTCTAATTGGTCTCGAACTTTCACCGTCGGCTTAATATCTCGTTGTCGTTCTTTTGCGACAAGACTGTGTCGTTATTTTGGCGACTTAATGCGACGGCCAGACTTTTCGTCCGTCTGCTCGTTCGTTGGGACGGGCGAAAGAACGAGAGCGATAAAAAAGCGTTAAAAAGAGGGTATCGAGCGTTCACCTTCGCCGATAAAGCTTAATCCTTTTAAGAGGAAATTTCAACAGTTCTTCGTTCCTTTACTGTTGGACGGATTATATTAAACGCAAATCTTTTAATGGATACGAAACGGGAGATGGCTTTTATCATCAATTTATCAATCTATTTGGGAATTAAAGAGTTGCGTGATGAAGCTCTTTTGAATTTAAATTCATTTCACGTCGTACTTTTTCATTAAAATTTTGAGAGTTTAACATGGATATTTTTTAAAAATTTTGTATGATTATGCGCAAGAATTAAAATTACGAAACATTAAAAAAAAAAAAAAAAATGAACAAACAAGCAAGTGAAAAATACAGAAACATGAAATAAAAATATTTCCTCGTACGGTAGACAACTTCATAAAAGGATTCCACTTTGAAATTCAAGACATTCTAATAGTCGGACATACTTTACGGAAAATCCACGCACTCGCTCTCATTTGTTTACAGATCTATGCCATTCATCCATCTCTGAATCCCGTTTATATTGCGCGCGCGCACACACACACACACACACACACACACACACACACATATATATATATTTGTACACACACACACTTATATAAACATGTGCGTATAACCCCGACGTATAATCGGTATAAGAAAAGAAAGAAGAATTACAGTACGGTAGCAGCAGTATCTCGTCCCGCTTACAGGGCCGTGATTAATAGATTCGGATTAATCTACTCGAGCTCAACTCGAGAGAGTGAGAGCGGCGTCGGCCCCTCGAGCACGTTTGCTCGCGCGCGTGCGCACATATATGCATATATGTGTGAGTGTGTAACAATTCGAAGAGCGATTTCGAGGGATCTATCGCAATCGCGCATGGAAACTAAAGTGGTTTAATGCCGGTTGACATTGCCGAAACCCACTGTGATTGCCGTCACATCGCTGCCATGCGCGAGAGTGCGGAACTTGGGTGCCGGAGTTTGTAATGGAGTTGTAATAACGAATACATTGATACGAGCAATTGGAAATTATAGCTGCGGTAGTATATAGTTGCGCTTGGAATTCGGTTTTTAATTGGGCATGTGGGTACTTATATACGTTTTAAGGGATAACTGATTGGTGTGTATATAGTTTCGTTCGAATGGCTCGTTAATTTTAGCATTCGATATATGGGTTCGTGTGTTATAATAGTTTATCGTGAAAGGGTTTAGGCGGGGTTTAAGATTATTACGCTATTTTAATTAGAAATTTTATTAGAAATTAAACTTTTTATTTTATTGACGAAGGATTTAGAGCCTGTGATGTACAGAAGTATAACGAGTGTTGTTAGTTGCAACTAGACGTTTATTAGTTTAAAGTGCTTTCGATTGTGGATTAAAATTGATCCTGCACTGCTCGGACTTTTTTAATTAAAAATTTCTTTCTACCTTGATTTTAAAAATAAAACGTTTTTTAAGCTTTGATGTCAAGAAATATTTACGTGTTTACTGATGTGTACGTGCTGATGAGAAGATCATCCCCCCCCCTCTCTCTATACACACACACACACTTTCTGCAAAATGAAAGAGTGCTTTTACTTTGAAATCGTGATGTGTGTGCGTGTATATAATATCGGGTCATCAATTATCATTCCGTTAATTCTTTGAATTCTAAATAACGTGTAAAGCAAACTACAAATTCAATAGCGCTGTTCTCATTAATAATTAATTTGCCGTTTTATAGAAAGCTAGAAAGCCAAAAGTGACTTAATTTAAATATTTAAATTTTCCGTTTATAAGCTCTCTCTCCCTACTAGCTCATTCAAATGCGGAATTGCGCGCAATTATGTTCATTTGGTATAACCTAGAAAAAAAAAGAAAAGGGAAAATGTCGGCTACGCAATCTACTTTGGAGCAGGAATTAGAATAGCTTTTGTAGAAGAAGCCATATACATAATGATATATCACAAGTGTACAAAGTGGAGTTCCACTTTCGGCAGCTCCTTTGAGGTTAAATCAAGTTTGAAGTTATGAGCATTTCCAGTATTATATTAAAATATATCTCATTTTCTTCTTTAATGCCATTTTTCTAACAAAAACGATGAACGAAAGAAACGTCTATGTCAACATTTTCATTTTCACGACGATTGATATCGACCGTACCACACGTGAACCCCTTCAAAGATCATACACACACATAAAGTGCACACCAGTGAGAGTATAACAGGCTTACACAAAATCGCACTTAAAATCTACACTTCCGTCAGCCACGCGGAAATTAATACAGCGGGACAAACTCCTCGATGCTAATAATGGCGTTCCCTTGTAATCTCGCGCTCCCTCCCTCACGCATTAGTCGTCCACGTATACACACGTCGACCGTTTTTCCCTCTAACTTTTCCTGCGCCTTCGCTTCTCGATCTCTTTCTCTATGCGCAAGTGTGCTGCGCGTCGCTTGAATAATGATAACCGCGCGACAGCGTCGCTGGTGATATTAGACGAGTTGAAAAACGAGACGCTACGACGCGTACGCGCAATTTTTCCACAGTAGCAGCAGCAGCAGTGGTGTGCGTCGTTTTGCCGCTGCTTATTCCGAAAAGGGGCGGAGGAAAAGCGTGTAGAAATAAAATAGAGGCACGTATGCATGTGGATGGAGGGTATAGGAAAGAGGGAACGATGTTTGTTATACGTGCAAGGATGTTTTTAATTGGATGTTTTGGCTGAAGGTATATAGAGATTTTAATAAACAGAAATATTATGCTGGGGGAAAAAGTTCAGCAAAAATTACCATTAAAACTTTTCTTTTTAATTTTAACCGAATTATTTTCGCAGTGTGCGCAAAAGCGTTGAAGCTGCTTTGTTTGATTTGTGTTCAATTTTCCAAGCTGACTTCAAAGAAGAAGAAAGAATATACATTTCTATTTTATGTTCTTTAAATGGTTTTTCTAGGGAATTGATACTGATTTTTTTTTATTTTCATGAGATTATATCTATAGGTTTTTTTTCAAATGGCAGACGAAGTCATTCATAGAATGTTGTAAACCAACGTTTTACCGTTTCATTAAAATCTGCAAGATTTACAAGAAATTCTTTTAATCTTTTCATGAAAAGAAATAAAAGTATTTTTTAATCGAAAAAAGTATCAGTATTACGTTTCAGGTTTTTTTTTCAAACGTACAGTATCTATCTATCTCCCAAAAAGTGAATGAAAAAGTGAAAATGAATAAATTCGTAATATAAACGAAAAAATTTGTTAAAAGATAAGAGGCAGCAATTTTCGGAGATTTATGAAACACAAAGTGCGCTTTGTTTTCCTCTAATAAATAAAATTTCTCTTCCGCAAGAAAACACATTTAGACGTACAATGCAATCACGATGTAACGTCCTGATTATAATATGATCCGTGCCTTACACTCTGTTTTTTTGTTGTCCTAAAAAAAAAAGATTTAATAAGATTAAGCTAAAGTGCATTTTTATCGCGACCTCTTTCGCACGCACAAGGTCGCAACATAGCAACAACAAAAAAAATAAAAAGAAAAAAATAACAACGAAGAAGAAGAGTGCCCCTCGCTCTCACAGCATCTTTTTGTCCCTTAAAAAAGAATGCGCTGCAATGTCTCCTTATACCACTTATCACCCAAGCGCGTCGAGTACGCGTTCGCGCAAAAAGGTCCAAAAGGAAAAATCTTTTTCAAAACGAGCCAGCCTTATCTCTCTAAACGCGACACCTCTCTCTCTCTCTCTTTTTCTCTGTCCATTTCCCGAGACTGCTGCCAGCTGCCGCTGCTGCTGTTAGCCATTTCTCGTGCTTCAATTTTCCCCGAAATAAAGGGAAACAAAAGAAGAATCATCGTTGCTGCCAGTGCAGCTTACTCTCTTTTTCTCTCTCTCTCTGAAATTCCATAAAACTTTTACGACTCGTACGCGTGTGTCCTTTTCGCCTCGACGGGAGACATGAGCTGGGTCTTACTTTCTTCTTCTCTCTCTCTCTCTCTCTCTCTCTCTCTCTCTCTCGTATGGCTACTCGAGTTTGGAATTTTGCGATGCTTTTTTGAAAACAAAGAGATAGGGAAAAGCAGTAGGAAAAATCACTTATGCGCTCGCGCGCCAGGGAAGCTTTTTCTCGAGTGTCGCGTGAAATTCCAATGTTTTCGCGCCACGCGCCGGTGTTTAAAGAACCTTTCGTTTTATTACGAACGAGAGTGGCTTTGTTTTTTCTCTTCTTCGCCGTATATAGGGTTCCTTCCCTTGGGAGCGTACAAGAAATCGGGTTATTTATTTAGTCGCAAAGGCATGAGGGCAAAAAGTTTGCATTTCAATTTCGTCCTAATATCGCGGCGCATTATGGTAATTGGCGTATTCATATTCAATTGCCAGCGAAAGGATTCGGAGATGGGAGGAAGAAAAAAAGGGGCCGTGGAATTGGACGTACACCCGCGTGTTTTCTCCGTGTTGCCTCTTTTGGTTAGCGTGTATATGTGTATATGCCATAGCTCGCGAGGGTGTGTAATTTCGTCGAGGTGATAGTGTGTAAGCACGACGGGAGCTTACATGGTAATTTTATGCCGAGTGCGGTAATAAAAGAGCGTGGAGAAGGTAGGAGAGGTAGAGTGTTGCATATAAACCCATTTGGAAATGCATAATTTCGCGTCGTTGTTAATTATTTATATAAACATAACATATTTGCCTGTACGCCGTGGATTTGAATTTCCAATGCTGTTATCTTGTGAAAATTTTAATATATATGCGTATATTTCGGATATATACACCGAGAAAAAAGCATTCGGTAAAATTAATTAAACAGCATAGTAAAGTGAATTCTTGTCACGATTACTCTGTTTTCTGTTAAATGATACTATAATACGCTAAAAATAACTAAAAGATTTTAGTTTTCAATACTATATGTAATATTAATTGACTTATAGTTAGAATAATAAGATTTTCTGGTAATTTTTACTAGAATCGTTTGGTATAAAATTTCTAATACATATGTCTAGTTTAAAATATGGAATTATTTACTATTTGTTATAGTCAGTGTAACTAGAATTTCGACTTGTAAGGGTTGCTAAGTTTTAAGGTTATGCCAATATTGCACCACAAATTCTGGTACTTTTCTAGTTACGGTTACTAGAATTTCCTCTGAGTGTATATTTTTATGGGATAACCGTATATCGTTGGAATTGTTGAATATTTTTTCAATACTTCCTCAGGTTTTTTTTTTATGTTTGCATTGAACTCGAAGCGTAAAATAGCCTATACGTAAAGGCACACCGGGCCATGCGCGTAAAAACTGTTTGAAACTCGTTAAATCATCGGACTTTACCCGTAACGGGAAACTTGGACCGTAAGAATCCCGGACTCACGCCAACGCGTAAATAAAAAAAAACCTGGCATGGACAAAAAACATTTAAAATTAACGGAATATCTTGCGGGAAACGGTATACGCGAGGAGGGGAGAAATTGTAACAGGTGTCCTTTACGAGCGCCACCTTCTTTTTTTTCTCCTCCCTATCAAAAGCAAACTCTCGCGACGTTTCCGCGGTGAATGCTTTTTACTCCCCCTCTGTACGAAAAGGAATTCACCGTTCTTGCGCGCACACACACACACACACACAGAAGCCCGTTAATCCCTCATCGTGGCTGAAAAAGCTTGGCGGGGAAAAGCGTGGCTAAGAGGAAGGAGGGCAAGAGAGATAAAGGGGCAGGGGATGGCAAAAGGGAAAAAGTGTAGAAGGTTCGGGTGCGCGTCACGGTCCATTAGAGTGAATTTTCGCGGTTCTGAAGCCAACGACGACGGGATAAATATTTCGCGGCGTATGAAAATGGACGTATTTTTTTTTAGAAAGCTTTTGGATTATTACAGCGATTTGTTATATGTGGATATAGGGAAAAAAGTCGGTTGTATATCTCTGGTGAACATCAGTTCTTAGATTAAATTGAAATCAAGAGGTATTTGTGGTGGGTATGAGGGGGAGGGTCGCGTCGTTGTTGTAGTACAATGGCATACATCTTAATCCGCATGAAAAATAGCGTGTGTCTTTTACTTCAAAGTTCGCATTGCAATGTAAAAAAGTTTGGGTGATTAAAATTAATGCACGCATTAAAATTAATTGTATGCAAAGTGTTTCGTGTGGTAATTAATCTTTTTCAATATTACTAGTTACCTTTCTTTATCTATCATGAATTTTATAATTATTTTTATTATATATTCATTTATTTCATTCAATTTAGTTCTATGAAGCGAAAACGATTAAAATAGCGGAAATATCAGATTATTGGAAAATAACACTTTTCGAATAATACACAATTTAGCGGCGTATATGCATCATTGTGATAGTTACAATAACAGGCTAACAAGTTTTGCCAACATGAGTTCAGCTCTATTAAATAATGTTCTGTCATCAACGAAGCTTTCACTTGTTTAAATTTACCAGCAATTCCCAATTCGTTTGTTTTCAATTGCAAACACGTTCACGGCTTCCGAACATATGTTCACTGTAATGTAAAATAATAGAATAAATTTCCGCTATGAATTAGCGAAACTATGAGACTAAATTAATTATGCGTGTTATTCAGTACCGCAACACAATTCCAATAATATTTACTTATATAATACGGCCGAATAAACGTGCACCGCTGGAATTACATGAATTACAGTGATAGATGTGAAATTTGAAATTAGTCGACGCATCTGTTCGAAAACTTGCAGTTCCAAAACATATTTGCATTTGTTATCAATAAACTTTATAAATCTGTACTTCAATTTCTGGCTTTTTACACGATATAAAATGAAAATATTGAGGTGAGATAATTTAATAAAGCGAGATAATGTGATAAAATCGCAATATATAGCTATATCTACATTTAAATCTCAAAATAAAATTTAAAGCTAGAATAATAAACTAAAAAATAGAGAATACTTTTGTAAAAATAAATCATGCACTTTGTTAACCACTCGACGAAAAAACCATCAAAGAACTCTTTAACGAACCTCGTTTATCTCAGCACTTTTCTTTCCACTTCGCGAGCGCCACTTCCGAGCTCTTCGTCGCATTAATTTATTAAATTCGGTAGATAATGGGGTAGATAGGGTAAAAGGGAGACGAGTATACGCGCAAGCGAGAGAGCGAGAGCACGTTTTGGATATTTCGGGGGGAGGGGGAGGTTGGCTGGTTGCTGCGCTTGTCGAAAAACGAATTTGACGCTAACGAGCTTCATTCCGAAAGATTCACTTTCCCCGTCGCCGAGCGTTTCGTTCCCTTTTACCTCTCATCCCTCCTATACCCTCAATTACGCGCAGTAGTAAAGAAATTCTCTCGGCACTCTCGCTTTCATCCCTTTTTTCCGTACTTTCGCGCTTCGTGTATTTCCTCTGACCGGGGCAAAATGTTTTGCCGTGGCATAAAAAATTTTCATTTTTCCTAGCGGTCATGCTTGTGTACGTGCGAAAAATTCTGGCGCTCCGAGAGGCATTCGCGTGGAAAACTTTTAAAAGGTTGGCGAGACCGTTTTTTTATTAAGGATTATGGGGAGAAATGTAATAATCTCGTTTTGAGTGGGATAATAATTGTTGGTCGGTATTTGAAGTGCAAGAATTTTTCGGTATTTTAAATGAAAGAAATAGTATTGAACATTATTAGTGAAGTGAATCATAATAAATTTGTGCACCATCATATTAAATTGTTTTACAATAAAACGTTATTGGACTGAAGAAATTTAAATATTCAATAATGCATTAAAATTTTAGTAGCATCTTTTAAAGCCTCACAGATGTGTAATATTAAAATCATTTTTTATAGCATGTGTTAAAATTTCCAATGATATTTTAATTGAACAGTTCATATTACAAAAAAGAAACCACGTTTTTTAGTTACTATAATTTACTAAAAATACCACCCAACACATCCATTCACGCAAGAAATTTCGGTACGTAATCTACCTAAAGTAACCGCTGGCACACGTGCATCGTTCATCAAATAATGAAAAAAAAAAAATTCCTAAAAAAAAAATAATTATTCTTGCGTGTGCATCATCGAAAAGTGCTAATCATCCATGCTTCCTCTCTCACGCGAGCCATCGAAGCTCCCATTACCAGTACTCACCCACTATACATACACTGCCCTTCAATCTCCTCGCTCAAATTAATTATTCCTCCGCGTCGCTAAAATTGCGATACATTAATTAAGCCGCTTATCAAATTTTGGTCCTTTCAGCGCGCTTGTGCTACTTCTCCTCTTTTTCGCACAAGCGCGCGCGTGAAAGACACGAATTATGCTGCCAAGGGCTTCAGCGCAATGCAGTATACAGCAGTGTCGTTATGTTATACGTACACTTACGTGAAAGATGAATTATTGGTCGTGCGTCATTGTTATAACAACGAGCGTAGCGCGTATCGGAAGTTCGCGTGTCTTCTTTTATTTTTGGCGTGTAATAAGAAAAGTCGAGGGATGGTTGAAAGTTGACGGGACGGAGAGGGAGGATGATTATCGAGGGTGTTTTAAATAGCTGTGGAAAGAGGATGTGTTATTGGGGTGGAACATGGTATGTGCATTATGGGAATTGACGAGATATTTCACACTCGGATGAGATTACAGTGCTGTGCGCCCGACGCGATGATTATCTATTGCTTGGTGATTAGTGTGGCGGCGCGAGCTGAGTGAGTTCTGATTTAAATGATTACGGATATCTATGCGTGGGTATTGTTGCTCATTTTTTTACGGAGAATATATGTTATGCTTTTTTTTTATTAAAGAGAAGTGATTTTTATTTAGTCATATATTTAATGTTGCGTATTGCGTATTACTCATTTTGGAATAAGAAAAGAATATTATAAATTTTGGTAAGCGATATGAATTGATTTTTTCATTTTTGTCGTATATTAAGAAGATTAAGATGGAAGGATAAATCTACCTCTTAAATTTTTAAGTAAATTGGAAAGCAGAACCGTAGAATGCAAATGATTAAATATGTCCGATGCTCGCCAATCTAGATATTTTTCTCGGCTTGATCATAAAACAATGAAATGAACTGCATAAATTTTCCCATCGTATTAAGAAATTGGCTTCGCTTATTCTGTATGCTTTAAATCCTATAAAGATTTCATCGATATGTATGTATGGTATGATAGGATAAATATACGTAAGGCAATCGGTCTCGAGAAATAAAAGAAACGGTTACGCTAAACAATCTACTCTGGCCAGCGATAAGGAATAAAAAAAAAGTGAAAAAACTTTTTTATCAAATTTCAAAACTTTCCTTCACCGAATACAATAAAAAACTACTTTCACTCTATTCTCGAATAAAATCAAACTTTTCTTCGCTTCCCGCTTAAAACCCTCCTGAAATTCTCTCATATATACACAGACACATACACGTGCCCGTATCAAACTCATGGTATTCTCTTTTCTCTCTGTTACAGCGAGAACCAGGACGTGAAGCCTCAGTTGCCGCTCCTGGAGGCCGAGGAGGCCAAGTGAGCCGCGCCGGAGACGGCGATGACGGCGGACAACGACGACGACGGCGACGAGGCGGCCGCGGCGTGTCGGCGGCGCCGGCGCCGACCCTCGGGACCTTCTTCTTACCTTTGATAATAAAACAAACAAAAAAAAGAGTAACGAAACCAACTACCACCACCACTACCACAACTACAACAAAGGACGACGCTGACGACGCTGACGGACGGAAGTGTGTGTAGTAGCTCTCGGTGGCCGCCGCGTACTTCTGGCGAACGCGGGTTATGTATATATATTTATTACATATATATATATATATATGGAATACCCTTTGCGTTGTTGTTAAAGATTATGATGATAATGATGATGATGACGACGATGGTTATGTATAGGTGCAACGGCCCGTAGTAGGAGACAGGTATCCTCGTAGCGGGACCGCGAGTCTGTCTGTTGTGATATAACTTTGTTAGGATTGTTGTTCTTTTTTTTTCTCCTGTGATGGAGTACTGTAGTAGCGGGACTCGACGAAGCGCAGTGTATTTTTTTAGTAGAGAACTCGTCGCCTCGTCGAGATAAAGAAAGATAGAGGAAGAGAGAAAGAGAGAAAGTGTGTTTCTTCTTTTTTTGTTCGTAGGTTGGCGTGTGCACGCACGTCACGAAAACACACACACACACACATACACAGAGAGAAAGAGGAGGTGAATTTTGACTTTTGACTTTTGTGAGTATATATATATAACATGTGATTTTAAATTGTTGTGATAACTTTGTTAGATGCGTTTTTTCCTTTTAAAGTTTTTAAAGATGATGAAAAGGTTCGTGTAGAGCTGTCGTAGGCTGTAAGTTCTTTGTATCTTTAGCGAGCGAAATTTCTATGATAATACATTTACGGAGAATCGGCGTTTGAGAGATTGTAAAAGGCGCTTATCATGTAGACTATAGAACTACTCGTCGATTGTAGCGAGCTTTTTTGTTGACACAACAGCAGTGCAACACGTTATTTGTTTTTCTTTTTTTTCCCCCTTTTGTTTTCGTCGTTCACAATGAAAGTCTTACTGATTCGTTTTAGAGAGGCTTCTATATATACGAGAATTTCTGTGAAACTTAACTTATTACGCAAAAACAAAAAAAGCTAGATCGAAGACTATATCGTTTTGTGATATATCGTATATATATATTTATAATAGTCGAATTAATATTAACCTTTTAGCCTAAAGGTATAATCAACTACATATATATATATACACACAGACATACAAATGCGTACTAACAATGAATCGACGATTATTCTTGCTTCTCTTGTTTTGTTTCCTTTCGGGAAATATCTCGCTATACAGCGCAACAACGCGACAAACACGCAGCAGCAGCAGTAGCAGCAGTAGTAGCCGCTCTAAAGCATTCAATAACATTTTCACTGCGATCAGACAGCTTTTCGTTCGCGGAAAGAGAGAAAGAGAGAGAGAGTGAGAGCGCAAGTGAGAGAAGGAGAATTCAAAGACCGATTTCACGCGAGAGTTAAAACCAAAGGGAGCTTAAAGAGGAGCTCTTTGAGCCACTTTAAAAAAAAAAAAAGGTTCAGCGTTCTTTGTGAGAGGAAGGAAGATAGTGAGCGAGAGTCTTGGAGAGACGAGGATATACAGTGTATAAGCTTTTCGTACGAGAGGAAGGAAAAGGAGGAGGAACAAACGTCGTCGCGTGATGCATTCCGGAAATTTTGCTCTCTCGCGTTGGTTCACGTGTACGCGCGTACCGTCGTCGTCTAATTAAGAGCCGACGAGCCGACGCGTAATCCGTTTGCCTTGCTAATTGCAATTTACATCGCGCGAGAAACGCCTTCGTGGTAATAAGGCCTTGCAAATCTGTAACGTTGCTTTCGGAAGAATGAAGTTGGTGAAGTCGTCGTCATTTCGTGGCTCTCTGCGTGCTCTCGCACTTCTACGTAGTTCTTTGAAATGTAATAAGTAGAATTTTATTATATTGATTTTTTTTATAAGCTCGATTTAATTGTTAGGGGGGATGTATTTGGTGATTTCTTTTGTTTTATAGTCGTTATAGTGAAATCAATTTTTTCGCTTGATTGTTAAATTGTATTAGATAAATATTTACAATTGTTATTAGATTAAATATATTCTTTATATATTGTATATTGATGATTTGTGTACAGATACCAAAATTTGATATATAAAAAGTACTTCTTACTTTGGTAGGTAGTAATTCATAAATTTATCTATCTAGTTAAAAAAAAAACTTAAGGTCTTTTCGATTTTTCGTACGAAAACCTCACAAAAGAAATCTGTCCCGTCAGTACGTTTTTTTCAAAATTAGCTTTTTCCCGCTATAACCCTTCCTCCCGGATTTTCCACAAAACTTCCTTTTGTGAGCAACGACGCGTGCGCACAAGCACCTCGGGAGAGAACATCGTAAAAGATCGAGGAGAACGCAAGGAAAATCTTGGCCCGAGGCGTACATAGCCTTTCTCTTTCTTTCTCTCCTTTTTCGCTCTCTTCGAATGCAAATCTATCGGGCTCTCCTAAGTGCGTCCGGGGAAGAGAGAGGAAACTCTCGGCGCCGGAAGCACTTAGTCTTTGGGACCGGACGACGCGTGACCGCGCAAGCGGGTGTCCCTTAAGGGATCGAGAGAGAAAGAGAAGGAAAAAAAAGAGACGGAAATTGCCAGCGCCACGGGATGTATTAGATCGGAATGCTGAAGTTCGTTTAATTTATAAGGTCGCGGGTCGACTTTAACCTTTTTGTTTTTAACGAGATTGGTGGATATGGAGGATTATTTTTGATGCTGAAGTTTATGAATCTGCAGCGCGAGTATTTCGTGCAATAGATTTTATTTTGTTGGAAGTGCATGTTTTGCTTGGTAGCGTGAGAGATAAATACGCGGAGCGAATATGCCCGGAATGCACTGCATCCGCAGTTTTCTTCCGGCTGCAAAGCCTTTTTGGGAAATGTATTTTCGATTTCAAAACACGTTCTTAACAACTGGTTAGCGCAAAGCGAGAAAAAGGTTTTCACGGTCTCAGCATATTTGCGCTAGAACCATTTCTTATCAAATTCTTCGGCTTTTCGCGGGGGCAAAAAAAAATATCCGCAATGCATCACGACGACATCGCGGGTAGCGCAATGTATCTCTTTTGTTTTTACTAAAGGTATTCCTCGCTCTCCAATGTGATAGTTTGTTTAATTCTTAAAAAAAAAATAAAAAAAATATGTCTACCGAATATAACCGACGATGATAGTCAAAGCGAGCGTTGAGTGGTATTACAACGATAGCAACAATCCCCGCGAGCTAAACAAACGGCCATAACAGAAGTACGCGGCGCGCGTGCGCGTCAAGTAGTATAAGTCGACGATGCGTCGGGCCACCGAGACACGAGCGGCGTTAAGTTTTTACACTTTTGAGTACTCCGGCTACACGAGTAAAAACGAGGACGACAACAACAAGCAACAACCGACAAGTCAGAGAAAGGAAGGAAGAGGAGGAGGATAACACGAGCGTAAACTGAGCAAATAAAAGAGACAGAGGGAAAGAGAAACGGTCGACGTGAGAAATCCGGCTGTGAGGCGCCTTTTTTCGTCGGGAGCGGGGCGCGAATATATATATATATATATACATACATACACGATTTACATGAATAAACACTCACACGTATATATATGGAAATACACACAGGTACACACACATACTCACATACACGCATATAACATGGAGAAACAAACGAACACACTTTGTACACGTATTCGATAATTATTGTATACATAACGTTAAGAGATATAGAGAGAGTTATAGAAGGGAGAAGTCATCCAGCGTCTCGAGCCCTCCGAGAGGAAGAGTCACATCATCTAGTGCAATAAATATCTATTATTCCCGTAGTTTTCGTAAGTAGAGAAAGAAAGTGCGTGAGAAAGAAACACACATGCATACAAAAAAAGGCGCGCCGTGAGGAAGATTATAAAGAAGACGAGGAAGAGTTGCCACGCAGAAGACATAAGATAAACGAGCGATGGAGAGATATATACATATATATACACGGAGAAATCGTCGTCGCCCTCTTTTTCTCCTCCGCAGCAGGAAATTGCGCGGGTGAGGATCATCCGGGCGAGGCGATGCGAGGCCTGCGACGCCCTATACATATTAAGCGAGCGTTAGTGATACAAAATAAGTATAATGAAATAATTAATTGTATAAGGTACGAGCGTATAGAGAGTGCGAGCGCGAGCGCGCTCAAGCCAGAGAGACAGAGATAGAAAAGCGGAAGTGTTGTTATAGTGCGAAGAAGCTCCGGCTTGAGACGAGTGTATAGAAAGAAAAGAGAGGGACAGGAGAGTTTTGGTGGGAAGAAAAAAAAGTGGGAGAGATGTGGAGAAGAAGGCGTGGGTCGCGCGCGGACTTAGACGAAAATATATAAAATACACTGGATTGGCTGTGAGTTGTCGACGACCACGCGAAGAGAGATCACACAACCATATACACGCACGTGCGCGCCGGAAGAAGATTATTACAGGCACAGCAGTTACAGCGACGACTATGGAAGATCGATGCGGTTCTGCGTGCAGCGTGTTTAGCAGGATGACGAGGCGAGACAGCGAGTGAATAGAAAAAAAAACGACAAAAAAAAGTTAAATAAGAGTTAAAAAAAAATCACGAAAAACATAGAGAAAATAAATGGGCGGCGCTTGCTCGATGCGCAAAAGAAAGAAAGAAAGAGCGTGTGAGGAAGCGTCGCCGACCGGGATACAAGGGTAGAAAAAACTTTCACATAGATCAGCCTAATTATTATTATTATTACATATATACATTATGCGCTCCGTCGTAGGTAAAGCGAAGTATATAAGAAGGATCGAGAGCGAGCGATATGGGAAGCGATTATGCGACGACGGGGCGCATTTCGAGAATAGATGAGAAGTTCTATTATTTGTTGGGAGAGTATATTATTATATTATACATATTTAATATATATATTAAAAAAATATACATATATTATATTTAGGATATTTATTTGTTGAGTTGGTGATAATAAGCATACATGCATATATGATAATAGAGTATATATGATTTTATAAAAGTAAAAAAAAATAAATAAAGAAGAAATCAGACAATTAACGAGGCCGCGCGCAAAACGAGTCGTGACAGACAAATTCACATATTATACACATACACAGTAGACACGCAGAGAAAGACAGTAAGAGACGGATTTCATAACAGCAGGGCCTATTATATTGTACGAAGAATTATTAAACGGGAGTAACGCGATTATAATGATTTATATATAGAGATGAGAAAAAAAAATATTTAAGAAAGATACGATGATTATAAGAAGTAAGTAAGTAAGTAAGTAAGTAAAAAAAAACCAAGATAACAAGTAGTGAGTACGTAGTGAGATATACACGAGCAATCGCGTTTGCGCGCGCGCGCATAGATTCGCGCGAGTATATATGTATAAGTATATATAGAGACAGACAGAGAGAAAACGAGAGATAAAGCGTCGTTGCGCGTATATACACGTCGAGAGTATATATTAGAGAGAAAGAACGCGAGCGAGAGAGAGAGAGAGTTCGATTGTTTCGTTTCCTTGTCCGTGTTTTCTCTTTTCCTTTCCGTTCGTCTTCTTCTTCTGTCGTAGACGAGCGATATTATTATTATTATTACTACTATTACTATTATTATTATTATTATTATTATTATTATTATTATTAAATATACATAAATAAATAAATAAACAAATCATTATTATTATTAAAATACATATTATAAATATAAAAGACATATAGTTAAAACGAAGACATGCGCTTATCGCGATCGCTCGAGGGCATAAGGCGGCTGCACGATTATCATGCTGGACATCGAATTTGATCGACAACCTGGAAGGGGGGGGGGAGGCAGAAAGAACGAAAGTGAGAGGAAGGAAGAGGGGAGGGGGGGATTAATAACGATATATATCTTTTTTATGCTCGTTTTCTGTACTTAAACAAACCAACCAACAAAGGACAACAAAAAAAAAATAAATAAATAAAGTTAAGCCCGATCGGTTTCGTAGATAATGTGCGTGCATGCGAAAAAGGCGTCGTGACACACGCAGGCGTGCGTGCGCGCGCGCGGGTTTGACGCATCACTTATATAATGTATAATAAACGCGGCATACAGATATACGCGCGCGCACGCGGGCCCGCGCTCGTGATTTTTAGATAGTATATTTATATATATTTTATAGATCGTTTGGTCGTTCTCGAAATTTCATATATTTATATATATTTAATACGACACACAACACACACACACAGAGAGACACATATACAACAAAAACTTATACTCACGCGCGTTACGCTTGTGATTGTGGGTGTGGGAAACACAGTTACACGGATATATACACATATACACACGTATATAATACACAACGCAAAATTTCGTAGCGTCGAGCGCGAAAAGCGACTTTCGTGATGGGGGAGTAATAACGACGAAGAAGACGATGAAGAGAAACGTTATTAAGCGGGAGATGTATTTTTGTCTGTCGTGATTGTGCAGTCACCTTCTATATTTAGAAAAGTAAAACAAAACAAAAAACAGATAAACCTCTATCTAGAATTTTTACAAGTAGAGAAACGTGAAAGAAAGCGAGATTAACAATTAAAACATTGTATACCAGGCGTTTTAGGTCGTAAATAATTAAATAAAAGAAGAAAAAAATAAAATAAAAAAGAAAGCGAAGATTTCGTCACGCGATTCCATTCTCATTCACATCCCCAGCATATATAATAAATCGGCTCTCGAAACTGCATGCGAGTGATGTGTACATGTCGTGTGCGAGGCGCATGAAGCGAACAAAGATTTTTCCCTCCCCGCCGCGTGTATAACCAAAAATCGCTTATTCTTTCGCTCGACGATCCATTATAGACAGACAGACGGACAGACATAAATATATATCTATATAAATGCAAGCTCGCGCGCGCGCACGCGTATAAGAGAGACAGAAACAAGCGAATTGCGCAATGGCAATTCATCAACTTCACCTAACGAGAGAGAGAGAGAGAGTGAGAAACCAGGATGCGCGCGCGTGTACAGCTCGCTTTAGTTTAATTATTAAGATGAAAAATCGTCGTCCGATGAGTAATAATAATAATAATCATAATATGAGAAGAAGGAACGTGTGTACACAGTCCGCGGTGATGAAAATAACATTTTTTTTCACCCTTACGCGTGTACACGATGGTAGTGAGAGAATTATATAGCGAATTCTTTTTAATCGCGCATGCGTATACGAGAATCTTGTATAAGATTATTATAATTATATACGTCGTAGAGACAATGATCGATGATAAATAACAGAAAGCAATGATATAACAGATACACAGACAAATATACATACATATGTTAGAGATACACGCAGACAGAGACGCATGATGACGAAACGTGAAGTGTTAAATAATAAACAAAGATGAGAAAAAAAAATATATATATACACGAGTATATGGTGAAATGGAGGAGGAAAGAAACAACGCCACGTGACATATAAATAATAAATATTTCTTATAAGTAATTATAATAGAGTCGTGCCTGACAGTAGTAGGACCATCCTTGTACATACGAGCCCGCGCACAGCTACTGCGTCGCTCGCATTAATTATTACAATTACATACATACATACACGATTATTATTATAATATACATTACATACATATAACGTACGTCGACAAACGTGGTAGAAAGAAGGAGGAGGAAGAGGAGGAGGAGAGAGCTGACGATATAGAGCGTAGATAAAAAAAACAGTGAGCCTGATAGGAAATTCTTGTGATGACATATATATATATATACACATATACGTGCGGCGGCGGTGACGACGACGAGATGATGACGACGACGACGACGCGTCTTTTAAGTAGTTTTCGATTAGTTAAGGTCATTTCGTAGTGATGTAATAATACGCGAATGAACGTGTAGAGTGTAAATGTATACGAGACTCGGTCGATATGTGTATCTATGTGTGTGTATGTGTGTGTGTGTGTGTGTGTATGGTGTGTCTGTACATCACACAGGGAAGAGCCGACGCGTGATTGATGGAGAACCGTGAAAATACCGAAAATTTGTTTCCGGAGCTCGCGCGAGCAGGAAATTCGTTTCGATCATGCGGGACATGAGAGATCTTGCGCGTACACGTGTGTTTCACGTACACATACGTATACATACAAGCGTTTTTATTCGCTTGACGAGTGAGACTGCGGCTGTCGACGTCGCGTTGAACGACTTTATATGCTTGTTTTTCCAGCAACGTGTATATATATAGGTGATATGCGACAGGTTTGGGAGAATGAATTGTGATGGTGTTAGAACCGAAGATTTGATAATTTATTTTTTGTCGAGCTGTGGTTTTGAAGTGGCAGTGAAAGACGTTTTATTGGTGTTTATTGTGGGATTGTTGGTGAAATGAAGTAAGATCTTGTTATTCGTTTATGATTGAAAGGGAATTAAACGTTGAGATTGTTAAAATTATTAATTTAACATTGAGAAGATTTTGTGACAAAATTATTGTTTAAATGGGTAAAATTTCGACAAACTTTATACGTTAAAATTATTTTGTATATTATTTGCGATTTTTTTAAATTGCGAGAATTCGTTTAACGTGTCAAATAAACAATCTCTGAATAAATAATGATATTTTATTACGCTGTAAAAGAATTTCACTGACTCAACAGAGTATGCGGCAAACGCTGCCATCCGAGAGACCACTTCAACTGAGCGCGCAAATTAAACCAACCTTTTATTTGTACGAACGAAGACGCAAAAAGTGCCAGAGATAGCTCGTTTTGAAATTATTACCGCGTTATAACCGACAAACAAATTCTATGTAAAAAAAAAATATTAAGTGGCGCGTAAAAATATAGAACATTAAAAGTCGTTGGTTCTTCCCGCGCATGTGCACATGCATGCGACACACGTATACGCTATTCGACCGCGGAATTATATAGCGAAAGGAGTAATAAGAAAAAGACAGTGAGATTGCGCGCGATAGAGCGAAAGTGAGAGTAGAGGAAATACTTACGCATACTTACACACGTATACATATATATATTTAGGTAAAAAAAAAACATAGCAATACATTCTAGTTACCAACGAAGTCACTTGCGCGTTCGACTCGAGTGAAATGCGACGAAAAATAAAAAAAAATAACGGTAACAAAATGATGAATAAGGAAAGAACAAACAAACAAACACATTGTAATAGCGAAAAATTTGCGAGTCGAGTCTTTCACGTAAGATTTATAATACATTATTATTATATGAAAGATAAAAATACGAATAAATTGTATTGGTTTATCTGACGGTCGAGCGTCCACCTTAAGAATCGTTCGGCGTGAGAACTGCGTGTCCGACTCGGTGCCAAAAAAAATTGTTGACTCGATGAAAAAAAAAATAAATAAATAAAAAAAAATAAAAAAAAATAAAATAAAGCACTTTTTTATTTTGGCGATAAATCCCAAACTTTGTGAATATAAAAAGTTTCGAATAAGAAAAGACAACGGACGATCGTCTCCGAGGGTAATAAATTCAGCCGAGTTTTGGATACGCAATTATACATATACTTACAGTTCGCGTCGAACGCTTTTCTCGGTGTGTGAGCTTGCGACGTTATAATATGTAATAATAAGTGTGTGCGTGTACGTACCGAGAGTGAGAAAGATAGAAAGAGAGAGAGAGAGAGAGAGAGAGAGAGAGAGAGAGAACGCGCGGGAGCGATTGTTGTTGGCTGAACCCAAAAGATGAAAAAAAATATGAAAAAAAAATAATAATAATACTTGTAATGAACATACTCCATGCCTTACGACCTTAGATTATTTAAATAACGGAACGACGAACTAAGATTGACGCAGAAAGAGTCGAGATGGTATACAGAGTGTATCTAAAGAGAGTGAGAAAGAAGGTGTGAAGGAAGTTGGAAAGATGGAATGGACATTGTTTGCATGCGAGTCTAATAAAAGTAGCCAGAGGTATAACAAAAAAAACCACACAGAAGACAGTCAAGTAGAGAAAGATATAAATATATATATATGATGTAACTCGTAAGCCGAAGCGTCGCGTGTGCGTATAAGTACGTTATATACATATACATACGTTATAAATAAAAATCGAGAAAAAGTTGTAAGCGCGCGTATATACAAAACGATGTGAGATAGAGAGAAAGAGAGGCGAGTTATAGTTTTTATGCAGCGCGCGCGTGCGCGTGCGCGCGGCTAAAGCTCTGTATGAAAGCGCGCACCGTGGTGATAAATATATAGAAGAAAAGTGAATATTAAACAGAAGAGTTTAAGAAAAAATAGGATCTAAACGAAAATGAGAGAGGCGCGAGTCAAGGGCGCTGTGCGACACATAAATCTTCGATTACCTCTTTCATTAAAGGGCTTCGCTTTGTATATGATTTAGCCTGTATTCAATTATACATATGATATATTATATATTTACGACTCTCCATGTTCTTTTTTTTCTTTAATCTGTCAATATATACATATATAGCCAGCCTCGACTTTACACGTTCTTTCATTTCTCCTATACGTTGTTGTGGTATTAATTATAATTATATATATATATATGTATAATTGTAATATGCTCGTCGTTGACACGAGGCTGTTTAAGTTTTGACGAAGGGTGTAAAGTCGAGACGGGACAACGAAAGACCAAATGTCACGTGTGTAATGCACACAGGGCAGATAAATAAGGGGCAATGTTTTTCGTTGACTTTCCTCCCCGTTGATTTCTGCGATTGTTCTTTTTGCGTATTATACGACGGAGATGACAGCGAGAAAGTGATAGAGAAGACAGATGGAGAGGAAGAGAGAGAGAGAGAAAGCGAGCGAGAAGCTTATTATTACACACTGTTGTTCTTTCATGTTTCATTTGTAACATTTAGTACGTTATTGTGAGTTTAAGAAAGATTCTATAGTAGATGTTTACGTAAGGCGAAGGAGAAACGAATTTTACGATACAAGCGCATTTTTCACAATAAAGAGGCGAACGTACGTAAAATGTTAGCAAGAAAGTGTTGACGACGATTTGTTGAATGTAAAACTTTTACTGTATTGTTACGTACTTTGGTAAAGAAATAATAATGTAGGGATTATTAAAAAAAATGATAAAAAAAAATATGAAATGAAACGTTACAAGCATATAAAGAAAGTGGCCAAATTATCGATCAACGCAACGACATAGTCGAACTGTTATTTTCCACTACCAAAACTCTCACACAGTCACCCGATATGCTCGCCCCTTCGGCGAGTTCCTTTTATTCAATTTAATTAAGGTAAAGGTTATTGAGTTTTAACTTATATATTTCTTTTCATTTCACTTCAATTAAGAATGTTAAATATCAATAAATGTATTATAAAATGATAATTTAAACACTTGAAAGAACTTTACCTTAATAAAATCTACAACTTATAATTCTTTAGCAAAGTTATTTTAATTTCTGCAACAAGGATAATACGCATAATAAGTTTATCCTTTAGTGTTAAATTTGTGAAATTCCATTTACCAATTATTACAATTATTTGTTCGCAAAAATAATATTATTCAAATTATTCAAAGTTTCTCATGCATTTTTAAAATCTACACCAAACAAGTCGCTGTGCTAAAATATAGTATATAATGTTATAATTACAATTGTACTTTTATTCCACTACATCGAACTAATCCTTCAAACTGTTTTTAAAAAATCTACTCCGCTACATTAGATAGCGCCATCAGTTCTTACACAATCCGTCTACGTTCCGACGTTGCTGCAGAGACACTGACATCAACTCGTTATATACAAATAAGAGTCGCTAACTTTTTATTTCCGAAATCTGAAAAACTCCATTACCTCTAACGTAAGAATATTATCCGAAGCTTATACATCCTCGCATTCATATAGCCAGTCGGCCAAAGACGTGAATCTATCCACGATTTTCTCTCTTGAATAGAACGCCTGACGATATAGCCATACATATATATATACATACATACATATCCCCGAGGCAACAGCTCGTTTATCTGCACGTTCGCGCTGTCCAACTATATATATACCAGGGTGCAAAAAAATATTCCGGCGAACGAAGGCTATATATACCTTTGCCGCGTGTCAACGACAAACGTGTCCTTCGGGAGGGGCCGAGTTTTTATTGCAGCCGTTGTCCGTTGTATTTATTGGCTTCGCGCGATTTATGCTCACGTTCTCTCACTCTCTCGCACTGTGTCTGCAACTTTTCGGGGTACGTTTTGACGTGATTTTTTTTTTTTTTTTTAAATTGGATCGATTCTTTTAAATCTTGCGCGCGCTTTCTATCTTTTTTTTTACATTTCGTTTTTACGTGGATAAAACACAAATTGAAACATTTCAATTTCGTTTTTTTTAACAAACAATAAATGCATTTTGTTATTGTTTCGAATAAGCACAAAATTTATCATGTTCATCACAAATTTAACTCGAATTCACATAAATCATTAGCAACGTTAAAACTGGTTATACATTTTAAATCAATGCAACCGTAACGATCACAATAAAGCCTTTACAATTACCGACTATTCCAATAATTAATGACTATTCATCTTTTTCCGTTACAATCTCGCATACATATCTCGCGTCCTTCCCCTTCATAAACTAATAACCGCTACGTTTAATTTTCACATCGCGCCATTTCGTCCTATAAAGACGGCACCGTAAAAGACGCGAAAAAGACGTTTCAACTCGCGGGCTCTTCATTCTCTCGCGGCACTTAAAATTTTCCTATAGATAAGTACACGCGGCGCCGGGAAACGACTCTCTTATCGTTCTCGAAAGGGTTGATTTGTATTTATACGTGCGACACTATGCGTCCTTCGCGACGATTAAAACGTTTTAAGGACAGCTAAAAGAGCGAGAGAGATGTAGAGACAGACAGCCAGACATCCATTTCAACGCCGCTGAGTTTATTGTCGCGTTAAAAGATTTTCGGTTTGGATTAAAAAAGTTGAATTTGCACCGGCATGGCGCGGGTATATAACGGCTCGTTTTTATGGGCGATTAAAGTCCGTCCTCTTTGGCAAATTAAAAGTGACTTCTTGGGTTCGTTCGTTGAAGGGATAAGAAAAAAAAACAGCTGATGGATTGGAAAGGTTGTGAAATTATATAGCGTGGAACATTCGTGAAACGACGAAAATAAATTTTAACAATGAAACATAATGTTGCGAGTTTTGTATGTATATTTTATGAGGAGTGGAAAATGCTTTCGTATTAGGATAAAAATATGAATCGTAAGTAGTGAGATATCGCTAGATGCTTATGCTATATCATTATATACGATCTATTTGCTTTTCGGGTGATAATTATACGTGATAACGATTATACATCTATTTATGTGGATATTTTCATCGTAGAGTTATATATTTAAGATCTCCCGAGTCTTATTATAAGTTGCGTGATTATATAATAACTTCTATTAGCAAAGAAAGTGCAATTTTACTGGATTCTTAAAAATACATTTTATCATTCTTAAATATACAACTTTTGCTTCTTAGTGCGACACAATGTATCTTTCCTTTTTAGAGCGCAGAACAACAATGACACTAAAACAATTCCTATATAGCCTATCGACGATCGCCTTATTTCGACCACCTTATCTTTCCAATAACCCTTTTTTCCCAACAGGCCTACAATCTCCGTACACCCAAGTACACCGAGTCGCGTGTGCAATAAAGTCCAATGAAAAAGAAAAGAGGATCGTACGCGCACGTACACATAAAAGCCGTCGGAGCGCGTAACACGATGCAATCTATATCTATATATATATATTAAGCACGCGCGGTGAAACGCTTCGGAGCGAAGAGAAAAAAAAATCGTCGACAGCTCGTAAAGTTCGCACCCGCAGTCAGGCTTATCTCACTCACTCTATATACTTTCCTTTGTTCGCGTGCGCGAAATATGCGTCTCGAGTATAGTACCGTCGCGTCTCGAAGGCGAGACTGGTGGTTGCAAGCTGGGATTTTTCCACGTGTCGCGTACGCATGCGGGGAGAGGGTGAAAATAAATAGGCGCACGTTCGGTCCGAGCGTTCATCTTGTCGTCTCGCCGTCGAATCGTCTGTCTTAAGTACATATATATAGATATATATGTGTGTGCAAGGATGCGATGGATGGGGGGGGGGGGGGGGGGAGAAAGAAATTGTTGTTGTTGGCGGAGACGAGACGTTGATGCTTGAGTGGACACGCGACGTTATCAGTCGCGGGCCGATGTGATAAGCTATAAAAGTGAAAATACATATTATATAGGGTTTTATTATTGTCATTATTAATATCGTTGTTATGATATCATATATTATTATTATTATTATTATTATTATTATTACTGTTACTATTATTATATTTGCTAGATTTTATGTTATTGTAGCTTATATAAATTTTATCCTCTCTTTCCTTTCGCTAACCGTAAATATATAGAGAAGTAATGGAAACTTTAAGCAGCCATCGATTTGTTGTGTCATTATTAAGCAAGTTCTGTGTTATTTTTAATAAATCAACAGATTATTTTAATTTTCTTTAGTTTTTTTTATTATTTTTTCCCCATTCTCTTCCAAAGCTGATCCTATACATTAATCCGAATTACGATAGATCAGTAATGTTCAAGAAATTTTAAAATCAAATAACGTATCCCGATTCACATCATCCGTTATATGTTTGCTTATATTAGCCTACTGAAAACACACACGCCTACGTCTTAAAATTTGGTCCCAAGTTGCTTACCAACCAAAAACACTATACACTCTCACCCGATACGCCTGGGTTCCTTTATTACTTATACGCACCGCACCATTCTTTCTTATGAAAAGAAAAAGAAATCCTGCAAAAAGTGTCGCACCTCGCACACCTAGACGCGGAAAAAAAGGAGACGAACACACAATGAGCCAGCCCCTAAACAAATAGCCCGCGGCAAACGAGTGATCGCAACGTCAAACGCGCGTACGCTGCGGAGATATATAAAGAAAGTAAACAGCAGTTGTTATCCCTTGTGAGAGTGCGTGCCTTCTTTATTATAGTCTCTCGCCGGTGGTAGTGGTGGTGGTGCGGCGAAACCGAGACGCGCAGATTTTCGTCGAATCGGAAACCTCATCGCCCACACGGTCTCACACGATCGTTAATCAAGATCGGCTTTGTTTTCGCTCAGCGCAATTACATTAGGCCGTGGATCGATGCTTTGCGTGTGTATGTGTGCGAGTTTTAACGCCGTGCGAATGAAAACGCTTTGTCTTGTAATGGTGCTAGATTATACTTGGTTCTTTTTCAGTACGTGTTTCTTTATATGCACTATTTGCCGTTCTGGTAATTTTTCAGTTTTACGATTTTAGTAAGATAAGGGTGTAAGGGGTGTAGGATCGGAGTGAAAGATAATTAATCGGAAAGTTTAAGGTAGGAATAATTTATTTTCACGTTGCTTACGTAAAGTTTTAAGTGGGCGTAAATTTTAAAATTTTAAGCTGTTTTTCTCTAGATATATATCATAAAAAGTATAATTAATTTGCTAACAACTGCTATTTATTTTATACGCCAGACATTTTTATTTCAACCCTTTTATTAAACACATAATCTCATAAGTAACACCAATCAAACACACAAGACTCAATTCACGCCAAATTAATTAATCCACTCACAGCACACTTCTGGCAAATTAAGTCTCTATCTACCTACTCTCACCTCTCTCTCTCTCTCTTTATCCTACCGATAAATTCCGCGTCGCTCACAGTGTTTTTTCCATTCCTCGAGCAGCGAGGCTCACTTGCCATTTCGATCAGCCGCGCGCGCGCGGCACGATCTCGTCTGAAAATTAATTCTTCGTCAATCCGCCCGAACGACGACGACGACGACGTTGGCACGATGAATTTTCTCCGTTCCCGTCGTCCTCGTCCTTTAGCCTCGGGGACAAGCGTCGAACAAGCTCCCGAGGATTTAATTAATTCGCCTCGCGACCCGCGCGCGCGCGTGGTTGTGCTTCCAATTATCGGTGCGTAGAGGGAGAGAGAGAGAGAAAGAAAGGGAGGATGAATTTTTTTGTGTCCTTGCTTGTAACTTGCAGAAGTGACTTGTCTGGAAGATTAAGTGCTTGTGGTTGCGAGAAGAAATTTGTATTATTCGGCGAGGTTTGATGGGAGATTGGAGGAAAGGTGAAAGTGTGCTTTTAAAGAATTAAATTTTTATTGACGTTCAGAACGTTTTAATCGTGTTTGAAGTAGTCTCTTACAATGAATCTTTTGACAAGATGATGGTTTTGCTTCAAAATAGAAAGTGTGATGCGTGTAAAGAGCACTTGTGTTATTGAAAAGTTAATCTAGTTTGTAATATATAATATGTTTTATTAGAATATTCAAAATTTTATAATGAGGTTGTTTAAATAAATCATACCTATATATTTTATTGAATTGTTGTCTCCATTTAATACATTTGATTGATTACATTTGGTCTATTGGGCTAATCAATGACGCGCATTCCTATTCAACGGTCAGATCATGAATACTAAGCGCTAAATTGATGAAATATGATATCATTGTAATAGGTATGCGCAGACACGTATACACAAACCATATGGTTATGTGTAATCAATGGAATTCCAGTTTGTTTGCAATTTTACGCCAAGTATCTTAATTAAATCTAACCTAATCAAAATTAAATCTAGAGACCACACAATGAAACAGTATAAGTAAAAATGCCGACCAAAAAAAAATAAGATGCTTTATAAAATTTTAATTCTATACATACCATCAGCAGTGCAGACACACCAACTTTATTAGAATTGCAGTATCGCTCTAATTATGTTTAACCCTATATGTATACATAAACATAGTCAACGAAAATGCGCCTGTAATACACTTGACTCGCGCCCTCTCGTCATCCCGAAGGGGATTTTCATCGATGCGAAGATTTTTTCGAGTCAATAAGGAAAACGACAGCAATAATTAAACGCGTTCACTTTTTTCGACGACGATGTTCACTGCATGGGGGTGTGTGTATGCGTGCGGGGAAAGAAAAAGAGAGAGAGAGAGAGAGAGAGAGAGAGAGAAAGAGTACACAATATATAAGTAGAAAAAGCGTAATAAAAAAAAACGGCGACACGTGTATATTTAGCAGCAGCTATATGACGCTTGTGTGCCGCTCCATGTGACGCGCAGGCTAACGATAATACCGTACTTGTGATAATTAAAGTAAAGAAGAGACCTTTAAACGTAGAGTTATATACAAAGAAGATGAATAAAAGAAAATACGCAGTTTAACAAGTATAAATATAAAATTAATAAACAATAAACGACAAAGAGAAAAAACGGCGTATAATGACGATTATTATTATATATATATACATAGCGATTTAGGCCTATAGTTCACATTTATATAAATAAATAAATAAACAAATGAACAAATATATATATGTGCGGAGATGGAGGAGTCTAGGTAAAAAAATGGTGAATCGAAAAGAAAGGAGAAGAGAGAGAGAGAGAGAGAGAGAGAGAGAAAATTCATTAATCGGTAATTGGAGAGTGTGCGAGAATTCCACGAATGGTATATACAGGGATAATATAATTATTATGTACATTATTACGTAAAAAAAAGAAAGATGAAAAATACGTTACAAAAAAGGGTGGGGGTAATCGTGAGAAAAGAGTAAAAGAGGGCGATTGTGTATGCAAAGTCTTCGTTACGCTGACGAGTGTCGAAGGAGAAATCATCGCGCAGAGAAAGAGAGACAGAGAGAAAGAGAATAAGAGAACATATATTATATATACATATACGTATAGTTGATATATACGAATTTTTTAGAGTTTTTTCGGTAGTGCGTACGAAAAGCAAATAAAAAAAAAAGTAAATGAAGTACAGAATATAATGAATAAACGATAATTATATACGGCGACGAGTAATGTTATGTGAATCTTATCGATAAGCATAATTATCACGCATAACGATTAATAAACAAGTAATAAAAGACGAAGACGACGACGAAGAAGATTATGAGACGAAGGAGAGACAACCAATCGTGGGCGAAATTATGAGCACGTATAAAACGCCCACGTCGTAACGATGTATTTGCTAGTCAATGTTCAATGTTGAGATATTTATCGGAATAAATGCGTATACGTTGTTTACACAAAAAAAAACAAAATAGCCCAACTTTGGCGTGCCACGTGCGCGCAATTTTGTTTGCTCTCATTTTTTGTTTTCTTCATCGTATCCCATACACGTACTTTTCCATCGTCGCGCGACGCTCATATATATTTGTACGCGTTTCAACTTTATTTGCAAGAGACGGCGAATGCACAGGAAAGAGAGAGAGAACGAGAGAGAGAGAGAAAGCTGGAAATCGGAATGGTATATACATATGCTATGTCGTTCGCTCGAATTGACTCGTTTGTACGGGATTCGAGGGAGGATTGAATAAAGTCGCTGTGCGGTTTCTTTTATTACCGTTTTACACTTTTGGAAATGAGCCATACATATAATATAATACATATATACGATCGAGTCGCGGCGAATTAAACGCATAGATATATATATTTTTTTCGTTCGTTGGATTGAATTTTAGATGTATCGTTTCGTTTGTATATTGTAAAAGACGATGGCAGAGGAAATTCTTTATGTGATATGTAGGTACGATTATTACCTGAATAAAAACTAAAAGAATTAGTTACAAAAATAAACGATGTTTTCGTTGTTTTAATCAAGTTTTATCTTTTGGCACATTTTGATTAATTTTTTGTTTTAATTTCGGCATGTACGATTTGTGATTTTAAGGTTTATTTTCATTTATATACCTTTATTTCGTTGTATTGCTTCGATCATAGCTTGATGCAGTGATGCAGATGAAAGGTGACCAGAAAAATATTGAAACATAAAGAAAAGGTAAGTATGTAAGTCTTTTTCTTCGACAAAAGATATAAGTAGATATGACGGTTCTTAAAACTTTTTAATAACGCAACGCATTTTATAGTGATTTTCAAATAAATATAGTTCCAAGAAGTTAAAATATTCCGATGTTCTTGAAAAAAATAATCCAAAGAGCTTTTTTATCTTCTGTATACTTAATGTTTCTTTCTCAACCCAAATAACAAGATTAAAAACAAAAGATGAATTCAAAAAAACTTCAGATCAAATTTTAATAACGTTTTCCAGATCAGAATTCATATTAAGTTTTTACGATTATAAAAAAAACTTTTCGAAATAAAACATTTTTACACTATACCGAAGAGCGCGCGGTACATCCCTTGAAAAATTCAAAAACTTCCATTCCCTCTGCTCGGAAACCCGCGCTTTCACCGTAAAAGTGCTTTCGTAAACACACCGCAGACATTTACATCGTCGAATACTCGTCTCTAAAGACGGCGGTATATAGTATAGCGGCTGGGTCTGGGGAAAAGCCTTTTCGCGAACGCGCGCATAAAAAGACGATTCGATATCGAAGTGGTCCTTGCGTAAGTAGGACTCGCGTAAAAATTTTCGTCGCTGTTGTAAAACAATGCGTTCGCCAAGTCGTAAAATTTTTTGCCTGCAAATTGAGTTATTTTCCCAGTAGGGAGAGAAGAAAGAGAGAGGGAGAGCGAAAAATGTGTATATGATATTCCAGAGAAGACGGAGCTGGCAGGGAAATCGGGTAGTGAAAATGATATATTTTTTTTTATTTTTTAGCGAGAGTATGGAGGATACGTGAGGAGATGAGACTATGAAAAGGTAAGTAGTCTTCAAGAGAATGATGTAAAGAAAAATGCGTTTTACGGAGGACGAGATTTGCGCTTTAAAAAATGTATATATATATATATGCTTAAAGCAAAGCTATCGTTGATTAAAGTGGATCTTTTTTGTATTATATGGAAAGAAGAAGTGTAGAAAGCTATAATTGAATCTTTATTTAAAACTCGATAAGTGACGCAGTTTCGGTTATTGCAGTGAATAAAATCTCTGTGTCTTGTCTATCGAGGGCGTGACGCAACTTGCCGAACTTGCATAAGACGAAGGCAGTAGTATATGCGTATGATGCATCGCGGTTTCCTCTTCCGTTCGCACCTCGTATAGTAGAGCATCACTTTGTTTACGTTGACTCGGGACGTTTATTGAAGAACGAATATAGATCTTGATTTAAAAGGGATACGGTGACGTTGACTGATAATCAATTGCTAAGTCATACTTTGCAGAATTATAATTTTAGAAGGTAATAAACATTTTTTGAACAGTTATATTCGGAAATGTGTTTTGTACGTATAATATTAATGATAAGTTTGTGATTTGAGATGAATTGAAGATATGAATTTCTTACGTTATTTTTAATGCAATAATTTTATTTTTTATAATAATGGATAAAAAAAATGATTTAGCTTATTTGGTAAAGTTTCGCAATCGGCGAAAAATTTTACTTATTTGAAAGATTTTTTTGAAAGCTAATATATGCAAAATTTTATTATTTCCTTCATATACATATAATTTCGCAAGGATAGTAAAGCTAAAATAAAAATCTCTGCCTTTTTATAGAGCAAATAGCATTTTTTTCTTGAAGAAGGTTATTTTAAGTTTAATTTACTACAAAATTACCATATACATAAAGAAATACGCAGAGTAATAATATCATACAGCACCGATAAAAAAAACAAAAGAAACTTCTCTTAGAGTCGATGACACTTATTCAAACTATTTTAATTTCTTTAAAAAAAATACATAAACACGAGCCACTATACGTGTCAGCCATAAAAATACCGTTAAAAGGCTTTGAAACAGCGCGTAAAACGAATACGCAGTGAAAAAAGAAACGTGCAGCTGTGGTTAAAGAGCGAGGAGAAATAGAGGGAGAGGGAGAGAGGGAGAGAGAGAGAGAGAGAGGACGATCGATGGGAATAGGTGCAAACGGCGCGAATTATTGGATTCTCCGCACGCAAGAAACGGTAGCCACGTGAATGCAGTTCATGGGTAAATCCAATCTGTCGAGGCGTACAGCCGCACGGCCAATTTATTATTGGTGGCCTCGTTTCCCCTTCCGTCCTCTATCTAGTCGTCGTCGTTATTACGATCCCGTGGTTCCTATGTAATACAGCGGGTATACGCGTATACGCGCTGTGCGGTGTGGTTTTTTCTTCGTAAGTTACATCGAGTGTAGGTTATCCTCGCAGAGAAGTGAATTTTCCGTAACAACGAGTGTGTGAAATGAAGATAGAAGATTTAATGTGTTTTAAATGAAAGCACGAAAAGAGAGTTGATAAATCAAATTGATGTATATAGTATTTTACATTTTTAGTATACACAATGTGTCGCATATTACGTTCAATTTGAATTATATAACAGAATTGGTTAGTGAGATGCCTGTTCTCTATTTTCTTTTAGATTATCTATATCTCTGTCCTATACTTTCAGCTTGTTCTGTTTCAATTTCATTCAATTTATTTTGATATCATTCGAAAATTGAATACCTTATGGAATAAAAATCCCAACATTTAGTATAATGATACAACTTTACATTGTAATCAGATATAATTTCCTGTAGTCAAGGGTAATTCCTTGATTCACGCGTAAAATGTATTGGACCAAGTATAACCTTGTCGAGCTGGTTCTAAGCCGCAAGATGGGGTATACCGCAACCAATTAGTTTTCTTCGACCGTCTTAGCTCGCGCTGACAAGTCGCAAACAGCTTACCAAGTGCGATAGCTGACCGATGCACGTGGCTGTTTCAAATATAAGCATGCGGAATGAGTTACGGCTAGTGCGTTAACGAGAATGAAATAGCTGAATAGAGGAAAACAATAGTTTGGTAAAATATTACAAGAGATCAATATGAAAATAGAGAATCTTATTCGTTTTAATGTATAGTTCTTAATTCGAAAATTACATAGTCCTGGCTAGTATATTTTTTAAGCGCCACTACAGTCGTAAATCAAGGGAAGTCCACTTTTCAAAGAAAAATATATGCAAGCTCGTAAATGTCATTGCGTAGAGCATAACAGAGTTTAATACGTATTGTTTGCACATTCATAGTTTTAGTACATCGTTTATCAGCTCAAGTTTATAATACTATCTTACTTTTGCACATTCGTCGCGTGTACATATACTTAAGCTACATTCGTGTTTTATTAAATTATAAACTTTCCCAACTTTTGGAGTTACCGGAAAAAACAGAACAGTTACCGAGACGCACTCGTGGTCGGACCGACCTGTAAGTACCCTTACGCATCACTTGCCTAAAACCGTAACTCACCGCCTATCTATATCTGTATCTATTCTTGGTAAAAAAAATCGTGGAATTTCGCTCAGTCCTCGATAGCACTTTGTGATAACCTCTTCGTACCCATCCGCACACTCAGACGTATAGCGACGAGGATTAAATGGCGGAGAAAATGAGCTTCCGGTCGAATATCCTGTATACGCGCTATACGTCTACACCTGAAGGGTGAATTTTCGAAATTTTCAACGCTGCACTGCGATGGTAATAAAGAACTGAGTGTACGGGTATACGCCGTTCGATCGTAGAAGAGATTTCCAGACTACGTGCGGGTGAAAGTGCTTGGAATGTGAAGGACTCTGACCCTCGCTACGATATTTCCGATCTGGCGAAATGATCTCGGGTGGATAGTGGCTGAAGTTTCAAGTTCCGTTTTTTCATTTTTGCGAAGTCATCCTTCAAATTCTTTTTAAAGAGAGCTAAACTCCGATAAAATAATAATGTTTTTGAAAAAGAAAAAAAAAACAGAAAATCACAACGACCTGCGGTTCTGATTATATCGCTTGTTCACCTTTTACCAATAGCCTCAACAGAAAGTCACGCGTGTCTCTTTCGTATATGTACGTATTACTTACCAGTAGAATAGATAACTCTTACTGCATACCATTTTTTTTGTACGTCAGTAAAACAAGATTTCGCTGACGTTTCTCGAGTTTCACTCTCTCCTTTGTGCCCGCGAGCAGACGGGAAAAGCTTACGTTGTTGGATTTATTGCCCGCGGGCGATAAAGTTTGGCCGAGGCTTCGAGCGATTCGCTATCCCTAAAAGAGCGATCGCATACTCATCGAAGCAAGCTATTACGGTCTTTTTACGGCCTGTCGTCAAAGCCGCTCGATTGGCAACGTAACAGAATTATTTTTTTTTTGTTTGTTCCTTATACTTTCTTTTAATATTATGGACAAATTTGGTTGGGTCATAGTAGAGAAACTTGGTTTGGTTTTATATATAAGCGAAAAAAATACTAAGCTTAATAGAAAAAAAATGTTTTCTTCATGAGTTTTAATTAAAAAAAAAATGAAAATATTTATCATCGTAGTTGGTTTGAAAGTTAAATTGTTAATGTAATTATATTGAAATAATTTGTCTATAATGTCGGTATCTGTATAAATATTTTTCTTAAAATTTATAGATACGTAAGTGTGTGAAGTATATAATCATCTTTAGCTCATTTGACTGCAAGTAAGCTTTAATACAATTTATATCTCGCTTTCGAAATCCACACCTTAATTTTTATGATGTGACCTTCCAATATCTTATAAGATTGTATGCTTGTATATTAGGAAACATATTCAAGTGATCTAGTCAACACTTTCCTAAAAACAAAAAATCACCTAAATGAGTCCTAAGATATAATTCCATATTTCACTAAAGTGCCAGTCATTTTTTTTTCTAAGTATAAAAATAGTTAAAGTAATCCTTATTAACTTATAGATATACAAGATCTCATTCAATATTTTCAATGCGTCCTGTGTTTCCAACCACTACAGTCCGAAACGAATATAACTCTTCCGTTTAGCGATCGTCTCTCAGCTCTCTCTCTCTCTCTCTCTCTCTGTCTCTCTTTTACCCGTATCCGACCTATTCATCATCCGCTAAGCACCGTAGAATTCATCATAAAAACCACTTAATGCAATTTCACATAATCCTCAACGACATCGCTTGCACGATACTTTTCCGACTTGCATCTCTCTCCTACCCCATACTTGCGGAATTTCTTAAACTCCATTTTACCTCGCGCTCTTTTCCGATATCCAAAAGCCATTAAACCTCAGATTTATTATGCCATTAAAATTGCCCGCTTTACCTCGCATATACACATACATCCTTTTACTCCATTTCCATTTCAGTCGAGCACTAAATTATATTTTATAAAGCAACTCCCACCCTTCATAAAAAAAGACAACACCAGAACTTATTCTTCCTATTTTATTCGACATACTATATATGATTTGCATTACCTCTACTCTATATATGCATATATACACACGGATGCTGTCGTCGCGTCGCGTTTAAACTTGTGCGGTAAGCTGCCGCGAGCGCGTATATAGCATGACCAGTGACCTATGCACGACGATGAGGACGACGCAAACTTCGGGCGATTCTAGACCGCTAACTTATACATACTGGTGGCTTTGTCATGCGTTCAAAGGCCGCGGGTTGTTTCGTTGTATATCATGCATGCATGCGTTGCAGATACGCGCGCTCGGGAATGCGCACCGCTGCGATGCTACTGCTATGGCAGCGCATATTTTGGAAAACGTGAGCAAGCTGGTTTTCGGGAAATGAATGGGTATATAAAGGAATGTTAGAAGACGTGCGTATGTGGTTGGTTGGTGAGAATAGAAAGAATGTCTGTAAGTTGGGGTAGTATAGCTGAATATAGGTGTTTGCGGTTATAGAAAAAAAAATGTATGGTTTGGATGACTTTTTGTTTGCAGAATGTTGATACAACTAGGTTTTAAAAATGGAGTTGCTGAGAGTAAGTATGTCATTAGGTTAATTTGGCGGCGTTTTCTTTCAGTTCAAAGAAAAGGCATATAGTTGTTAGCTTTGAATGAGCTTACAAGCTTTATGCACCACTTGACCTACACTTGCCACCGTCGTGCTATTACAAAGAAAAAAGTGTAATCTTATAAAATTACAGCAGCCTATACTCAAGTTTAATTTTCAGTAATTGGAATGATATAATTAATTCTAATAAAAAAAAAATAACCACATTTCATTAATTTCTATATATAACCCATACTTACAGTTCTATTGGTCGAATTTATTAATCTATACTGTTTTCATCTTCTCACCGCATCCCTATAACACCGCCTGAAACGACACCGTAAACAAACTTACCACAGCGTATGTACATTGGTGACACTAGCATTATACCACCACCCCTCTGCACCTCTCCAGTTAAACAGCATTTACGACAGTCAACATATACACGACCATTCAGTTTCGAAACTACGTCTCTCTCTCTCTCTCACGTTCTCGCGCGCAATAATCAGCCCGTGGCGGTAAGCTCGCGTGCGCGTGAGCACACGAATTCTCTCGAAACTTTCGATTTATTTACTCGCAGTAGCATGCATGCAACTTCTCTCACACAGACTCACCTTCGACTGTATTATATTATAAGCTGAATTAATAACGCGAGTGCGAGAAGTATAAAGGTGGACCCTCTGGGAGAAGGTCTTCATTGTAAACCCGTGCGCGAACAATCACTCCTGCGGATATATATATATATATATATATATATATATATATATATATATATATTCCCTCGGCACGCGGCAACATAAAACACGTGTTCACAAAATTTCCAACGGCAGTAGCGACGTCTAACAACATTCTGAGGAGGCGCAGAGAAGATTCTATGTGTATCTGTATATATGTGATATGGCTTGCACGTCCGCTCGTGCGCGGGTATATAAAGTAAAACTTTTTTAATTAATTTACAGCGCACGCGCGCACACGCGCCTTGTGTGTATATATACATTCGTTATTCCACAGCGTTGCGGGCTAATTAAGACCGACCGTGGAGATCATGATTTCGAGGTGCTGCGGGAAAAAATTACGAGGGGACTGTACGCGCGACCGAAGATTTTTTCGCTGCTTGCGGGGTTTCCCGTTTTTTCTTTATCGAGGTATATGCGGTGAGTAATATAATTACATTACTTCGAGGAATTTCGGTGAAGAATATATTGTGGGCACTTGGGGAGCTTATTCTGATGAATTATATAGAATTTAAAATTTGTTTATGGTTTGGGGTGAGGATTAAAAAAAGTTAGATGCCAAGCAGTGTAAATAATCGCCTGTTGTAATGCCTGTCAGAATCAATTGCGTTGGCGTATATCAATTACAAAGAAGTACCATCCGAGTTCCCCAAAAAATTCATAATTCTGTATAACGCCCTTCTCATTTCCATTATTATATTGGCTGTCGCCAACAAGACAAACAATCCATCAATTAATTTTTTCCTTCCGAAAAATAATTTCCCTTCTCTTTACGCCAGCAACGAGCTGTTTGAACGTATATGTCACGACGCCTTTTCCCTCCTCCTTCTCGCACAACAGCTTGTCGCGCGTACAGCGACGACTATACGAGGGCAAAAAAGTAAATGAAACTAATGAAATAACGGCAAGAACACAGGCCGCTTTGCGCGAGAAAAACGTCTCCATTTCTTCCTTCCTTTCTCACTCACCACTTTTCTTTTCTCTCCCTCGGCTCTGCCAGTCGGAGGCACGTTCGCGTCACTTCTTCATTAATTTACCCCAACATACACACAGATATATACACATACTCAAGCAAAAACTCGTCTCTTCTTTCTTTCGCTCTACATCGCTGTGGACTGAGCTAAGAGTAGCAACGACGAGTATTACGATTATGCGGTCGAGAGTCGTTGACTCGTTCAAGAGTGTTAGCTGCTGGATCAGCGCGCGCGTACCCGCAAGTTACACGTGTGCGTGTGTATATATATACATAGGTATAACACGTCGAGCGAAAGAGAGAGAGAATCTCTTTGCCTTCGATTTTCGATTCGACGGAGTGACTGTGTCGTGGGAATCCCGGTCTCGCTCTCGCGTGGTGCCCGCTCAACATGCTCCAATTTTCTTTTCTCGCTTTGTCGCTGCTACGGAGATATTACGCTTCGCTGATCCGCTTCGCTCGCGCTTTAATCTTTTTTGCGCAGCTCTACTGTCTTTTTGCGTGATGAAGCTGGGTTGAAGATGGCAGTGTAGGATACCTGCTGTATTTTTTTATTTTAATGAAAAGTATAGTTTCATATATAAAATTGCGTTATCCAGTGAACTGGAAGATTAAAATTGAGGCGTTACAAGGTTTAAATATGTAAGTTTCATAAATTTGCTAAAAATATATGATTATACAGCTTTAATTTTATCGTTGACTAGTAAAAATCGTAGTTTTATTGAAATCCATTCTTTTCTTCATATTTTAACCAGCATTTTACTATCACGTTTACTTTAATCTTGAATTTTCTCTCTCTCGAGTAATTGACTCGAATAATTCCCCTCCACAAATTTGGACAGTTCTTGAATCCCCAGTGCTCTTCGCATACATGACCTTTTCCCTTTACTCCCTTACTCTCTCTCCCTTTTTCTCTCTTTTCCTCCATTTAATTATGCTCCCTCCAAATTCTGGTATTAATCTCTGCTCTTCTTCTTCTTCTACTTTTCCACTTTATTTTTACTTCCAACTGCCGTCGGTCTGCTCTCTACAATCCTCCCCTGCCCCTTTTCTTTTTCTCTCCCAACTGTGCAATTCCTCCTATCTCTGTACTTTCCACTTCCATAGGATCAGACTACGTCTATACCAGCCAGTCAGCTCGACACGCCTCAAAGAGATTCAAGGAATCGCCATCCGTTTTATCGCGTGGCCCGCCTGTGTGTATAGTTCGTTGGCTACGGGAGGGATGAACATTCGGGATATCCAAGCACGCGCGTGCATCGGTACTCAAGCTGCGACGTTATCTCGAAAAGTGCGTCTGGGTCATTAGATGACGCGACGCTTAATCGAGCAGTCGCTTGCGCTTACTCGCATAGTTGAGGAAATCGTCATGGAAGTCGGAAGGGGATAATGTACTTGATTCGACGGGTTGCAGATGAGAAAAGGGAGGAAGAGATCGCGTGGATTAACTTTGCGAAGTTCGCGTATAGTTCACTGAGTTTCTGTATCATGGTTTCTCTCACTTGGTTGCCAAAAAGCAGTCGTCGCAGCGTAATGATGCGTAATTTGCTTGTGTGTGTGTGTGTGTATGAGATCGATATTTCAGGTGAAATCAGCAGCTCAAAATTTTAAAATTGCTTAACATTTGTAGACACTTAGTTTTTTATAAAAAAAATCATGTTCCTAAATTTTTAGATCAATATTTCAATAATTACAAAAATTATTGGACATCAAAAATTTTTATTTTTTGCAATTTTTGGTGAAAACTGAACTTTTGCCATATTTTTACTTAAAATCCTGAAACTTTTTGTATAGAACATTGGTTGGGAAAAAGTTTGCATTTTTTCTATAGAATGTGCCAGTATTTATTTTATTTTTAAAATAAATTTTAAATAGTTTTAAGCTCCAACTGTTAATTTTAAATAATTTATACAGGTACATAGCAGTCATGCTGAATCCACAATTTTTTATTTTGTAAATTGGATTCCAGCACAGCTTCCTGTTCATCCACGAAAAAACATATAATCACCAACGCATAAAATTACATCAGAGAACAAATAGATACCTAAGAGAACTAATAATAAATTTCATTTTAGAGACTGTTTGATGAAACGACTTATGAAGATTCCTTCTATGATCTAAACGATGAGGAAGATGGGCATCCAGGTGCAGACGATTTTCTATTTAGATTCAGCAACTTACATAATTTATTAGAAAAACCAGGCTACGCTGAAATTATTCGAGCAAATTTCGATGTAAATAAAAAAGAAGTTCTGCTTGCTATTTTAACGTTCGTTAAACAATTTTCTTTGCCAATGGATGCTGCAGTACAGTGCTATAAAATGTTTAATTCTTTTTTTAATGTCTCCATTATGCCAGACACACGTTATTTTATCGACAAATTATTTTATCCTAAGAAAGACATTGTCTATCATGCAGTTTGCGCTCAGTGTAAAAGTTATATACATATATTCTCTAGAGATAAGCGTTCTCTTCTATGCAAGGTATGTCAATTAAATATTAATTTAAAATCCCCACCGTATCGTAATTATTTTGCCGTTTTGTATGTAGTAATGGAGATTATGAACTTGAAAAAAAATAATTCTATTTATTATGATGCTATTACTTTAAGATCCGTAGAAAGAGGTGAATACTTTGAAGATGTCTATGATGGATTCTGCTACAAAAAATTTATTGTTACGCTACTAATACATTCAACAGTGATGGATCTACCATTTTCAAAATTTCCAAATTTTGTGTATGGCCAATTCAAATAAATATTAATGAAGCCCCATTTAGCGAGAAGATTAAAACCAATAAACTTTTTATTATGGTTTATATAATATTTAATCGACATCTACGTAAAAATAGGTGAATTTCCATGCAATTATGTGGATTCCCGGTAATGGAAATCCACCTAAAAATCCATCTAAACATAGAAGGAAATCTATCTCGAATTTCTATTATATTTAATGGAAATATACGTAAATTTTTAAATTTCCCGGTATTGGGAATCCACCTAAAAATTCATCTACGTAAAAATAGGTGTATTCCCAAGCAATTACGTGGATTCCCGGTAATGGAAATCCACCTAAAAAATCCATCTAAACGTAGAAGGAAATCTATCTCGATTTCGAAATTAAAGAAATAAGTAATGAGAAGCTTTTGTGACACGTTTTTAAAAAACTTAAATTATTTTAAAAAATAGCAAAAAAGAGAACTTTTATATACGTATGTTTTGATGGAGGTAAGTACAGACGACAAACAAATAAGTAGATTTGATCAATTAAAACTTTATTTCAAAGTTTTAGGAATTTCATTCGTTTTATTTTTGTTAATTTGCGAAACCCTTAAGAAGAAATCAAGTTTTTCCGAACTAAGCAAAAGTAAGCTCAAGCTCTTTCTTCCTAGTTTCTTTTTGTAAATGTCTGAGATTCATCGAAGAGAGTTTTTCTGCTGTTTCCCTACAAAGAATTCAACCTTTAGAAAAAAAACGGTATCATAAAGACGTTTTCAATTATACACGATTTTTCCCTTATATTTACAATTAGTGATGTCAGAGAGAAAAAAAGATATAAAAAATATATTACAACAAGGGGCAAATAAAAACATATAAATAAAAAATTTGAAGATAATATTAAAACTAAATTTTTTCTGTAATATATGTTGTATAAGTAAAGCATAATGATTTAAACCCATGAAAGCGCTTTTAAATACATCTTTCAAAATGATAAAGATATAAGAATTTCTGTAACAATAGCGATTGTGCCCAATATGTAATATTTTTACATAGAAAGCGAGGGGTTAGTGCGACGAGATCGAAGTCAAATCTGCGTGGGGACGCGGTCCCTATAGTTTGAAATAGAACCTTTTTACTCCTACGAGATGACATATATTATCGTAATATTTTTTCATATTTAAAATTGGTAATTTAACCATACAACAAGGAAACTTAATTTTATAATATATTGCAGCACATTTATAAATATTTCACAACGGCATATTATTAATCTCCATAACCATGAAATATTATTCACCTATTTTTTTATTATATTTTAGTTTTGTTTACCTTTCAGAAATCAACCATTTAGATGTAAATGAGTTACTGTAGTAACTAATTTTATAAAAGATTTTTGATGGATAATTCTTCTGTGGGGTACTTCGCGGAAAACTTTACAAGATCGATTAGTCCTCCAAGGAATCTCACTTTCTTGTAACAACCTCGTAATGGAAGATGTAAGATGAGTCAAATAAAAACTTGATCATCAAGACCATTCGCGTTAAAATATTAGGGATTCATAAATCCTCTTAATGAATACTAAAAAAAAACGATCAAAACTATTCAAAAAATTGTAAATTTTCCGTTTCAAATAATTTTGAATAGCAAATAACGTATTTCGAAATAATTTATGTTTTTTATCACGCTCAATTCTTCTCAAACGAGAATAAATTGCGACACCGTGAGCGCTGAAATTATAATTATAATTAACATACTAATATTTAGCGTTTAACAAGAAAAAGAGCTGAAAATTAGCTTACCCCGCATGAGTGAGCTCATTTAAATAGAATTAAATTATAATTTTTTATCGCAGCGAAAATTTGCATTCGGGTGCTGAAACGATTAAAAGCATAAAAGGCACGTGTTCGTTAAGTTTAACTTGTATAAATAAATACGAGCAGATAAGTCAGATGTATTTTTTAGATGTTGTTTAAAATGTCAATCTCAGAATATTTTACTGCACATATTTATTTTACGTTATTATTCGGAAATTAACTTGAACACAAATTTTAAAATATCTCAGGAATATATTACAAAATTTCTGAAACGCAAACTTCCTATGTTATAATATATTTTTCAGCTAACAAAAAACATGATAACATGTTTTATTAATTATATTTCATTTTAAAAATACTTTCTATGCAACCTTCTATTCAATATATAAAACTCGGGAATGTTTAATCAAAGATTTTAAATATAAAATATTACTGAAAATTCAAATATTGAATCTTATAAAAAATTCTGTAGACTAAAAATTCAACATTAATATTTCACAATGTTTTGAAACAGTATTTTTGAATTTAAACCTTTTAAAACTTATTCTAAATTAATCTCCAACACAAAACCTCAAAATTCTACGCCGTATAGCAAATAACATGCACTTCGCCTATCTCCTTCTAAAAATATCACTCATAACATTTCCCAACAAAATCCCTCCTTCCTTGCCCCCGCTCACCCAACCGTGTCAGGTCAGCGTGTATAGATAAAGACAAATAACAGTCCTACACAGCCTCACGGCGCATATCGCAATTCTCTCTCCCTCTCTTCTTTCCCAAAAATCCTACCTCTGCACCAACATATAAAAAGATCACAATGCAGACGAATGCACAAGTACACACACACACGCGATATAAATGTGTCGTAAACCCAACCGCGTCTATCTTTATCTCTCTCTATCTCTCTCCCTCACTGGTCTCGATTTCTCTCTCTCTCTCCACCCCAATGCGCAACGGGCATGGGGACAAAAAAGGCCATTTCTCCTATCGTGCTACACGGCAATGAGTTTCGATTCCAATCTCGCGACGCGCATTTGAATTTTTCAGGAAAACGCGGGCGTCCGAAGAAAGCGCAACGATTTGTCGCCGAGAAAGAGGGGAGTAAGGTTTGCTATATGCGTGTGTGTGTGTATGTGTGTATGCATATGTGTGTAGATGGGGATAGTTGCGCGCTTCGAGACAGGCGCATGGAGTGAGAGAGTTTGCGAGATTTATGAACGGCTTCGCACTCACTGTTTATGCGGGTATAAAGGTAACGGGGAAATGTTTTCAAGTGATAGGGTTACAGACGGAGGTTTATTAGGAGATATACGCGCGACAGAATCAACGCGTGAAAGCGAGGAGAAAATTTGAATGCGAATTTTGTTGTCGTAGGAAGAGAACCGTATTTTTCATTTTAAAGTGACTAGATATTGTGTAAAGTACTATATCTTTATCGTTCTGGTTCATTTGTCATTTTTTGGTTCTTTCAGTTGTTTAAACTTTTATTCATATGAGCGTCGATTGTCAGAAAAAAAGCTTCGATTTTTTTCTACACGCATCAAGGATTAGCGCACTTCTATTCATTTATAACAATTACTCTTTGTACCTATAACAAAAGGTGAGATATTTCAACAAGTTTTCTAGCATTCCTCGACGACTGAGTTGAGCCAGAATATTTTCCATTGAAATTTCTAAATTCAGCCAAACGTCATATGAATGGATATAGGGGAGAGGGTCGAAACAATGGTATTCAATTAAGTCATTCGCACAGGCCGCACTCTCGAAAACGACTGGGGCGTGGCGTAAGTACCGAAATACAGTATGAATACACAATTTTCCCATGGCGTATATATAGTGCCAAAGAGGAAGGGTAGGGGGGGGGGGCGAGTACCTCGGGAAGTTAAACCGAGCGAACGCGGCAACGGAGACTTGGACGGTGTTGAGATTATCAAGGCGTTATAGTATATTACAGTAAAGCCGAGGGTATACATATATTGTATACGAGATATCAGGAAGGTTAAAAAAAAAACGATTTTCATAGCGCGCCACGATTATGCGTCCTTTGAACTTTGTATGTATGTAAAAAAAAAAACTTTTAACTTATATTTACTTATAACGCGCTTTTACGAGCGCTCGTATAAGAACAGCACATAACCGTAAATACTTAATTTCGTATGCTCGACCAGTTTCATATTAGTTTTTCTCGGCAAAAAAACAACTCCTAGTGATTATTATACCTATATATATATACACACGTAACTCCTAACTTTTTACAACGATACACATACTTTTCGAGATCCCGGGAGGCAATAGCCGAGTGAAATTACGCATGATAATCGCGAATGTTTCCCTCCGTGCGCTCGCGTCGGAATTCAAAGACTTGCAGTCGATCGGAAAATTGAATTGCCATTGTGACGGTGTTTACAGCTATGCGAAATATATACACTTGCGCCTGCGTATTGTACGGATGGTGAAACGCGAGGGGGAAGGAGAGGAAATCGTTCAGCCCTTTTCCTCCGGCGTTTCAGCCCGTGCGCGCGCGCAACAAAAAGAAATAGGAATTGAGTGCGGTAATAAGGAATAACGGCCGTCTTTCTGCCATCGATTCATTTCCTGCAAATAAATGGTTTCCTGGTCACTCTTTTCTCCCTCATGCACTCCTCTTCGATATTCTCAAAATGCCGGTTGATGAATGCCGACGCAACAGTTTCATTGTGGGCATATACTGGAGGTGAATTGGCGCAAGACGTAGACGTCGTATTATGGATGATTGGAATATTTTTCTGATTTGAATTAAAATTAAGAAATTTCGTATGTTACTATAAGGCTGTCATGTTTTGTATATTAATTACGAATACTAATGAAACAGTGTTTCGCTAAAGTACGTTTCTAAGCCATTCAATTATAGAGAACTAAACATATATAACGAATTGGTTATCGTAAGACAGGACCATCTTCTTCCTATAATATCCACGTAAAACAACCAATTAGAAACGTGCTCCGAATGCGATTACACAATATAGCTGATCAATCAGCAAGATATATTCCCGTTCCCTTTCCATCACCCTCTTGTTTTTCGTGACTCCATCGCTGGACTATAACTAGACTGAAATTCACGTTCCTATAACGAACATTCCTGGTTTTCTTGTCCCACGATGATTGCTCTCCGATAATTGCCTTTAGTTTAGTTAATAAGTAAGATAGTGGCCTAACTCTAATTTGGGTTTTTCCTCTTCAGCTATAGGTCACGTCTTATCAATATAATATAGTCGAATGAAGCAGGGAGTATGTGACTTTTTCAAGGGTAAAGGCGCTATGATAGGATAAGTGGATCGATCGAGCGTTTGTTTCAGAATGATATATAAATGTCAAAAGTAAATGTTGCATGAATTACGGGATTTATAATTGTTAATTATTGCTGTTTAATATTGTTTAATATTATACACTTTATTCATACGTTTTATATCGTATCTATTTACATACTCATGCTCACATATATGAAATCTTTCTACATTTTGTAATATACTTCTATGAAGGTACTATACGACTGTTGGAAAAAGTGTCATTTTACCTACGGCACGAAATCAATTTCGCAAACGCGTATACATGCATCGCTTTGCAACTGTTCCGCTATCACGATTTTTCCTGGTGCAATCTCCGTTCGGCTAGTCTCTAACTTTTCGCTATACGGATACAAACTTTAACGTTAATATCGAGCTTTTGAACTTTTCTTTGATTTCATGGCTCACATTTTGCAAATAAAGCAATAATATCTACCAGTATCGTCTCAGTAAATCCTTATCCAGAATTATTAAAGAAAATACAAAAACTTTCATACACTAATCGCAGCGTTCTATCGGTGTGCATTTTATTAAGATAAAAATTCGATTCTCTATAATAATAGTACTTTCATTTTCCACGACAGGCAAGATTGATCGCGAGCATTAAATAAACATACGCTTCGCTATATGCACTATTCGCACCAGAAATACATGCAAATTATGTCGCTCGCGGCGCGGCCCCCGCGTACAGTGAGTTTTATATATACAGTCGTTTCTCTATAGCGCTATACGCTGCAGTTATATTGCAAGTTTGCGAATTTATTTTATGATTTCTTCGAAAACTGCATTAGCCAATGCGCCGTAATTATACGAACGGCGACTGCTGATTATTTCGCTTTCAAACTTCATATGCGATACGTTTGATATATAAGGATAACTTTAATTAAGAAATACGCAAGATGTTTTTTATTTATTTATACCCTCTTTTTTTTGGTAGATGCAATCCTATTCGAAAATATTTCAGCTCAAATTCCACGTCCATCGGTACGTTTTTAATTAAATTCTGACCTTTCACTTGTATCTTAGAACTTTATATAAGGTACGTCTCCTATGTATACAAGCTGCAGAACGCTCTACCATCATCAATCATCTTTTGTCATCGTTATATCCTGGCTTCTTGTATATATAGCTCCGAGAAATTCTTTCACCATTGTTGTCAACGATAAAATATATACTAAACTTCTTACATGATACTCCATAAGCGCATGTGACAAGATCCTATATTAATTTCCTATACTTTCCTTAACGAGAATGCGTGTCCTGAAAGTTACCCCTTTGTATTAAACTCTTATTTCTTCATATCACGAATGTTGTAACAATTAAAAGTAGCCTACACATCGATACGTGTACTTTTTCCAAACCGCTAACCACGAAAAGAAATTATCATTGAGGAAGACGATAACGAAACCCTCGGCAGGAAACCTTCCCATACACCTTCACACACGGCAGGCAGGCATAGCAGCGATGTTATCGCATTGAAAACATAATAACAAAACGCGCGGCCGGCCATTATAAATCGCTCCCCTTACCCCCTTGCTTCCTTCTGTAGATTAGACAGCGTTCTGTCCATTCTTCCTGGTTACCGCGGGCACGCTCGCTCACAAAAGACCTGTTTTCCGGACAATTTATTGCACCAAGCCTTCGCCTCCCGTCGCGCGTTGCGTGCTTTCGTTCTTGCATATTTCGCTTTCTTCCATATACGTATATATATATATACCATGTCAGAGGTTATAGCGCGCTTAATTTCGTTTTCTTTCGCGCTGCGCTTGAGCGAGCGAGTTTTCCTTCGCCTTTCGCTATCGTCGTTTTCTTTTCGCTTCTTTTACGTAATTATCCACCATCCTTTTCCACGTCGAGTGTTTTTTTCTCTCTGGGCCTTCTCTACCTTTTGTGTTACCCGCGTATTTATGTCTCATTATTCCCCTTTTTCATTCTCTTTTATCGTTGTCGTCGCCTTGTTGATTCTATTCTTTAGTTCCGTTTTAAAAGAATTCTATTATTCGGAAAAAGTGTTCTTTTTTATCGATTGCGAAGAGGGAAATGATTTGATTTATGCTTTTTGTTTGAAATTGGTTTTGTGATGCGCAACGAAAGAAAATTTTAAGAATACAGTAACGATTGTTGTTACGTTGAAATAGGATTAGTGGTAACTAATTGTAAATTAATTACATCACTCGACTTATTGTTACAGTTTGATCCTTAAATCCGATTTACAGTTCTTTGATGTAGTTCCGGAAATATTAAGGTTTCAGTATCGAATATCATTGACAATACGTGTGCTTCTATTACGAAAATATGAAATAACTCACAGACTATATTTATAATTAAAAAACAATTTGTTAAGAACTTCGCATATAAATTGTTATACGAAACGAGAAAGTCTTTTTCATTTAAAACAACACTCACATGTGGAAGTGTCAACGAGTAACGTATAGAATCCAATATCCGAACTATTTGAACTTCGACGCATTCAAGTAGTTCGAAGAATTTACATAGCATTACAATAATTCGTACTTCACGCGTTCGCGCACGAGAGAATTCGAAGTCAGTCTTGGCAGCGCCAAACAATCCTGAACGTAAGAAGAGTCGAATTCATTCCAGCTTTATTTCTCGCGACGGTTCTATTCGGTATTTCAATGTAGCCGACGGGAGCTTCGGCTAACTCTTATACGCAAGTGTAGTGGTAGCACCGGCTACCCATCATTCTCTTCTTTTGTTTACTTTAATCTGACTACTCTTCTATCTCTTTTTCTCATTTACCTTGTGGCGTATGCGCGGCTACTGTTCTACTCGTTCGTTTCCCACCTGTGCGTGCTCTTGTTTCGTTTCTGCTTTTTCGCGTCGTTTCTTACCGTCCTTTTGGTCTGTAATTCCCTGTGTACACAGTACGATAATTCGTTGTTTTTCAATTCTTTAATGGCTCAGGTGTTTAGGTTTTCTTGCGAATTTTTCCTTGTGCGGTTAAGTTGATTAGCAGTTACTTAGTGTTATAAAATATATTAAAATGTGTTTTTATAGCAGATAGTTTATATCTAAGTTTTTACGACAAAATATCTTGTAAAAGTTTAGACACATTTGAGTATCATTTGTTCTTGACATTGTCTCTTAGTAATCCAGTAGTACAGTGGCAATTACAATCCTTGAAATTGGTCTCGTGTTTATTTTCAATTATTAAAATTAATTAGATGACTTCCACCAGCTTTGGTTAAATGTAAACAGATTATTAAGCTATCCAAATTACTTTTAACCGTTAACCAAACTATCGCAATATGCATTAAAAACAATTATTTATTGCACAAAATAAGTCTGGTAGATATGTTAAGTACAAATTGTATAACTACATTTTGTATTATTTACCGATTCAAACTGAATTTTGACATTACAACTATACTATTAATACTTTTAGGTACGTTATTTTTTTTTATATCCCAGGCGGAAATAACTTTTGCGTAAAATTGCTAATAAAAGCAAATAAATGCTTATAACAAATAATAACAGGGAGATTTGAGACGCTTACAATAACTAGTAACTCTTATAAGTTCTTATTAATATTTATTTGCATTTATTTGTTTTTTCTGGTGGTTCCATTATTTATTAATTAATAGTTAATTATTAACAACTATACTCATATCTATTATCAATAATTTAAATTAATTAGTAATTGCATTTGCATATAACTTTTATTAACCTTTCTTTTCTCTTATAAAATGCAAATAACTGTTATTAGCATTTTCACTATGATACATTTCGAAAATAAAAAAAGCAAATAACTGCAAATAGCAGTTAGTAGTAGCGAATAATTCTTAATAACCATTACTAACTATTCTGAGCGTCCCCAATCTAGCTTTTACAATTAGCAAATAATAGCAAATAACTGCTAATAAAAGTTATACTTAATTATGTATAGTTATTAACAGTTGTATGCGATATTTTTTCCGCCTGGGATGCATCTATTTGATTAACACACTAACTATAAAATATCGTTAGTTAATTTTCCACCAGGAAAAGAAAAAACATAAAGGACCCTCTTCGTTTTCCGGAACCGCTTTATAACGAATCCCTCGTATCTTTATTACTACGCCGAACTCGTTACCCAAATAGTTCACGCTAAAACTAGACGCCACCGGTGCGCAAACGACTTCCCCGCCCTCCCAACTAAGCCCAATATACGGCCAATCGGACCCGCTGCTATCGCGCGCCGAAATCCAGTGATTCCCATTAAAAATTGCCATAGCCGAAAATTGACTTTACCCCGTCCGCTTCTCACATACACATATACGTGGGATATGTGCGTCGGATTAATTACATCACTCGTGCTACGCTTAAACTTCAAAATTAATGACGGCAGCAGTGCAGAACGTACGCGCGTGCGCGCGTGCAAGCATCGATTGCTCGATTAACGGGGCAATGCGGATAAGGTAATTCAGCCCGATCATTTTTGCCTATAGTGCCACTTTGCGAAGTTGAGCTTGGAAATAAAGGGAGCGAGCAAATAATTCTGAGGTTACCCAGCTGCTCTGGATTATGTAATGTGTTTGCGTTGTAAATCGGAAATTTAGACGATCCGTGATGTAATTAGTAGCTTTTGTGAGGTTCAGTGGTAGAAAGGTTTTAATGAATTTTTAGTGCATGGCGAAAGTAATTTGCAAGTTTCGACGTTTTAAACAAACCTATATATATTTATCAATGATTTACGTATAATATATTTGTATGTTTTTAAGAGCAATAAATATCCTCGATAATTGCTGATGCTATTAATATTTTTATAAAATAATAATGCTTTTTTTAACGATTATTAATAACTAATTGGAATTGTTCTACGTATACCACTCATTTAAATTTTTCAATTAGTTAACTCTATTTCGATCGAGATTACCATTAATTATAAGGAACTTTTTAATCATTATATTTTTTCTCTTGTTTCAGAAATCGTGCGTACACCACACGATAATATAACATCGGCAATATATATCTGCCAGTCAGAGAAACTTCGAAATCAAGAAGTAATATATACAATATGGCTCTCAGGTTCTTTGTCGAAAAAAAACAAGCGTACAAGTAGGTAACGCGTAAGCCGCGGGCACACTTAATTACTCGATAACGAAAAAACTTGACGAAAATATACTGACCGTATAAACTTTCTTACACGAGTGTGCAACTTATATATACGGCCGCTCAATAAATATTTCGCCAAATACGTGTCTCTCGACTTATCGCCCACACTTCCGCACCTTCGACTTCTTTCGGCCGTAAATATAAGACATAACTCGTGATTACTTATTTACAAAAGTTAATTAAAATCAATATGCGGGTATGTCGCCGTGCAAACTTTCTCTCTCTATATATATCGATGTATATCTAAAACTTACGAAAGAGAAAACGTAAGCTCGATCGTAAGTCAAATCGAAGCCCTGAATAAATCGCATCTGCAAGCCGTTTTACTTGACTTTTAAACTACTCGCGCGCGCGAGTTCTGCGCTATTCTCTCTCTCTCTCTTACTTTCTTTTTCTCTCTTTCTATACTCTTTTAGCCTTCGGGAAAGTAACACGGTGAAGCTTTTTCACTTTCTTCTCCTTCTCTTCTGCTTTTTCTGTTCGACTCTTTGGAGCCTCGAGTCTTCCCTGTCTCGTCGATCCGTCTTCCATTCAACCGGATTTACCGAAACGCTGCCAAAGTGCTGTAACATATTTGGAGTCGGCGAAAAAATTCAAATGAGATTTGTACCTGCGCACCTTCGAATTTACCTCGATGAAAAATATCGTTTGAGAAATTTTTTTTTATTCTACGTTTTTTCTCTCTTTCTCCCGTGCGTTCAATTTACCTTTCACTTTCACACTTTTTAGCATACTTGAATTAGAGTTAATGCATAAAACATAAGCTATAAGCGCGGTAGGGCGAAAAATTATATTGAAAAATCTTTAAAATATATAAACATGTATTGATATAATATAAAATAGTTGAAAGAGTAGTTTGTGAGTTTATTCGATTAAACTGACAATTCAAAGGCAATATTCCTGTCTGAGTAGTGATCAAGTGAGAGATATTAAAGAGAAAGCTATAATTGTGATCAAGTTTGGGAATACTAGATTTTTAGAGCCAAACTCTACACGGATGTAAAATCCGAACGATAATGTTTTATGATTATTAAGAACTTCGAAAATCTTTTGCAAAATCTATGTCTGTTGGCGAGTGACTTTAGAAATTGGCTTTGAAATCCCAAAGAAGACGATCAACCTTTTAAGATGCCATTAAATCTAATGGTGCTGAAAGTAAGCTTAAAAGTAAGAATTTCCTTAGTAGATTCAGAAAGGAAAAATATTCATTTTAATATGGTGAAAGCTTTAGCTAGCTATATAATTTGTTAACTTAATCGGATAACAATATATATAGCACACTTTAATTTTCTAAAATATGCTTTGCAAATTTTAAGAGGACACTATTCAAGCGTACCCATACGCAATATCAGCTGCAAACATGTATCCGCAAGCATGGTATTATGTACAGTATGTCTTTAAATTAGCTAATGAGTATGTATACATGATAATAGATTGCAAAGAAAGACACATATCAAACCTGAAACTTAAATTTTGTGAAAAAAATGCTTCCATAAAAAATATCTTCTAAAATATAACAATTTTATCGAGAATCCGTCACACGTCTTCACCTTTAATTTTCAACTATCCGTCTTCTCTCGTCCTCTCCACACCTCAGCGCGCTTCTCCTAATGAAAAGTAACGAGCGATCCCTTCCCCCTTGTCCTCCCCGCCCCTCATCCATTTCTCTATATATCATTTCTCGTCGGGGATTTACACCTGCCAAAACTGGCGGCAAGGCTACTTCACACCAATACGTCCTTCTCTCCAACACCACTCGATATTGGATTACACAGCTCGACGTCTGATTAAAGGGTATATATAAGTATACAGCCTCCTCCTTCTCCTTCTTCTTCTCCATCTTCGTCTAATACACTTAGTACTATATACGCTTATGGTTCCCTTATTCTTCTGCTCGGCAAAGTTTCACCACGCGTGCGCGTCTCCCTCGAGCCTTCGGCTTGGATTACCAAGTTTGCTGCTATATGCGCCGCCTAAAGAAGTATAATACATCTCTCTCGAGTACGTACGTGAGTGCGTGCGTCAAAGTCCCGAGCCGGATTTATTTCTTCATTATAAGTGCCGGTGTATATACGACGACGCGAGTAGAGAGAAATATACACGCGCGATGCACTCACGTTGCCTGATATAGAGGCTTTAGGCTTTACATATATATATAACGTTCGAGAGGAAGTAGATCGTAAAGATATAGAGAGGCCGGTTCAAACTGAGCTCCTAAACACCAGGATGCGTGCGTGTTTATAGGTATTATACTACTACGTTTACTTGGTCCGATTGTCTCACGCGTGCTGGGTATATATATATATATATAGGTAATGGCGCGAGTACGATATGAGGTTGAGGAAAACGAGAGGGAGAGGGAGGGGTACGGAATTTTTACGGTTACGACAGGTTCGTGAGATTTTTTTTACGGCGAGGAGTGAATGAGGTGAGGGGCTGTTTAATGCGCTTCAAAGTGGCTTCGCCTATACACCCCGAGCGTTCAAGTGAATTTCAAATATTGGTCTTTCTTTTGAGATAGAAGCTTTTGTTAATGGGATAGTATGAATGATATTACGTCGAATTTTGCCGCAGAAGTGTTTGGGTTATAGTATGCGAAGTGCATTTTTTTTATATAGAGATTAATTTTATGTATGGTATACCGTATACGTAAATTCAATAAATAATAAAAGACAATGTATGAGTAACGAAATATCTCTATAGTTGAATTTTTATCACAATTCGGGCTCTCAAACTCTCTTGAAAACTGGAAACGCATCTCAATCGTTACGTCGAAATTCGATAGCGCTATTTCAAGACGTTCTCCGCTTTTCCACTTTGAAAAACATACGAAAGTTTGCCCATTTCCTTAAAACACACGAAAATGTAATTCAATTTCTCGTTATCGGTCTTAAAAATCAACGTTTTCGGCTCCGTATACGAAACTTCCTTCCCGAATTTACACAGGGGATACAACTTTTGCGAAGATCCCAAGCATATATATACACGCGAGAAAGAAAATCTTGGGGAACCGCCGGAATCTTTCGCTTCCCAGTTTTCGGTCCCCTCGTCAATCTTTTAATTCGACGTTTCTGCTTATCGCGTCTTTCATTACCATAATGTGCGGTGGATGTGATCAGGGGCCAGGGTAAATTTATTGAATTACGTTAAGATAAATTTAATTGGAAAATGCAACTTTATTGTTATTCATATTTTCCCAATTTGGTCAAAGGTAGGATGCTGAAATATACGTATATTGCTTCCTCAAAGAGGAAGCTTTGTAATGGTGAAAACATGTTTTAAGACTTTTGGCACGAAAATCCGTCGTTTTTGAGCAAACAAATTTTCGTGTCTGTATGTGTGTGTGTGTGTGTGTGTGTGTGTGTGTGTGTGTGTGTGTGTGTGTGTGTGTGTGTGTGTGTATGTGTACCGGCTATAACTTTTGAACAAATTGACCGATTTATATCGGGTAAAGTTTATTCTCTTCGTTTCGAAGGAGAATAGAAATAGTTTAACCTATTTTTTCATTTTTCTGTTGTATTATAACCAAAAAACGATTTTCAATTTTTCGTTTTTTTAATTTTTAAATATCTTACGGTAGATATTACTTACTTTAATCAATTTTTATTTAAAGGCCGTCAGATTACCTACAATTTCTTTTTTTTAAAGTTTAATTATCTTTAGTCTGTCATTTGTTATTAAAGAAAATATGG
>JAWWEQ010000010.1:9788926-9816848 GCA_035583055.1 Torymus tubicola
TTTCACCGGGAGCTAATAACTAGACAAGAAAAGTGCCTATTTTATGGCCAAGTCTAAAATAAATAGTCAGTTATTGGTTAAAAAATGTTTTGGATTTCCACCAGGGTAGTTTTGCTTTTAATAAACTTTATTATTTTTTTTTAGAAATTATTGATTTTTTTATTACTATACATGTTTCAGAAAAAGATAATTCCATACAGTTGAAATACCATATAATTAACAAGCAAATACTATACTGATACATAAAAGTCTTCAGAAATTGAGAATAAAAACTATTGTAAAATGTTTGTCGTTCTTTTGATTCAGTGCAATTAATTAATATACATTTAAACAACACACGTTTAAAATAATCAAATGGAAATTTTAACAATACTTAGTTTACAGTTAAAAATCTTGAATATTTTTTCTATATATTTGAAATATTCATAACTTTTTTGAACTTTTCTTTTTGTCGTTTCAGAATGTTTTTCATAATTTTAGAGCCTAATAATAATTCCACAAAAAAAGCAATTGTAGAAAGCAAATACCCACATAATAAAATAGTAAGTAATTGGTTATTGAAAATAGCCATATTATACGTCTGCTTCTCAATTTGATATTTGATCAAATCATATTTGTATATCTTATCACGCAAAATTCCCGATGAGTGAATTTGCAAAAAAGTTTTATGAATTTTATTAGCGTACGGAAATGCTTGTTCGGATACAAAAATTAATTTTTGACAAGTAAATACAGGTTTAGCAATTTTCGCTATAGGATAACCGGAAGAATCATAATATGCCTCAGCAAATGCAGCTGCAAGTGAAGTCAATGTAACACAAATACAATTTTTCTGTTTTAGTAATTTTTCCATACATACTGAACTATCGTCAATACCTTTAACTTTTTTCCTAATACTCAAAACATGTTTATCTTGATCGTCATTCATGAAGATACGTTTTACATTAATTTTGCTAGTGTAAATATCGAAGGAGGATTTCTCTATTTCTTGAAAACTGTCAAATGGTATTTCATTTTGTGATAGACTGATTTCAACAGCTTTAGAGTAAAAATTCATAGAGTACTGAAATGATACGATGATAATACTTAAGACAATTAATCTGTCTGATATTTTATCAGGATAATTAGTTAATGGAATCCCAAACAAAATTTTAATAACGTCAAAAACACTGAAATTTGTTTTTTTAATTTGAAAATAATTTACTCCCGAAATCATGATTATAATAGAAATCGGTAGAATAAATATGTAAATATAAACATCTACTGGAATATTTAATGAATTTGTTTTAACAACAGGTACAAGTGCCACTACTGGCTCACAGTTATAACCAAGTTCTATTTCAGTGACATTCTTAATAACCCCAGCAAATACAGGCGCTATAATGAGATGTATGCTTCCATTTCTCAATTTTTCTAAACTTTTTTCCAAAATGTGAGCAAACAATGTATCGTTATAATTATCAACTTTGATGAAATTTATGGCGAAATTCAATTGTCGTAAAGCTAGTATCACCAATGATTTATCAATTCCGTCATCACTTATACTCCCAAATTGATTTCTCGCTGTCTTATAAAACGGAGAATAATGAAAAATAGGCAAATTGATAGGAAATTTATTAGCATCACTCAATTTGTCCGGAAAAATTGAAACTGAAATATTAGAATTTAACAGTTTTCTACTATAAGTATCGAAAAATGGATTGAAGTTGAACAAATAAAGTTTATTCTTTCGTGTATTAATCTCTGCAATTGTAAAATCTAAAAATTTCTTTAGCCATGCTTGTTTTGTAATTTCTTGTAATACTTCTTTTTGGATATTGCTACTATCGTAAAATAGCACTAAACACTTTGGTCGCACAGTTACAGGTGATAAACTCGCAATAAAATCCAATTCTCTATACAGTTCAGATATTCGCATATTATTAACAGAATTTCCTAAATTATCATGTACTAGTGTGTAAACGACAGCTTTTTCACCTTGATCTGCCCTAAAAATTGGCAACTTAAAAAACTCATCATTAGAATACAATTCAAAATTCACAATGTCAACGATGATTGCTGGAATATTTTGTAATAGTTCATACAGAATGATATTATAGTGAAAAGAGTATGAAAACTCTTTACTGTTAATAAAAATCACCAGCTGGTATGGATCCAAATTTTTCGTTATCTGTTGTATTATTAAACTAAATTTATGAATTTGTAATCCAGATGCTAATATTTCATTGAACACATTTGCTAGGATAATATAATAAAGACACTTCATTATTACAAAAGTTTTTTTTTTCCATTAATAAACATGTTTGGACAACGAAAATGCAATAAATATCATATTGCAACATTTACATATTTTATACTTCATAACACATACAGCACTTTTTAATTTTTACTTTTTAATTAAAATAACGTCGCATTGACAAACTCTTGTGATATATGTACATAACAAAACATTTACTTCTCACTATTTCGTTTGTACATTTTCGTATTAAAGATATTTTTCAAAAGATCAGAAACGCATTTATTGCCTTTTTTAACGTTTTTAGAATCACTACAAATAATAAACTTGACATCTATTGACGGATATCATGCTTTCATAGATAAGCATCTTTATAACGATCAACTCGTCAATCATACATAGAGGGTCTTTAAATACTGTAATTCACTTATCGTGCAGTATTAATGTTGATGAGTACTTTGTGTTCCTAAAAAAAAAAATACATTTTCTCCTAATAACTGTTCATTGTGGTGGTGTAAATAAAAAAAGTGATTACTAAAATTTTATTTCATTTTATTCGATATATTTACACTATCAGGTAGAGATCCAAAAACATCAAACTTAGGGTACCAAACGCTGCTCGAGAACACGTAGCGATATCTATGGGCCAACGATCCAACTAACACGTATGTTTCTCGACTGAGTAAAGATTCCACTCGGTCAGTTGCTCAAACGATGCGAGTGTTGGCAAGAAAACTGGCCGACTGAACAATTTCTCACTCATACAAACTGTATAATTTGTATGTAAAATATAAACTATACTAAAACTAACTTACACACTAGACGCAAGTAAAAGAATAATTTCAAATTTTCTGAAAAATATTAGTATTGACTTCTCATTTTCATTATAATAGTAGAGTTTCACAAATTTATTCTTAACTTACTTAACCGAACAGGACTAAAACTTTTGTAAAATAAAATATATATTTTTATTACAAACATTCTATATAGTTGTAAGGTGCAATCAATATATATATAATGGAACGAATTAATTCCCCATCACCCATAAATCAACCGATAACGCCAATACTCTACGTCGATTTATTCACAATACCACATATCCTTCACACAGTAAAGAATATCCTTCCAACCATATACACACACACACACACACACACACACACACACACACACACACACACACACTCACTAAATATATCTATCCACACATATACGTATAATATATATACACACACACACAACGAAAGGAAGAGACAGACACACGGGCGTGCTAAAAAAAAAGAAAAAAAAGTTAAAATAAAAAGAAGAAAAAGAAACGACGACCTGCGCGCACGATGCGACTCGCATATAGTGTCCTCCGCATCGTACTCATACGTCTGTCTATACGTTATATAGACTCGCCTAAGGACGCGAAGACGATCAAGAATAAGAGAGAGAGAGCGAGAGAGAGAGAGCAAGAGGGACACACGCAGGCATGCTAATTAGCTACTCTCTTCTCGTACAAAGCGCCTGCTCAATTCGAGAAACAAAGAGCCGCTTGCTCTCTCGGTGGACAGTGGCCGTGCCGGGCGCGCTCGCACAGATTCTTCTTTGTGCGACCGTATAGAGCAGGTATATAGTAGCTTACAGTCGGTGAGCTGAAAGCCGCAGGAGAGGAGAGGATTCCGATTTTTTTTTCTCTCGCGCGTCCCCGGCCTTCGAGGGTATATGCGGAGGCCTTTAAAACCGTATACACATATATGCGCGCGAATCGAGGAAAGTGTCGAGCCGTTGTATATGGTAAAAAAGTAGAAATATATTTAAGTGATTCGGAGGATTTTTGGATTGTTAGATTGAATGCGAAACTTTTATTGATTCTTTTTTATGAACAAATACAATGCTAATTTTTTAAAGTAAACATACTGATTTAGAAAAGTGAAAAATTGATTATGGAAAATTGGAGTGCAAGTAGATATGTTCATGTATGGTCAGTCAAGTCGAAATACGTTTAATCAGTATACCTAAAAGTTAGTATAATATTTCTTAATGAAAGATTATTTACAATTGACATCGCATGTACGAGCGTAAATCCAAAATAATCGTTATACGGATTTCGGAGTAATTCATATCAAATAGCTCAAAACTCCATTCAGTCAATGCTATATGTATTCTCCAAAATACATAAATAAACCATTACACCAGCCGCATCATAATCCTCGAGAAATATTAAACCACAACTACGAAATAATATACATATATACAACAATTCGTCGTCTCATGCAAATCCGCCTATATATATTCATTCATATACGAGCCGATGAGCACAGATCGAATGAAGAGGAGAGATCGAGACTTTATATCCTGTCAGTTATCGGTTTCGCGCAGCTCGTGGCTTTTTGCCAAACCCCCGTCGGCGGAATATATAGACCGTTTAACGAGCGCTTCGTTCGCTCACTCGCGCGCGCGCGCGCGCACTCGCCGGCTTATCAATTGCTGACTCCGCATTGATTCCATTATGCGCGCGCGCGCATGTATAGACTAGATGCGCCTTCAATATTTTCTATTGCGTAATTCGCGTAATAATGAATAAGATCGATACGGTCACTATCGTCGATGCCCCGAGTATGGACGTTTGCTGTTGATTTGCGTAATATATATATATAAATTTTAGATGTGGATAGAAAAAGGTTTGAGAAATTTATAAGTGTAAAAATAGATACAATAGTTGAGGTCAATTAACTCATATTTTTTTTTTAAATAAGCGGTTGATGAACTGTAGAAAAAATTATGATGGGTGAATTATATACGAGTTGATGAGTATAGGGAATTCTCATAAATAACGTTATATAAACGAGAATAACTTGTTGAAAGCGTTATATAATGGAAAATTATAGAGGAAGAATAGAAAAATGAAATGGGGGCTATTAAATTATAAATATATGTTTTATTACATCTCTTCTTTTAATAGATCAGTTTTATTTCTTTGGCACTTCAAATCCCTTCTAAAAAGAAAAACAAATTCCAGATCGAAATAATTTTTTTAATACGTATTTTTATCAAAATGAATTATTGAATTTGATAAAACTATAATTCGATAGCTAAAAACCGCAATTATAAGCATATAACAAATCTCACCACATCAACTATCCTCATCCTTATCAAACACTCGATTGGTCTGCTTTACCGAGCGAGTAACTTCAAAATAATCCAAATCCCGCAACACGCACCGTCATACTCACACATACCAAACGCTACCATACATGCCGCCTATCACGCATACTATACGCACGTATATATATCACGATATACACGTTATATTCACTGCACGCCTCCATAATCTCGCGCGCGTTCACCGCGACCAGTGTTGCCATCATATCACAGCGGAAGTTAACGAGGCCGGTTAACCTCGCTCCCTCCAAAAGCGCGGGCGAATTGGCTATCCTGTTGCGTACGGTGCTGGCTGGTGCTGCGCTGGCTGCTGCTGCGCGCGCCGACGTATAGAGCGCGGGTCGCGCCGCGACACCAGCACATACTACGCTAGTGGTAGTAGTTTACAAATAAAATGGCCGATACAACACGGAGAAGCAGCAGCGTATAAGCAAGGAGGGCCCGCCACCGACAGCGCCGATAATAAAAAAAAAATGTGCGCGCTATCGTCGCCGCCGCCGCGGGCGCACCATCCGGAGCAGCTACGCCGAAGACGTTACACCAGGAGATAGCGAGGCATCAACGCCGCGTGTCTCTTATACATAGAGAGAAGAACGAACAACAAGAGCTCGGTATACCGGGTTCGCTTCGTGTTTTTTTTTCCTCGCGTATAACCCCAGGATAGTAGCCGCCGCCGCCGCGCGCGAAAGAGAAACAGAGAGACAAAATATACGCCGCCGCCGCCACCTTTGTCCGTATCCGTGTGTGCGCGCGCAGCCGCGTGCGTGTGCGAAAGAGCGAGATAGATAGAGAACCGGCAGTGCGAGCGAGACAAGACGATATTATAGAGAACGAGGGAGCGCGATAAGCCGCCGCGGCAGCCGCGTTCTCTTGCTCTCTGTGTCCCGGGGCCCCGCGCGCGAGAGACTATCCTCTCTCGGCGCCGCCTTGCGCGTTGGCTTGTACACACACGCGCCCGCGCGCGATATAGACGCGTATAATACGTGTGTGCCGCGTACATAGTGGTGTGTGGCGGAGCAGCAGCATAGAGCGTGTGTGCCGTGCGTGTACAGCCGCGAAAGAGAGAGACAGAGAGATATATAGAGAGCGAGGAGCTCGTCGCGCGCTGTGCGTGTGAGCCCGTCGCCATAGTAGTCGTCGTGAGCGAGAGTGTGAGAGGAGTGAGAGCGCGCACCCGTGTGTACAACACTCTCTCTCTCTCTACGTGCCCGTGTGTGAACCACACACGCGCGGTGCACGGGGAGACGACGTCGACGTGCGTGTGTGCGCGCGTGATAATATACGCACACGCCTCTGTGTCGCAAGTACACGAGGTCGGTGAGGACGGTGCTGTGTGGCCTGAGAGGAGTTCATCCGCGAGCGCGGGTGTTCACCGCCGCGCCCGCTTAACCTCCGTGGGAGCGCCACCGTGGGAGTGAGAGAGAAAGAGAGCGAAAGAGTGAGTGAGTGAAAGAGAGCGTGAGATAGACGGAGATAGACTGATAGCAGCAGCACTGTGCGGCCCCAAGAGAGTGAGCGAAGAGAGGACAGAGTGGCGAAAAAGAGCTGTAGGCGACGCAGACGCCGTCCACTGGGTGATACGGAGCAGCCGCCGACAAGAGTGTCGTAGCGGACGAAGAGGAGTGTGTGCCGCCGGTGCGCGCTACTTGGAGTGTGCGTGCGTGTGAGTGTATCTCTCGTGGATCAGCGGATTTCCCCCTCCCCGCGCACCGCCAGCAGTACGTTCTCTCTCTCCGTTGGTGCTCCGACTCGTATAAGCGAGCACACAAGCCGACCGCGAGAAAGAGAGAGAGAGATATAGAGACTCTAAGCGGCGCGCGGACTCACGCACACGCGTGCGGGGGGAGAGGCGCGCTCTCGCGAGCCCGCTAAAGCGAGACAGAGAAGGAAGCTATCTCGCACACATACGCCGTGGCGGCGCGCCGACATATACGCGCGCACCGCTGCTGGCTCCTCGTGTTTCCTCTTTTCACTTTCGTTGTGCAGTGTGTGTAGTTGCCGCCGCTGCAACCGCGTTTCTCTGTATATCTGTGCGCGCGCGGAGACGTCGCCGCCGGAACGGAGCTACATACCCGTCGTCGTTCTTTAAGGTTATCGCGCGGGGACGCCGCCACCGCCGCCGTAGCCGCGGAGACGCGGCGAGGCGGCTGTGTTGTGTCGCGGCCGCCCGCCCGGTCGTTGGCCAACCAGGGACTCCTTCTACGCCCGCAGCCTCTGTTGTTTGGGGGGTGGGAGGTGAGGAGTGGAGATAGGAAGAAGGCGAGGCTAACTCCAAGTGTTTTGGAGCTCGCCGACAAGTGCTTCCGGTTTCGCCAGTCGAGAGAGGAGGTGCAGCCGCCGGGGTCGAGAGGAGGGAGACCCGGGGGCAAGAGGAGGCAAGTCGGAGGTGAGCGAGGGCCAGATATGATCCTCGCCGTCGACGCGCCTGAAATTTGGGATATTGGAGCGTGACATTAATCACCTTGCTCTGGAGCCGTTAAAGATTTTCCCCGCTGACCAGTTCGTCATCGTGGAGCAGGTGGTTGGCCCTGAAGATGTATTGACTACAGACAGTGAAGAGCCTACAGTCACTAGTACGGCTAGTAGTCAGGCCAACGCCTCCATTACCACTTTGACGAACATGTGCACCACACCCGGGAATACTGGTACCGGGTTTGGCTATGCCACATGGTCATTTAGCGGACCTAGTAATGATAGTCGAGAAAACACCCAAAGCGACATTGCCAGTACCATCAGCTATGCAGTCAACAATAATCAGGATCAGGGATCCAATAGTGCTAAAATACAAATCGATGTCAAGCCAGCTAAAATACAGAATAGTGCCCATAGAAGAACCATGTTTACTATGAATGATAGTTGCCAGCAGACGCCCACTACAACTCATCACGGACATAGCACAGGAGCTCATAATCAAACTGCCCATGTTACTCACAGATCCAAGAAGCATCATGATGTTTTTGCATTAACGTGTGATAAGGGCGGTTGTAATTGTGACGCGCATCATTCTACTCCACCACCTTCTCTTTTTCCGAATACATTAGTTTTTGCTGCTGATAAGCATACCATGAGCAAGCATTTTATGACTCCAATTGGTCCGATTCAACTCACAGCTGAAGAATGCAATGAAATCCTCATGAAAAGAGCAGCTGCTGCTTCTAGCCAGTCTAATTCTAATAATGTGGCATCCAGTCAGACAGATGCAACAGCTCACTTTGGCCATGTTTTAACTCATGTAAATACAACACAGTTAGATTTGAAAAGCAAGCAACAAGATATAGGATCCCAAGTTCGCGTACCTAAGGAAAGGCCATATTCGTGCACAGAGTGTGGAAAGTCCTTTTTACTAAAGCATCATCTTACTACACACGCAAGAGTACATACAGGGGAACGACCTCACATTTGCGTGCATTGTGGCAAAAGTTTTGCGCACAAACATTGTCTCCATACTCATCTTCTTCTTCATAGCGCAGAAAGACCCTTTCAGTGCAGGGAGTGTAAAAAGTCTTTTACATTAAAACATCACTTGGTGACACATACAAGAGTACATACAAGAGAACGGCCATTTGTTTGCCCTGAGTGTGGTAAAGCCTTTCCTCTGAAGCGTCACCTTGTGACACACAGTAAATTTCATACAGGAGAACGTCCCTTTGTTTGTGAAGAGTGTGGTGAATCATTCGCCCAAAAGGAACATCTAACCATGCACTCACGTTTCCACGGCAGTTTGCATCCATTTGTCTGTCCTGATTGTGGCATGAGCTTCCAGAGAAAGTTCGAGTTAGTTAACCACGGCCGGCTGCATGGTAGGATACCCCACTCTTGTACAGTCTGTGGAAAAGAATTTCTGCAAAAAAGAACTTTAATGGCGCACATGCGGTTACACACTGGGGAAACACCTTTTGCATGCACAGTATGTGGAGAAGCTTTCCCAAGGAAGTCTGATTTAATAGCCCACTCCAAGATACACAATAGCAGTAATAATTCTGATTCAGATACAAAACCATTCACATGTCGGTGAGTACTCTTATACAATTTCAGAAATTTAATTCTCAATAGGTTTTTAATACTATTAATATTCACTTTACAGAGAATGTGGTCTAGAATTCAATAACAGGGAAGCCCAGACATTGCATTTAAGGTTACATTCAGCAGATAGAACACTTGTGACTGATCTTTGTGGACTCGCAGCATCATTTCAACAAACAACAGGACACTTTCTTACAGCTAACACCTCTAGTGCTCATCAGGTGAATGTTTATATTGATAAATTCAATGTGAAAAAGAGGTCATTCAAACAAACATTCACATTTCATAACTTATCTTCCACCAGTCATAGTTTTTAACACTATCCAAAAGTATATTTTAGCTGGATAGTAATTGTCCATATTGACCTAAAATTTTATTATTTAAATACAAAAGGTCATTTTACTTAAAAACTCATTTTTCTGCATTAATGCAAACAATCAAATATATCAATAACATCATAAAATCATTGCACATAACACTATCATAATATTTTTCATTTCAAAAAACAAACATTGATTAACAGATAAAAGGTAATTTTTAAATATAATGTGAAAAGTTATTAGTAAAGTAATTGCTGAGTATTAATTTTATAAATGAGAACTCACATCAATTTATTGAAAAGTATGTAAATGAGCAATTTTTCAAACTGAAAAGTAAAACTTCAGAACATTTATTTGAGCTATAATTTCACTATTGTCATTGTCTGGCTTTTATTTTGATGCAGGTAAAATTTAAATTGTACCATGGAATAGATATATAATTTAAGTATAGCAAGTTTCATTAAATATAATTTTATTAGTAGTATAAAATATTTTATTAACACTGTGATAAATATTGCTTTTAAAATGTTATTGTATCAACAGAATTATATAAAAGCAATAAGATTATCAATGTAAAAGGTGATAATATTAATAATTGGATAACAATAAAATTGCATTTATTCTTCAGGGTCCAATATTTGATATTATTGCGAAAATTGTTGTGCTAATTTACTAATCAAAGATATTTTTAAAGAGGACAAAGTAAAACATCCTGCAAACTTACGACTCTAAAAAGTAATTACATTACTAATTTTATCAACAAAGGATGGGCTATCAACAAGGCCTGAAACGATCGCCGGTGAACTTGGAACTGTACTCATGCGTTCATCTATATCGAAGGCGTTCAACCAGACCCTTTTCGATAGCCCTCCTTACGTCTTAATTTTCACCGACCAACAAATTCGCAGCATTTTCTAACAATCACAATGTTTCCTAGATGAACGGACCGCTGGGCTCGGCGAGCGTGAGCCACATGCACGGCGCGACGCAGACCTCGCCACCGGTGGGTTCGGGTCCTAAGCCCAAGCCCCATATCTGCCCGGACTGCGGGCGAGGCTTCGCCCAGAAGCATGGACTCTCGCAGCACCAACGCCGGCACTCAGACGGCAGCTGCCACATCAGGTCGCACGTGTGCGATAAGTGTGGCAAGGCCTTCTTCCAGAAGAACCACCTGCTGCTCCACCAACGCCAGCACATGGACCCCCCGCCGAGCATACTGCGCCAGCAGCAGCGCCAGGCAGCTCAGGCGGCGGCTCAGGCCGCCCAGCAGGGCGGCAGTGGTACCACGCAGGTGATTACGGTGGACGGACAGACCTGCAACGTCGACACTAAGTCGATAGCTCTGCAGGCTATTCAGCAGCAAGTGCAGGCGCAGCAGGCCGCTCAAGAGGCCGCCGCCCGACAACAGGCAGCTCAGCAGCAGGCAGCGCAACAACAGGCATCGCAGCAAGCGCAACAACAGCAGGCGCAGCAGCAGCAACAAGCCCAGCAGCAGCAAGCACAACAGCAGCAACAAGCGGCTCAGCAGCAAGCACAGCAGCAGGCGGTGCAACAACAAGCAGCAGCGCAACAGCAGCAAGCGGCAGCGCAACAACAGCAGCAAGCCACGCAACAACAGGCGCAACAACAGCAAACGCAAGCGTGTTCCGTGGATACAAAAGCAATACAGTTGAACGTCACCATGTGAGACAATTTTACGAAAAAAGATGATTGTTGGCATATTGCTCCTAAGTCGTTAGCGCACCCACACCCGCTGCCACCACCGACCCCCCTGCACGCACTTCTCTTGTACTAACAATAACACTATAGATATATTTATTATCTTTAGATTTCAAGTATGAAGTAACCGATTTTATTACAAGACAAGAGTATATATACATGAAGAAGAAAATTATACATATTCTAAGTATGTAAGGCTTGTAACAAGGAAATAAAATAACCATATATTAGTGTTTTACATATACTTTATATATAAATATTTACTTTAGATACGTATAAAAAAAGTGGAGAATGACGATGAAACGAGTGTTATAAAAAAAACTAATAACTGATCTGCTACTGCTCTGCTACGCTGAATTTCGCGAGAATCAAGTATATAGAGATACTAAAGCTACAAGTTAGTTGCCTTATAGAATCACACTACGCAAAAATGAAATAAAATACGAGATTTTTTTTCTTTTTTTTTGCGAATACACTTCATTTAATTTTTTTTAATAATTTTTTTTTAAGTTATATTTTGTTACACAGATTACATACATTTATTTTCGTTCTGCGCCAGTGTTACCAGATTCCATTAAGGTGAAAATAATTTACGATTGTTCCATGTAAGATTTAGAATCTCGACGATTTTGTGTATAAAAAGACAGAGAGAAAGAGATACATTGTTTGAACAGGAGAAGGTGGCGCCGTGCACCGATCGCGTCGAAAAACGAGCGGACGGTCGAGCGAGCTCGCGCGCGCGCAAAGGCAAATGACAGCAGAGAGAGAAAGACGAAAGGTAAACAGAGAGGAAAGCGAGGAGGGGGTGGCAAATGGTGTGCACTTACGAGGCATCTGGAATCACAAAGGCGCGCGCGATACGCTCTCGCTCGTTGCGACGCAACACGTTGTCGCGCAAGCGAGAGCGGCCGAGCGTCTCCAGACTTTATCTTTCGAAGAGTCCTTGAAGACCAATCGCACTGTATGTCCTTTTTATTTTTATTTTTTTAAGAGGATTTTGAATCAGGAAAAAGAACCGTTAACTTGTTTTTTCTCTTTGGCGGATGAATTTAACTTTTGTAACGAATTAGAATGAGGAAAAGTTATGTGGAAAAGTACGTTCTTTTTATATTGTTTATCACTGATTTTATAACAGTTTGTTATGTAAAAATTTGTTACAAAGCGATGATTACATGCTTAAGTATTCATTCAACTTTGTAAAGAAAAGGGTTATGTAAATCCAAACTTGAAAAGCTTTATTTTAGTATTTTACGAAATTTTATCCTATATCAAAATATCTATCGAATAATAATTTGTAATCTAATAAAAAATTAGATAAAGTTAAAATTGATTGAAATAATAAGTTATAATCAGTTGTGATTTAGACCTTGTAATAACCGAAACGTCGACTTTATATTTAAATATGTAATCATTTTCTTTGTACAGACACTTAATTTCTTTAAATTTATCACGATCACGCGAATGTATCAATCATAGCCATATTAACTTATATCGTGTTCTGACGAAATTGAAGTTATTAAGTGTGTATTTTGTTTAAAATTATGTACTTGTTATTTACATATATCAATTATGTCTAAATCGACGCGCACGTATATTTTATTTTGTATTTTTCAAAAACAAAAAGTCATTTAAAATATTTAATTATGGCAGAGATTTTTTAACATATGATGAAACAATTTTTAAAGAATTGTTTTTGTACAGAACTACATAAAAGCGTTCAAAATTTCGCTAAAATTTATATTTACACGTATTGTATATTACAAAATCAATATTTTTTAAAATTATTAAAGAAATTGCATTCCAAAAATAAACGGTTCATCAATTTCCTGTTTTGAATTTGAGAATTGAAAAATGATTGCATTTAATTTACAATTATGAATGAATGCCAAGAATAAATGCGGTAAATATTATGTCAGATACTGTAAAGAAAGAATATTATTTTTCAAACGTTCATATTTTTACATACGTTTCCTCATTGCTTAGAATTATTTTACTTAAACAACCCAATCTTGTTCTGTATAGTAAAATAATTACTTTTATAAATTAGAATTTAAAAATAAAAATTGTTTACATTATATTTACATTAAACTATACTGATTTTAAAGAATTATAGATATAATAATTACATATAAAATTTACTAAAACGACCAAACTTTAAATTAAAACTACCTGTACGTTTAATAATTCAATTCGTTAAAGTCAGTATATCTGCATTAGAGTAATATTGCTTCATCGTTCCTTTAATATCGATTAACAAAGAAATAGTTTAATTTAGTCAGATTTAATACAAAAAACTTGCAATATTTTTCAACCTACTTTAGTTGTAAAATACCGACCTGTAATTTTGATCATATCACTTCCTCATAGGAAGTCCATTATAATCCTCAGTAAATAATTTGTAAATACTAAATTGTCAGCAGATTTTGAATTAGCAAGATCGTTGCATCGATAAACACCCGGGGTGCATCAGCGAACTGTAATGATATATTCATACCAACCTGTAGTATATTTATTTTCAAAATAAATATATTATACATAAAAAGAAAATAAAACATTAAATATGATTAAAAATTAATGAAATGTGCCCTAACATTGCTTTAAAAAATTAGTACGTAAGATTATTTTAAATCTCATGCATATGTGTGTATATCTCTTCAACTTCTCTTTCTTTCTGTCTTTGTTTTTTGAGTACAACTCTTTGCGTTTACACGATAATCAAAAGCTTCTCAAAGTCGCAAGTGTTTATCCGTATGCAAATGCAGCTGTGCGCATTTTCCACGAACATACGAGCGCTCAGGCTTGTTTTCTCTTGCGTGGAAACTTTATTTTGATTCAGTCAGAAGCCGCGTGTGCGCGAAACCTTCGATGCAAAAGGGAATTCACACATGCACACAGAGCAGTGGCCGAGAATAGACGATAATCTGTGGATGTGTATTTTTATGTTCTCTCTGTATTGTTCTTTTTCCTTTGTAAAAGTCTGTCGTTGTGTATACCTTCTTTGTTAATTTTTTTTTTTCATGGCAAATCAAAACGCGTATAAATGTGAAATGTTTTACCCGAGAGCTTATATACAGATATTATGAACGTAGCACTTCATCGTGGACAAAGTTATTGTTACTGCGACGATAGATTGTCATGAAACTTATCATTAAATATAAACTAATTCTATAAGGGATTATCAACGAATCTTCGGTAGCATAAGTATCACTCAAATTTATTACACTGACTTATTTAAATTAGATTTTTTGGTATTAAAAACTTGAATGTACTGTAATGTAAGTAATAATCTACGATGTAAATATGTTGGCTTAGATATACTAAATATGGATGATTATTAAAAAGTATTTATAAAAGCATTAGTCGCTAAGTGTTGATCTGCAACATCATGGCATTTTAATGATATCGACGATTTATACAAAACAAACTTGATTTATATGTAATTTCTATATTCGTTGAATACATTATGGTAAAATTTTATTTTATCTTTCATTCAAAAGTTGGCATTCGTAGAGAGTGGATAGTTTATGTATAAACTCTGTATATCTGCCATCAGTAATGAATCACAATAAATCGGTATATAAATTTATAAGAGATTCATTAGATATCGAAATAGCTTAATTTGAATACGTCAGTGTAGTAAATGTCAATTAAGATTACACAATCTTTCGATTGGTTATACCATAGTAAGGAAACAGGAAAGCTAATTTTAAAATTTAGTCAACATTACTAAAAGAAATTCAAAGCATCTACCTTTTGAAAATGTATAGAACTGTAAATCGTTTAACATAAACAAAACCTTTTGATACTCTTTTTTAAAAAATTATCTGCACATAAATCTCTTGACCAACCGAAAGATTAAATAAATGGCACAATAATTTATCCCCGAAAACCACAAATAGTACTATTTACTACGATCCGTTTGCTAAAGTACATTATGTGCGCCATATACCACGTCTATATGTACAAAAGACACACAGGTCGATTACCAGAGCAAACGCAAACGAAAAAAGACTGTATATATATACATATATATTATATATTAAAGTTTCACGATTATTTTTCTCGTCGTCGCACACAACCAACAGACTTTTCCACGATGAAAACCGATCGTCTCAGCAGTATACAGCGCGTTTTGTCCGCACACCAAGGGTATATAGAGGAGGGGAAAAAAGAGAAAAAGCACCTCGCATGCGTGTGCGAAAGGAGCTTTTCCCTTGCGTGCCGCAAGTTTTTCGCGCGCTCGCGCGTGCGGGGCTGCCTTTTTCTCGATCCTCTCCCCTCGTCGTCTCAAATTCGAGACTTCCTTCTCGTTTTTTCCTCCGACCGGGCGAAAAATGAGGCGGATACCGTGGCACACAAAGGAGAGCGAGAGAGAGAGAGAGAGAGTAGAGCTTGTGTCATTTTTCTTTTCTTATACTTTTCTCCGTTAGTAACGCGTTAGAGTGTAAGGAGTCAGGCGAGCGAAAAAGAGAGGGAGAGACAGTGTATGTGCTTCTATAAATAAGCTGCGTGCTTCGCATTTTTCACGATTGTAAAATAGTAATGTTTCTCGAATATAATATAATATACGATTATATCACCGACGTCGACGACGACGCCGTCGGCTTATATAGTTGCGGGCATATTTTTTCTTCTCTCATCAGCAGCGTTCCTTTGTATACACCCCGAAGACTTCAGTGTTTCGTCGCGCGTCGTCATATCCTTTAGGGTTTTAGAAAAGATTTCTTTCGATTCGTTTTGCGCGCTATACTGATATAATGTATACAAATGCTCGATGACGTGTCAAAAGTCGACTTGTATAATAATAATAATGTACCGAGAATCAATTGCTATTCTCCACTTTTTCTAGCCATATTACGATTTAAAAAGAGAGACGCTGAAACGAACGAAATAAATCTCTTCTAAAATAATTGAAGGTGCTAGGCATTATACGATAGGAAGAAAATTCTTGTAAAAAGTCCCGTACTTTAATTAGAATTGTCCTATGAAGTATTCGAGAAGAAATGAATACGTACTATATGATATATGGAGAAAAGTTGTATACTAATCAAATTGGTAATGTTTTATCCGACATGTTATAAAATTGTGTAGGAGAATTTTTTAAATAACATTGCATACGTCGTGTGACTATTTCCAATGATTTTTTTCTGATTGTGCCCAGAAAGTAATGTCTTTTAATGGGAGCTTAGTAATTTTATCACAAATGGACTGACGCGTACACTCGTGTTTTTAAAATGATGTTAGAGTAAGGCCTATGTTTAACGTTATACAAATTACAGTGGAAACATAACGCGTCAGTCAAAAATAATTGTAAAAGTATATTTACCAAGTAGAAACATCAAATGAATTCTTAATAAACTATTCTAATGAAAAGGTCCTCAAATATTTTCAAAAAATCTTTATCCCAAATGAATTAACTAGTACAAAGTTTCATTGGTAATCATTCAAAGTTTTTTGAAACACATGTGCAGAAACAAAAATAAAGAGTTTATGAAAATACTTGAATGATCTTTTCAATGCAGCTATTTTTAGAACTAGCCCCAAACGGACTCGCAAACTCATTCCAATGTATTTCCTTATACTCAAAAACAAACAATAATTTTCTGTCTCATCAGCTCAATAAAGCAACAAAAGCCCCCGTAACCGGGGCAACAATTGGGGCTCATTTTATTCCCCCTCCACCAAGACAGTACGTTCTGGGTGCACGCGCGAGTGAGTATGTGTGTGTGCTCTTATCGTTTTCTAAGTGTGTAGAGAAGAAAATACTAAAAGAAAATGGGCCAGGCCGCGTGTGCGCGTGCTCGCAATCCACATTATACAGAAAGAGCGTATATGCACGACAAGATCGAAAGAGGGAGAGAGCGTGCGAGAGAGAGAAAATGTGCGCGGGGGAGGAAAAAGTTATAAGAGAGATAGCGCACCCGCGTATAGAGGGAAAGAGGTCGACGCGAGGTGGAGAAAAATCGCGAGTGCGCCCGCGAGGAATGTCATTGTGCGCGCACTGTATAATACTATATACATGTCTGTATGTGTGTACGATAAGTACGTATGTGTGTGTGCAAGCGCGCGCGCGTGAGTGCCGGTGTGTATGATGCGTGATGCGAAAGCGTGCGCGTCACTCCACCTTCTATATATGCATCCTGCAAAAAAGCCGAGGCACTGAGAGTGGAAAAGAAAGAGAGAGGGAAAGTATGTGTGTGAGTAAGAGGCCGATAAGCGACGAAAATTATGTAGCGTCTAGAATAATACCGAAAAAAAAACGATAACGATGTGCTCTATCGTATTTTATTTACGATTTACCTCGTGGATAAGCCTTAGGCAGACAAAGTAACATGCAAATAAACGATTAGTTCTTTTCTTAGATGCGCTTTCTTCTTGTTGTCATTAATCATACTTTTCACCATCTTCTTTTTTTTTCTCTCCTACATTTTTGATCATTTATCAAAACTTTACCTGGGTAATTATCCACAATTTTGTTTATCTTTCATTCGTGGGAAAATTGCAAATAAAAAATACGTGGATTATTTGATAATTATATGGAAGCAGAGTAAAAATATCGTCATGGTAAGATCTTATCGATGAAAATTTTAATTTATTGATAATTTAGTTTTATTTAAGAATTAATATATAATTAATATGTGAAAAATCAATGTGCTTATATGAAAAGAATTGCAAAAAAAACTTTCTTCAATAGGTGCGATAACAGCAGAATAAGTATAATAAAACATACATATTGCTGTATATTAATAAACGAGACTAGGGCTTTTAAGTTTTTAAATGTTTATATTGAATACTGTATTTTGATACTGTTGCGAATTATCAATTACGTTCATATCTTATCATACTTTTAAAATCAGAAAAGTTTCCTATAAATACTTGTGATATTGAACGTAAACTTTCTACATTTTTTACATATTGTTGTTATAAAAAAAGATTAAAAATAATATTTTAAATCAAACTGAAGTATCAGAAAATTTGAAATTGAAAGGAATTACCAAACCATTCTGGAGTAACTACAAAAAGACATGCGTATACATCAAAGTAGATAATGGTTGGGTCTAGTCAGACAATAGGAACATAAACCTTCGTAAATATAGTATATCTGAAGAATAATAAAGAATACTTTATCTTTCCTTCATTGATTGTTATTATCTTTTAATTACAAAATGTTGCTAATATTTGCAAAATTATATTTTTAAACGTTCAATTATTATATGCTGCTGCTATCATGATTTTCTTATTAACAGGTAGTAAGTAGTATTGTGTTTTTATAAACATACTTAATAATTTTGTTTTATTAAATCTTATTAGATCTATGGAAAATTTAATAAGAATATTTATCTTATTTAATAATTTGTTACGTCTAAACTTAGCTGGAAAGTAAAATAGAACCAAAATTTTCACATTATTGAATTATTTGTTTTTACATTTTCACGTTAGTCTAACTTTATATAAAAAAAACGTTGTTTCCTCTATGAAATTCAATTATTGCTTATTTTTCAAATATTGCAATATTTACAAAAATATCTTTTTCAGCTCGTTGAAAACATTTGCTGGCCAAGTGGTTGGTTATTCCATAAAGATTTCAATTTCGCAACAGTATCCTGTGGCAGTCTATTGTAAAAGTTATTTAGAACTCCCATTGTGCCTTTGAATTGATAAATCATACGATTAAATGCGCTCATATTTGCGTTACTGAAATAACTCGGCCGACGACTAAAAGCACAAAGAAAATGGGTTTGAATTGAAACGTTGTCTGAAAATCATATAGGTATTAAAGTATACAATTTACAACACGATAATGAGTTGCCTGCGCAAATAGATGTTAGTCTTCAAACAATTAAGAACATTGATTCGCGTTTAATTACCTTTATTACTATTTCGCTATACCTTCTGTATTCTTTCACATATAGGTATAGTATAAAGAGATTTTTGTTCGGCATACTTCAGTAACATAAATTGATCGTTCTAGTTAAAAATATTTCAATGATTAAAAGACAAAAGCAAATAATATATTTCATTATATATAAATATGCATCGTCAACAATGCTTCATGTTTAATTCATATGTAATAATGTATAATAGGATGTCGTAATTATTTACATTACGCCAGGTGAATTCAAAACATTTTAAATATATACGATATTTTCTCAGCGGATTGATATTGATTTGATTCGAAAATACAAGTTTGATATCTTTAAATTTAAAAGAAAATTTAATTAAATAATTGTTTATAGAACATTGGTAATTAGCAGACGAGACTACAGAATTTTAATTTTTAAACTTTTAACGAATTCCGTAATCAGCCGACTAAAAGCTCCAATGTTTATTTTTTCATCGACATACGCAACGATCAAGCCAACTCAATTTGGAATTCGTATAAAATATATGTATATATACCCCAGCCACAGTACGAATTTATTTACTTCATTAAGTAACCCAAAAAAAGGAAAAAAAAAACTCATCTTTAAATATCAAGACAAGCCGCCTTTCCGACCACTGCCCGATATCTTCGCAGCCCACATAAAAAAGACCACCTATATAAAACGGCGGAATAAAAAAAAATTCCACTCCCCCCGAAATAGAGTCACGTACGCTCGACGACGACGTCGCATATGCGTGCGCAGCAGGTATATTATATCCCGGAGCCTCTCTTTATCGCACGCGGCCACACAAAAGAATCTAACGGCGCACGCGGAATCCTTTTTCCCTGTGCATGCTTCTCTTTGTTCGTGAATCACGCGTCGGACGCACGTGAGTAGAAGCAACAAAAAATAAAAAAATAACAGAAACGTACGCGGCAAGATGCAAAGAGCGATAAGCTTGAACGCGCGCCTGTATTCAGGAAAAAAAACGACTAAACGCATCGACTGCAGCAACGCGCGAGAAAAAGCGAGATAATAATTCATAAACACTGCGCGAGTATATCGCTATCTTCTCGCTCGGCAACGGCGCGGGCAAGAAAACCGGACACCTGCGCGATCTTGTGCATTATATACAGAGGGAGAGAGAAAGAGAGAGGCGCTTTCGTGTCGAGCTCAACATCCGCTCTTCCGCGGGCGCTCGCAGGTAAGTAAACTTCTGACTCGACTGCGCGTTCGAATTTTCGCGCCACCTGGCGATCGTGTCCGCAAACAGCTGGCTCGCAGCCGCGCGCACGCGCTCCTTGATGCTCCGAAATATGTTTGTCTTTCGTCTCTCTCGTTTATACCTACTTTTTCCACACGCGCATGTAATATTGTAATCTTACATCCGTTGCAATCTCGGATACCATAACTTTTTTTCTGAGTATTACAAGCACATCGGATGCAACGATGTACCCGCATCTCGTAGCGAAGAAAGACCGGAAATGCGCTGCGTATATGATGTGGCCGCGAGCCGAGAACGAAGCGCGCTTCTTTGTTTCTCTGTCTCGTACTACCACCACCACTACTACTATACCTATGCCGCCTCTCTTAGTTTTTATCGCGCACACGCGGGGCTGGATATATATATATATATGTGTGTGTGTATATAGATACATCTGTCTCTCTCAAAACACCTATAACACACATGCACACACATGTGTGCGCCCATACGTGACGGGTCTGCGAGAGCGCTCGACTTTACGCAGCGCGTCCACCGTACATTTAACTCCCGCGCTGTACAATAACATTGACTTTTTTCCCACCTACACTTTTCCTCTAGCTACTAAAAGAACATAACCTATTCACCACCGCCAGTACCATTAATGTACGCAAACTGACCTAAAAATCTCATAAACCTAGGAACCGATTTATATAAATAACCATCGAGAAAAGGGTAAACGCCGCCCCCTTCCTCCCGTTTCTCGCGACCTACACTCGCGCAGGTCGCGGCGCAGCAGCAGCAGCAGCCAGCCAGCCAGCCAGCAACACACAGCGTTTTCTCTCTCTCGCTCTCTCGCTCCCTCCCACATCGCGCTTGCGCGCGATATAAACGACAGAGACAGAGCGCGAGCACGCGCGCGAGCGTTGTGTATACGTACATACAGGCCGCATGAGAGAGAACGGAGCAGACGCGTACGGACGGTCGGTCGGTCGGTATATATACTTACTCGCGCGCGAGCGAGCGAGAACGAGAGAGACGGAATAAATCGAAGTAGAGAACTGCGCGGCGGCGAGTCGTTCTCTTGGCTTTGCCTTAGTGTACGTCCGCGCGCGCGCCTGGCTACAGTGTGCATCGCGACGACTATACTATCTTTCTCTCCCATCGAGAGAGTATATAGAATAGAGATAGATAGATATAGAGACAGCGTCGCGTGTTTTGGTTCGACTTTGGTCAGCTTCTCTGCTTTGTGGTGCCCGTCCTAGCCGTATATAGGTATGGGCTACCGTTGCTGCAGTAGTGCGCGATAGCAGAGGGAGACCGAAGAGAACCAGAAAGAAAGAGAGAGATAGACTCGCAGTGTGCGTTGTTGTTACCAGACAGAGAGAGAGAGAGAGAGAGAAAGAACGCAAGTCGTAGTAGACAGACAGCTGAGCGCGCAAGCGAGAGCAACGAGAGATAGAGAAGCTGTGGGAGATGGTCGAGGGCGAGAGCGAGCATCAGTGGCGGTGCAAGCAACGTCAACAACAACAACAACATCGACGTCGCCATAATAATAATAATTATCAGCAGTCTGGATCCTGTCCGACGACGTGGACGGGTAGTAACCGCGACGACGAGGACCAGGTCGTGCCGTAGCTACTGCACGGCAACAGTAGTAGCGAGCTGCTGCTGCAGCAACATCACCACCACCACCACTGCTGTCATCACTCCGCGGATGCATATGGAGGTGCGTGCATTGTTTATGCCTATCTCTCGTTCTCTCTCCTATATATGTACACATATATTATCCACACACCACAAACGGCGGGCTCTTTAAAATTGCGCAACGCTCGTTGCTCCTATATACTATATGCACACACTCTCGCCTAGTGCTTATATATTGACAGCTGAGCGCGGGTCATTGAATCCAGCTAGTATATATGAGCGAGTGAGATAGAGAGAGAGAGCGGGAGCGGGAGAGAAGTACACAGTCAGCCCCCGCGGACCTACTTCTAGTCGCGAGAGCGCGCGCGAGCGCTGTGTTTTCTCTCCGTCTCGCTCTAGCCCACCTTCTTCTCCCCCCCCCCGACAGAGAGAGAGTGAGTGCACATCGATTATATTTACGACGTAATCTCGTCCCCGTTTCGTCTCGCTCACATATCATATACAAGCTTACGTGTGTGTATATATATATGTGTAGGAACAAAAAGGGTTGAATTGCTATATAGGTGCTTAATATATGAGAGAGCGTCAGCCAGCGGGGGAGGACGCGAAGGAGGATGGGGATCGATGACGCGCGGATTTTCGCGCGAGAGATTAATATATAACAGCAGGACCCTTTTTTCACTCTCTTCTTACTTCTTCGTTGTCCTCTCCTGGAGAGTCCTTATATATGTGTGTATGTATACGTGTGTGAGTGAGCGAGTCGATAGGTGAGGGAGAGAGATCTCTCTCTCTCTCTCTCTCTCTCGCTTTTGTGTGCCCTTGTTTCCAGGGGCCCCTCGCGCGCGCCGTTGCCGTGCTGCTGCTGTTGCTGCTGCCAGAGAGTAAGAGAGAGAGAGAGAGAGATTGTCGATGTGTGTGAGGCTGTACGGAGGGTTGAGAGAGAGAGAGAGAGAGGATGATGGTTAGGAGGAGGTAGAGAGGATTCTCTTTCTTTTTACAAGGGTGGGAGGAAAGATGAGAGTGAGAGCGAGAAAGAGAAGGAGGTGATGGATTGGGTTCAAATTGGGGTGATTCGGGACGACGCTTGAAATAGTTTTCGATTGAATTTAATTATGTTATATCTGCGCGACTCGCGCTGTCGGACGCGCGCTATATTCGTACGTTTACTTGCTATATACGCTTATGGCATGTTCTCTCTGCAAATCGATGTGACACTTATGTAGGTGAAATAATTACTTTATTAAAGCTCTGTTTTAAGGTGAGGAATTTCAATGTCGATTATTTTGAAAAAAATAACTTTCGTAATATAATTTTTGTAATAATACAGTAACATTCATATATTTTTATATAGATAACTAAATTTTCTTATAATTATATTAGACATTATTATTAAAAAAGACATTCACAGAATTAATTATCAGACCGCAAATGTACATTAATTTCACTCGCCAGAAGCTAACGGGCAAACAATGCATTTTCACTCTTTCATTATTGTGTACACTCCGTTAGCACACATGCGCGTGTATATACACCACACACAGATATACGCTTGCTGAACTTGAGGGAACATCTGTTCCTTTGGCGCAGGAATTTCAAAGTTAGAACGCGCGAAGCCGCGCGCAATTTCATGAGAATTAAAATTACTCTACACTAAAGAGAGAGATAGAGAGAGAGAGAGAGAGAGAGAGAGAGAGAGAGAGAGAGAGAGAGAGTACTGCGGCAAGAAAAATCCTGCACGTCCAACTTTAAAGTGTTTACCCCGTCCGAGGGTTTTTAAGCTCACCCAACCTCACGCGCAGCTTTCATGGAAAGAGAGAGAGACGAGTCATACAGCGTTATACGTATATATATATCCAAATCTCACGAAGTCTGCGAAAAACTTCGAAAAATGAGCCCTAAAATTTGTTTTGGACTACATCTTTCAAATTTGGGTTTTCTTCTTGATTAGGGTCTTTAGAAGAAATATTTGCGGTTAAACAAAGTCCATTGAACGGTATTATTTTTCTGGGGCCAATAATGAATTGTTTAAAAATGATTAAAAATAGCTCTATAGTTTAGTTCTAAATCATACCACCAAAAACTAAAAGCTTTCCAGATCTTTTTTCAGAATTAGAAAATGTTGATTCCTTCAAAAGTTTTGTGAATTTGAAGTTAAGCTTATAACATACACGTGGTCAATGGTTGGGACAATCGTTGACCTTTTCACACCGGTTTTGTGAATTTTTATGTATTTTATGTTCAACTTCAAACTTACATAACTTTTGAAGGAATCAACATTTTCTAATTATGAAAAAAGATTTCGAAAGCTCTCGCTCTTAGGTTTTATTTTCTTTTATCCAAATTTCATATTAAGTGATTTTTGGTGGAATGATTTAGAATTAAAATAAAGCTATTTTTAGTCATTTTTAAACAATTGATTCAAAATGATCCCCTTTGATGGACTTTGTTCAGTTGCGGATATCTCTTCTAGAGACCCTAACCAACAAGAAAAGCTAAATTTCGAAGGTGTAGTCGAAAAAAAATGTTGGGGTCCATTTTTCCAAGTTTGTCGCAGACTTTAAGAGATTTGCACATATATTTATACGCTATACCCGAAAAGCAGACAATTTAAAATTTAAAAATTCCGCGCAAGAGAGGCACATGCAAAATTGCATGTACAATTTTGCAATTTTTTTCTTGGGCGACGACGACGAGTCAACGTTGACTAATCACTAACATGTGTGTATCGCATAGGGGTATACACATGGTGTCCCATTTTAATCGCCCACCGCCAAAAATTGGCAGAAGATGTACTCGGAGAAAAAAATGATAAATACAAAATTTTTAGGGTTCAAAGGGGACCACCTAATGGTACGAATGACTTTGACCTTGAACGCGATTTTCAAGGTTATTTCAAAGTTAAAGTGGTTTTTCTTTAATGGGAACTGCTATTTTTTACCCCAGAAGTGGAAACTTTTGACCCTATGCGAGAGTACTTATCTGAACATAAAATTTTCTGCTTTTTCCATTTCTAGGGTCAAAAATAGCAGTTCCCATTAAAAAAAACCACTTTGACCTTGCAATAATCTTAAAAATCGCGTTCAAGGTCAAAGTCGTAGGTACCATTAGGTGGACTCTTTGAACCCTAAAACTTTTGTATTTATCGTTTTTTTTCTTCGAGTACATCTCCTGCCAATTTCTGGCGGGGGCGATTAAAATGGGACAGCTTGTGTGGATGCGTGTGTGTGTATATATATATATACACACACACACGCGTGAAAGTTCGTGTGACGCTTTGTTACTTGAACGCGCGCAATCCTCTTCGAAATTTTCTTTAACAAATAAAGAAGTCGAGAATAGAACGGTTTCGATAAAGAGCGTTTGAGTATTGGTACTAGGATTGTATAAATAAATGCAAAACAGAGTGAGAGATGTGACATTCTTTGTTACTGAGTGGATTGTTTGAGTGTTGTAAGTAGGAAAGCTTAAAAATGGAATGCATAAGTTTTAAGAATATTTTTTATAAAGATAAGTATATGAAAGTTTGGTAAAAAAAAATAACAGGGTAAAGTTACTTTAAGTTTGCCATCTTATTAATTATTCATCTTACAGTGTCTTGAGTAAGTTGTTTAATTTAATTGAAGTATAGTCTCGTACATCTTTTATAACAAAAGCGTATTGCAGATGCTTTAGAGTTGCGAATTTACTAATAAGAAGATTTTTCCTAAATGCATTAAGCTAGAAAAAAATGGTCTTCCAATAAGTTTCTCACAATAAAATACAAATAATCATAGTGCTTAATAGTAGAAAGGTTTTTAAAAACAGTAGACAAATTTTTTTAAGGAGATTTATTCGTATAATAAGTGCCAATATCGTGCAGTTATGAAAATGTCAAATACTTTTTTAAATATTTATTCAAGGTACATTTTCGTTCCTCAAAGGTTATCTATACATTTGGCGGTCAAAATTATCAAAGAATTAATTATGCAAGGTTAGTGCTGACAGATTATATATAGGCTTAGGTAACTTACAAAATAGTCAACTCTACCATTACTCACGAATTATTCGATAATAATTTTAATCGTCCAATTTACAAGTGAATATTTAAGAACGAAAAAAAAATACTTTGAATATAAGATCGAATTACGCAAAACATAGTTTTTAAAAAAATATAGCACTCTTTGTGCATAAGATATTCAAACTTTCATAACAAAAACTTTTGGGAAGGCCATTTCATCAGCAGTGAACTATCTCACAACTAATTGCAAGTAAAACCTTATAACAAATCTAAAATTAAAAAACATCCTCAAAAATAGAACTCCAATATAAAAATTGCACTAACAAAAATTCCCAAAGCTCGAACACCACTTTATTTGTTTTCATGGAAAGCCTGCGCACAAAAAATGTAAACAATCATGATTAAGAGGGTTTCCCGAAAAGCTACATTATCTAACATCTTCGCCAACAATCTTTCCTCCCCTCCCTCTCTCTCTTTCTCTCTTTCGCGCAAATATTTTTTCTTCTAAACATAAACGAGACCTCAAAGTCAATACCAGCGACGACAACCTCCGCACCACCGGACGCAAAAGACCCACATTCCCGAAAACTCAACCTACTTTGTCGACACGGGGAATTTACATGACGAATAACATATACATATACGCCACCGCGCAAGCACACAACGACGACATCGACGACGACGACGACGACTTTGCTATATAATATTGTTATAATCTTCCTCCCTCTTGCCTGCCGGTAACTTTGCAACGTCGCGTTCGCGCCGTTGCAGATTTTGGACCGCGTCCCAGTTTCATACATACATACATACATCCGTCCACTTTACATTTATATATACTATACATATACGTGTCCTCACGCACGTATATCCGCGGCTAATCGATTTCCAAATCACGAGATCCAGCCAGCTGCGCGACGTTTCCTCGAAAGCTATATCCTTCGGCTACCCATATAAACAGAGAAAAATCGTAAAAAAAAGAAAAAGTAACGACGCACATACAACGACCGCGAGAGTTGCGTCGCTAAATCACGCGCAGGCAGCTATACACCCTTTTTATTCTACCAACAGCGTCGGTATAGTATAAGCAGTGGGCACAGGTGCCATTGACATTCCCCCGCTGTATATATATGTATACATACACGTACACTGTTTCCTCCCATGTATAGATATAGATATACACACACACACATGTTCGTCTTCGCGACGTAGTATATAACATAGGTTAACCGAAGTTCTTTCGGGTATATAAGCGCAATACGACAATTAATCGTACGCTCTCGTCTATTTCGGAAGCTTGTGGCTTATTATTATTACGTGTAATAATCGATCGACGACGACGAAGGCGATCGCACGTAAACGCGCGAGTGACCAACTTGGACGACCGTATATGCAGCTTATGTATATCTTGACGAGCCTTTTGTCCACTGCAATTGCTGCAGCTGCTTGGCTTGCTTATACTTGCTTGCAGTGCAAGTGCTGTCAAGAGATCCTCTTTCAAGAGGTGACGATAATATATACACCCTATCCATGCGAACGCAGAAAGGAGATGACGATAACGCAACGCGCACGTATAACCGAGAGATAAGAGCGAGACTTATTGCGTCATTTTGCATAACGAAAAATTGCTTTTCTTCTCTGTTCTTTCGTTTTACCTTAGTGTCGTAACTTACGAGCATGTATACGTTCCACTCGTGTGTGTGTGTGTGTGTGTGTGTGTGTGTGTGTGTGTGTGTGTGTGTGTGTGTGTGTGTGTGTGTGTGTGTGTGT
>JAWWEQ010000010.1:9816948-9920868 GCA_035583055.1 Torymus tubicola
ACACACACACACACACACACACACACACACACACACACACACACACACACACACACACACTCACACACACACACACAAAACAGATGTGACATTGCAAAACGGTCTATATTTTAAATTATACAAGCGCATAGAGAGAGAGAGAGAGAGACGATTCAACACGACACGTACGGTAATAAAAGGATCTATATGATATTGTTTGCGTAGGAGATTCGACGCAACGATTATTATATTCCGCACGCGTTCCATTTGTGTCCCTATAACGATGAAGAAGAAGGCGTATGTATGTTGGTTGTCATATAGCAAGTATACGTATGTGTGTGAGCTTTTGTATGCCAAGGGTCGTATATTTTATGTGTCAAGTCCGTTATAGAAAAAGAGAGAGAGAGATGCGCGCGAAGTCGTTCGCGCGCGGGTGGATATAGCGCGTGTATATAGAGGCGCGACGATGACAGCAGTGGGCGAAATAATAAAAGAGCTACGCGAGTAATGCGCGGTTAGAGCGCGCGCGTAATCTGAGTATATATATAGTGTAATGGGAGCGCGATCTTTTTTTGAGCCTTTGTGTGTCTGTGAAGAATAGATCAAGAAGTAGAAAAACGAGTCGAATATACGTGATTGATGCGTATAATAGCATGTATATATGCTGTTGTTGATTTTTTTTTTATTTTGCTGAATGTTAAGTGATGCTACATGAAATATTTGCATTGTTGGCTAATAATCCCATTATGTATAGTTATGCGCAAAGGTTCGGTCTGACTATGTGTAAAAATATAAACGTTTTTCATTAGAATTTTATTTTATACGGCAAATGTAATTTGTTTAAGTGCATGCGTTGCGTTATATGATGCTAATTCTTATATATATGATATGTTTTAGCGAAACAATAATATGGAACGTTGAAGAGAAAAAAATTGTACTTCGCGAAGAAAAATATATATTTATGATAATTGCGTATATACACACATATATGCGTATTTACGATTAACATTTAAGCGACGTTATGTGTTGGCGTCATCGCAACGAACTTTCTAGCAAATTAAAAGATCGCAGATTTGAACGCGCGATACGCGACGCGAATAAAAAGCAATCATAAAGATTGCTTTCCCCGATATGTACATAATTCACGATAATTCTATTTTAACGGATACCTTTTTTTTTATACTTTTCCGCTCGAGAAATGTTCCCACATCATGGCTGTTAAAAAAATGAATCGAACGTGTACGCGAAGGCGAATTGATGTTTAAAAAGAAAAAAAAAGAACGTGGCGTGGAAAATCGATACGCAGTAAAACTTGGTTCCATAAAAAAAAATATCCTAACCACACTAAAGCACACATAAGTATGTATACACCTCCTACACGTAAACAACTTTTCTTAAAAAAAATTAAAAAAATCGTTAAACTTTAAGACAGAAACAACACTCGAACCATTCGTAGCGCTGCGTTCCTCACACATCAGCTGATAAATTCCCGTACTACAGCAGCACGCACCTCGAGCAACGCTCAAGACCGCCTAACAGTACACCTATATATATGACGCAGTTAACCAGCCGCCTTTTGCGCGCGAAACTGCGCGCGTAATTCTCTCTTTCTCTTGCTCACATAGCGAACAAAAGCTGCATGCGCACGAAAAAAAAACAACCGCATCGTTTCTGTCTATATACCAACTTCCGTACGCTCTCCTTTGCTTTCGCTACATATATATAAGTATATACATGCTGCAGGTGCACGCAGAGAAGATTTCTCAGGTTGCGTGCGTATAAGTGCCATGTATCTCGCGGGCGCGCGCAGAGAGCTGAGAGAGCGCCGCGCGCGTCGCAATATAAACCGCCCGAGGAGAGATTTAGGTCCGCTGAACTCGTGTTGCCGCGTACTGCGCAACATATCGTGTGTGTGTGTGTAGAGTAGGAGGGACGAACGAGAGCGAGACAGAGAGAGAGACGCGATTCGAATATGTTATTTGCGTCTTTTTCGGTAACCCGGTCCGTGTATACCCGCGGGTTTGTTTGTAAACAAGCGGATAGGCATATGTATTATATATGTATATATACTTTTTTGTGCGGATGCTCGCATCAGTGTGGGTTCTTGTTTCCGCGGTTGCGGTTGATGAAATTAGTCACCGATATGAGAGAAAGAGAGAGAGAGTGCCTTTTTTACGAAACGATCAAATAAAGTTATGATGGATATATAAAAACAAGTGATAAATGTTAATTTTGGACTGTGAAGTATGCTGCATACAGTTATATATATGTGTGAATCGGAGGAGAACCGCGATAGAGCGCGCAGCTACGATGACCTTTATCTACTTTCACCAAATCAGTGCTGTTGCGTCGAATTTCATCAGTGTATATATATATAGACACACAGGGAGCTGCTCTATACGTAAAGTGAACTTTCCCATTCTTAGAACGTCCCCTCCGAGGACGCGCAAAAAGAGCGAGCAAACGACTTTACTCCGAACGATTGCGCCGAGGCTTGTAAAATTTTCTTCAACTTATTATTATCCATTTCGAGCGTATAATATATTTTGTTAGACCCGACGCGGCTGCTGCTATACTCGCTCGTGTCTGTCTATTGATTTACCAATTTTCGTTTGCTTTTTTTTGTATTGGTAAAACGTGAGAAAACACTGCTTCGTGCGACTGTTTTTCAACTGTACATATATACACAGACATATGTATTTCCAAAACGATAACATCGAGCGTGTGTGGTATGACCATCATATTATAGCGTAGCTCTAAAAATATACCCTGTAAAAACACTTTTCCGATAATACGAAAACTATATGCACTTGGATAATAAATCTAAACGTTGCCATGACATCTGCGCAAGCCACACATTACATACTCGTCGTCGTCGTCCGGCGCAAATAATGTATATGTATATACGACGCGCATTATAACATATATATATGCAATATGCATATATATGCAGTCGTTCGATATACGTAGATTTTGAAACTCACACGTGCGTCTGTATACGTATACATGTTGCGCAAAAAAGTCTATAATACACGCGCAATGTTTACAAACATATGTCTTATCATTCCACTTGTATATATATATATATATATGTAATACTCTCCCGCTAAAAAACACATACGCTTAATTCACATCGCAAACGCATTCATCCTCGATCTCTAACATCAACGCTTATAACTATCTGAAAAATTTTCAACCGATAAGACAACGACTACGACAACGCGCGCTCATATAGCGTTCTTTATGTTTGCCTCGTTCACTCGCAGCATATATATATAAGCGTTTTTATCGTCCTTCCCAACACATACACACACACACATGTACAAACGATTATATATCTATCTACGTGGCGCTGCTCTTCTACGTCGCATTGAACACACGATGATGCCGGAAAGTTTCTCTCTCTCTCTGTCTTTTTTTCGCTGCTGCGCTCTTATCTACGTCGCGGATATGTAAGCGCGCGCGCCATGCAGATCAGCTGTTCGCCTGAGAGCGCGGCCTTGTCGTATTGACACTCTCGCGTTCGCGCGCGCGCACGCAGAGCACGTGTTTTATTGTCGTGAATGGAGAGAGAGAGAGAGAAAGAGAGAGAGAGAGAGAGGAGAGAGCCTATATAGTGAACGAATGCGTGCACGTGTATATATACATCAAGTGCGCAGTGTTCTTTTCGTTTACTCGCGCGCGCGTATGTGCATCGATACGAGGATAATGTACTTATTATTGTACTAAAAACTGTAGTGTTTATGCGTATAGAGTTCATCTCGCCGGGTGTGTCAATCAGTGTGTGCGTGTGTGTGTATTGTTAATTAATGTCACGAGAAATTGAAGTGCGATCGCGTCAATTGACCCTGTTGTTTTTATCATGTTTATGGAAAAGAACGAGAAATCGCGTAGCAGGTGTGTATAGTGTTATATATACTTTGCCATTTTTGTAATTGTGGTACTTGGCGATTATTTGTACGAGTAACGGTGGATCGTTAAATTCGTGTATGCATATATACATACAACACAGTGCGTTAATGGGTTCGACAGGGTACATAGGAGAATATTGCCGTACCTGGATAAAACACTTAGCGCCTTGATAAATTATTTTAATTACGAGCCGATTGTAATGTCCCTTCGTTCCCTCCCCCCCCCCCTGTTTAAATTGACAATTAGGCGGGTATTCTTCTTTTTCGTTTATCGCGCGTATTTGATTAATTTTATAGCGCTATGTATATAGCTTTTCCTCTTCTGTACGCAAAGTTTACATTATTCGCGCGTACGTGCGAGCTGTACATTTTCTTCGTGAAACGCCGCGCTACTCTAAATCTAAATAAGTGAAAATCCACTTATTAAAAGTGCATATTCACTTATTTAATAAGTCCAGACTCGTCCACGTAGAATAAGTGAATATCCACACATTCAATAAATAAAAGATCAATTAACTTATTTCAACTTATTCAATGAGTGAAATTTTTACTCAGCGAATAAGTGAAAAATAATCAACTAGTTCAATGAGTGATATTTTCACTCAGAGAATAAATGATTAATGATAAAACCATTTATTTAATTAATTAAAACAGTGGAAGGAGAATAAAATAAATAAAAGATTACACTAAATAATCTTAAATTAAAATAAATAATTTATTTATTCGCTTTCGTCCACTTCCTCTAATTTACATTAATTTTTTTTAAATTAATATTTTTTAAATTTATAAAAAGAGATGTTACAACGCTGTTTACTTTTCTTTCCGTAATTTCAAAAACATAAGATTCGATAAAATTGTAAAAATTTTTCAGTGGGATAGGGTATTGGATATTCAAAACATAAAAATTTTTAAACAATAAGTCAAATGCGCTAATTGCGTCGCTTTGATTTTTTCTAGTCAATATCTTATTATCAACTATTACGAAGTATTTTTTAACTTCACCCATCACATATTAAATATGGTTGTACAGTTGATGACGGGGGAGCAGTCGTAGATTTTTCTTTAACGAAATCTTCTAGGTTAGTTCCCAACTGTTATAAATTAAAAAATATTTAATTAGCTCCAAAATAAAATGAGATATTAAGCAAATCTATATGAGCTATTCCACTATTTATTTCTCTTTTACGTTGAGGAAAAAATTAAAATTTTTTTTTGAAGACACTCATCAGACAAACGTTTTCTTGTTCTTTGAACCATTCCGAATGCGAAAAATAATAAAAACTAGCTCGATTCAAGGGTATCATTTTTTGGTGACAGTTTTAAGTGAAACTCGAAAAAAGCATTTAATTTTTAAGGCACATCTATACGGAACAAAGTTTTTCTTCTTTTTTAAGCCTTTAAAAATGTAAAAAGAAATATTTCCAAGACCAATTTTATACCGATGGTATATTTTTTGGCGCTACTTTGAAATCTCAAATATCCTCTAGTCCGTTAAAAACTGATCTCTCTTCTAATGAGTGTCACATTGCAAATATTTATGATACGAAAACGGCCAAATAGATTATAAAAGAAGACAGTAAGAGCTATAATTTAAGCACAGGTTCGTTAAAAAATATTAATTTTTCAGGAAGTTACAAACAATCAAAGATACTGTAAGAAAATAATTATAATTGTCTTCATTTTCCCCCATTTCGACCCATTTTCAGCTATTAAATGGGTCGAATTTTAAACCACTTTTTTGAAAGTTAGTCTCACTTATTCAATAAATCGATAAAATAATAATTTTTTTACGTTAAAGTTCCATTTTTTTATAAGTTACTTACACTTATTCAAAAGTGAATTCCACTTATTTAAAAGTGAGAAATGGTTTCACTTATTGATAAAGTGGTATTTTCACTTATTTAGATTTAGAGAGATATATATAACGTTATCAGTCAATGTCTCTCGTGTTGCGCGCGGCACGGTTAAACGCGAAAAATAGGATAATGCAGATGATGATAATAATCAATATCGAATGCATTTATGTATATCTATACGAGAGACGAGTTATCAATTGCGCGATTAATTTGCGTCGTACTTTTAACGTTTGCTTTGTCAGCACTTGTCTTCTTTATACAATCATTTTTAAAGCGATTAATTTTTTTTTTGAAAATAAATAAACAAGCGTATTTTGTGAATCATGGCGCTTGTATACGCGTATACGCAGTAGTAGTAGTAGTATACTACTAACAATCGTGGAATAAACGTAAGATTCGGTAGTTTTAATCACCATCCTTATCAACTGTCAACATTCTCTATGTTTTGCCAACTCTTTTCTCTCTCTCTCTCTTTCTCTCTCTCTCTCTCTCTCTCTCTCTGTTTCTGTTCTTCCGTCGCAAACACTTTCGTGCGTCACGCGAAAACATACTTCTTCGCTCGCGGTTTGTCCTCTCCTCCTTTCCGCACTTCAATCGCGATAAACCGCTCTAAATTGCGAAACTGCAGTCGCGGTGGTATTATATGGGCGGACACGACGAAATCTCTTTGTCCTCTCCGCCAACCTCATCGCGAGAATCCTCGGAAAAATCAACGTCATCCTTGACTGTGCGCAATGTGCTTGCAAGAAACGACGACGACGACGACGACAACGAAGCGTATAATATAATACGAAGCACCGATCCGCTCGATAACGAATGTTAAACGCAAGGATTTATATACATACACACACACACACACACACACACACATACATATATACGCAAGCCGCCGAGACAATTGCGAGAGTCCGAGGGAAAAAGGAAAAACAAATCTCTTAAATCGGAATTAATTTGCTGGACGTTAGGAGGGAGAGAGAGAGAATTCCTACGGCGACGTGCGGCACGGTTAATTTTCTTTGTCCTCGCTATATACGCTCTGCGTGTGAAGCTTCTCCTCTCACGTCATCGTGCATTTGCATAATGATAATACGAGTATATAACTTGGAGGCTGAGAAGATATACCGTATATATAAGTAAAGTGTTTTATAGAGTTAAACAACTGCGTTGTTATACGGGTAAACTACCTGTGATAAGCGACTTTATTTTTTATTTATCACAATTTTCCCGTGTGCGATTGCGCGACTCCACGTGGAACAGGAAGTACACACGAGTGATTTACCGGTGTTACGAAGCTGCATGTAAGATAGAAGTAGTTCTATATGCACACGTGCGACAGCTTGCGGCGATATATCGATGATTCTTAATCGTCTTTTAATTCATGAGAATCGAGCGCACTTTATACGTAACTGATGTCGACGTGTATAGATATAGTTTCCTTCTAATAGGGAATTTTTTTGCAAATAATTTTTATTTATTAACGTTGGTTTCTTCTTCTTTTTTTTTGCTCGATCATTCTCAATTCTACAAATTCTAAGCGCTTCTAATAAGGTAAAAAGAAGAGTATCTTCGACGTTAGAAGTGCAGAAATTGCGCTCCGATAGGATGTTTGATGGATGATTTCATCGAAGCCTTGGGGTAGACGTGACTTGCGTACGGCTAATCGATCAGTCTCGTTGAAAGTGTACTCGAAATCTTACTTTGACGTGTGACAAAAAAGTGACGTTTGGTTAGAAAAATTATCCTCTTGCTTTTCTTGAATATTAGTATAAAGAATGACCTTTGGTACATGAAATACACTTTTATTTAATAAAAATCAAGTTCCATTGAAATCGCCACAAGTGAGTGAGACACCTGTTCTTTGTGTTTTTGAAAAGTAATATTGTTGATGAAAAATAATTAATTAATATTAGAACTTTTAATAATTGATAATTGATTAAACAAAAAATTTACAAAAATATTTGTTAACAAACTTTCAAGTGAAATTCAATCTGAATTCTTTTAATTTTAAAAATAGACGAACCTTAAATAATTCATTTATAACTTTAGTTTTTACGAATTTTTTATTTTAGTCTATAAATACGGTATGCTCTAAATAATAAATTTGTTGATACATAAATTCACGTGCATAAAAAATAGAATTAAATACTTTATTGATTTTTAATTAAAAGCCGGACCCGACAACAAGCATTTAATTTATTCCTTGATACGTATTATTTCAATTTTCAATTAAATTATTTTATTATATCTTGTCTGAAAAAGTAATTCAATTAAATTCAAATTATTGACTACGTTATATCGAAATATTTAATATACAAGAATGAATAAATTGATTTTCCTTAACTTCACTTTATACGTATATATCGTAAAAATAAAATTTAAATTTGTATCTTGTTAATTGCTATCCCCAACGTATACCAAAGATTGAAAATAAATTGAAAATTTACGCAAATACTCGTATATACGAACATGTAAAAGAACTCAAAAAGATCAATACCTTTTTTACATAAACCACATGTTCAACTAAAGCCAACACATGCATCTACCACCACTGCATTTACCGTGACCCGAAGCTACAATCAACTTTTATTTTCAAACTTTTTGGAATTTCAAACAAAAGCCTCTCACGTTTGAATAATTCATTTATAAAAAAAGTTCTACCCTCTTAAAAGAACGAAACCAACGTATCCTCTCGTCTCAATAATCTTCCCTTATATATTATAAATAAAAACCATTCACCTATTTTCTCGCTGCCCACGGTCTCCTCTTTTCTAGAAATATATAATAATATAATCAAACCGCATATATTCGTCGCTACGTCCTACACTTCTGACGTCATCGCACGCGTCTCCATCAAGTTCAAATTATAACGTCACTCTCTACCTCTGTGCAAATCAATAATCGATATATCTAAATATGCACGCGTGGCCGACAAAATCAATGTACTTTAATATACCCCCTACCACCACCATCACTACCTCTTCCTCTTCCATATCGTTACAATAATATCCCCATCGCTCCAGAAATATCTTCGCGTTCACGACAATGGCTCTCGCGATAACATAGACGCGAACGTACACATCTATATATACCCGCGCAGAAAACTTCTCTGACCAAGAGACAGACGTACTAAGTATCTTGTAGATGTTTGTATATATACACAGGCATACACTACCAAACAATATCACACAACTATATACTCTTCTCCTCAAGTACAAAGTGTAGTACCCCAAAGTTCCAGCTGAGATCTCGTTACAACCAGCTCGAATCTCTCGCCGGTGTCTCTCTCTCTCTCTCTCTCGTTTCTAACTCGCGAATCTACACGCGCGAGCACACGGTACAATTGGGCCAACGTGAGCCACTGTGCCATCGTCGCCGTCGTCGTGACACATATATATATGTATATATATACATATACATAGACGAGAACGAGAAGAATCAAAGCCACGGCGCACGTGCCCTTAATATAAAAATTATCTCTTTCTGTGTCAGTGAACGCGCGCGCGCGCCGTGACGTGCGCCGTGATTTCCTTGATTCTCAATTTACGGCTAATTGAATTACACTGCCGGCATGCGCGCGCGCGCTTGTACTGAGCGAGTGAACGCTATAATACCGAGAGCCTTTTTCTAGGCGGTAGGTGTATATAGAGGTATACAGAAGGAGGAAGGGGAATGTCTTTTTTTTTTAATTAAAGGGAGGCGGAGGAGAGCGTTTAATTAAATCGCGTCTCTTTTGAATTTAGACGAGAGAGAGAGAGAGAGTGCTTTGAACGATGATTAAGAGGTGCGACTACTAGTACATATATATAGATACGCGCGACAGTTGATATATGTATAATGTGTATACTTTGGCGGATTATTTAATTAGAGAAATTGAGTGACGAAGAGCAGAGTCTGAGGATACGTAATTATGAGTGAGTGGCACTTCCAAGTCGACAAGCTTGTTTGTAAATAATATACGGATATGGTATATATTGTTTGCAATGCGAGTAGATGTAGAGAACAATGGATTTAGAGGAGGAGTGAGGTGGTTGCGAGCGAAAAGCGCTTTTGAGCGTGATGTATGGAAGTTGGTGAAAGATGCGTCACGGCGTGAACGTTGAGGTTCCATAAAGCTAATTTTGGGAACGTTAATTGGGGACGTTATGGTGTCCGTTATTCTATATGGCGTTTGGCACAGTATGCGGTTCCGCTCCTGATTTCAAAACCGTTTGTGAACCTCTTACATACACAGGTTTTTTTCTTTTAAGATTTAGGTTAATTTTAGGCGAAATATAGTTTTTTTCTTGGCGATTCTTTGTGGTTGGAAGACGTACTCTTTTATAAACCTTCTTTTTCTCTTGCAAGTTATTAGCGTGCAAGTGGGTGGGAGACTACCACATATTTCAAGGGAAGAAGAAAAAAGGACAGTTTTTCAAAGTTTAGCAATTCGCGAAACGACTTTTACCGGTTTTGCCCGTGGAATATAAGGGATTCAAAATTCTTTAGAAACTTCATTTTCTGCGCTTATACTCGCTCACACGCTCGCGCTCTATGCAAATGTGTGTATATATATATAAGCGAGTCGTAAAGGCCTACATTCCAAAGTAGATAAGTGAACTCCGTTTTTGCCATTGAGCGCGCGAGCGTGCTATTCTTTTATTCTTCGCGCACAAGAGAATCTCATTTAAATATTTCTTTTTTTTCGGGGTATACAGCGACGGGTGCAACTCGCGCGCATACAGTCGCGAGGAAACAACACACTACTTCTTTTTTTTCTCTTCCGAAATTTTCGATTTTATGTAGTATAACAGTACGAGGATGCGAGTATTTAGAAGGAAAGTATATAGTTCGAGAGAAGAATAAAACGGTAACAGTGTGTATATACATTGAATGATATTTTTCGAGGGAATTTTCAAGTTTCCAGTTTTCTTTTTACTTTAATAGAATGCGATTGCTTTGCATCGCAAAGAATAGCGTGGAACTTCGAACAGAGAAAAAGAGAGATCCTTTGAATCCCGAAAACTTGAAAATGTGCCAAGCGGACGACGAGATATTGAATTTTCAATAAGACACTCATAAAGCTAAAAACTCTTGAATTTCCTTAATAAAACTGTTCTACTCTTTCGCATATTCAATAAGAAAGATTCATAACCTAAAAAAAATTGTTCGTTCTCCATCAAAAATCCTTCTTCTTATACGTGCATACCTCAAAGAAGATGAAAAACATGTCAAACGTCCATCACCCCCTCTTTCCTTCACATATCCAACAATAGCTCTTTAACAATCACACTCGACTATTCTCTCTCTCTCTCTTATATAACTAACCCAAACCAAACCACCATCATCATCATACATACTTCGTCTATATATACCACGTCCTCTCTCTCTCTGTTAACAGGTGTCCCCGAACCGACGCTGTCTGAACGAGCTCAACAGCTGATCGTAGGAGGCAGCAGAGACATAGACGACGATTACAGCAACAGCAGCAAAGACGGCGGCGACGACGAAGGAGGAAGAGGACCAGCATCAGCGGCGGCATCGTCGTCGTATCATCGTTGATCGACGTACTATCCGTAGACGCTGCCACTCTCAGCAGCAACAGCTGTTACATCCTGAGAGCGCGCGTATACTACACGCTTCCGCAGGGGTGGTGGTGCTCTTGTATTAGTTTAACGTATACGACTATACGATTCAACCGCGATCATTACTCGCTCGCTCGTCCCGTAATCAAGCTCTCTCTCGACGACGACGACGACGAGGACGTTGTCGCCTCGGGCCGCTATCACGTGGTGGAGGAGGAGGAGGAGAAAGAGACTATTAGACGAGGTTGCTGAACGTGGCACAAGGTGTTGCTTAAAGGGAATTGGCTTCAACGGTGCTGCTAAGGTTATTAATAAGGCCACAAGCTGCTGTTGCTGCTGCTGCTGTCGTTGGGATAGCCTGCCCGCAGAGCCACGATGGTCAAGACTTTTCAGGCTTACCTGCCCTCCTGCCATCGCACCTACTCGTGCATTCACTGCCGCGCTCATCTCGCCAACCACGACGAACTCATCTCTAAGGTGAGCAGAATGTGAAGAGGTTTGGAAGGATGAGTGCGGGTTTTTTTTTCGAGAGAGGAAAGAATTTTTGTAGTGTTACCGAATTTGAAGAAAAAGATTACATGTCTGTATAGTTATCATTTATGTAATTTTTGTATGAAAAAAGGATTTTTTTTAGGAACAAGTCATCCATTACTTTATCAGACTTTATCAGGGTAACTGAAATTGCCAAAATTTACCTAATATCTTTTTCTTTTTTTTAATTTATGCGATTTTATATTTATGAATAAATTTCTCTATTTTCTGGTTATTATTATTATTTTTATTCTCAGTTCGTGTATTAATAATTTTATAAAATGGAAAATTTAAAATAGACCTTGCAGTCTATACATTCGACGTTCAATAAGCAAATCATTATTGTATAATGGAAATGCTCGAATCATTTGTAAAGCCCTTCAATACTTTTTTAGAACCCTTGGAAAAATTCGCAGAAAAATAACTATTGATTCGCCGTGTAATTGGATAATTTCATTTTCACGTAGAATTGTTAGCGAAACCTAGCATTTTTCATTCGAATAGTATTTCCGGCAACCCATCGTAAAAAGAATTAAAATGACGGGAATAGAAAAAAAAGGAAAGTTTCATCCACATACACGCGTTTAACAAGTAGTAATAGACGTAACTTGTCAGACGCCCGCCCATATGTAGATGTACATTATCATATTACTTTGTTAACTTTGACCGGGTTTTTCTCAGCTTCCCACATACGTAACGGTGTCAATTTTTTTTTTCATTTTATGTCCTTTTCGCTCTAAATGATTGCACTACTTGTATACAGGATTAGAAACGTCATTACTGTGTAGACGTATGTCTGATACTTTTCATTTAATTATAAAGTTTTAAAATTGATTTGTGCTCGAATATTGCTACACTGCAACGTGTACAATTAAATATTGAAGTTTCATTGAAAATTATATTAATTAATCACTATGCTACGTATTTACTCATTCTACAGATTGAAATTTGAAGTACACTTTAAATTTAAAAATATTCCAATTACTTTGATACAAACAAAATATATTCTTTAAAAGTAGCATGTTCATCATCCATATATATACTTAAAATAAGTATATCAAAACAATGCATTAAGTATTCATAAATATAATTTTTAACTCCCGTTTTTATTTCTTTTTTTGAAATTATTCATTTTTAATTTTACGTTCTATTAAACATTAAACGAGTAGCACTCATAAATTTTATTGTTTTTTTTTCAGTCCTTCCAAGGAAGTCAAGGTCGTGCCTATTTGTTCAACTCCGTGTAAGTATATAGAATATACAATTATTTTTTTCCTTGCTGCAAAAATCATCGTTCACATTTCATTATTCATTACTGGAAAAGCTAGCCTTATGATTTTATAATGCCTCATTATAATTTAATTACACCTCGTCCTTTTTACAACACTCGAGCGCTATAAATTATTCAAAGATAATTAAATTTGCCTCAGCTATAGCTCAGTACATTATACACATACACAAACATGTACCGCGAATTTACCTCTTTTTTTGCAAAACATTTTAACAGCTGAAAATTACAGTGATTAAACAAGATTAAAATCGCGTATACGTAAATTAAATTTACAGCTGGCTAAAGTAGTTCCCTTATTTTTCAATGTGCACAACAAAAATACTGACTCAAAAACAACTCGCCTCGTATGAACACCTCTTCCTCAATGAAAAATAATCATCGATGTTTCATCAAATTACACACTTTTCCACTCTTGGTCCTTCCTCAGTATACCTACCTACGTCATACATAGTCGTAGAAAAAGCCGTCGGTCGCTCCTTACCAATTACATGAAAAATCGCCAGATCATCAGTATTATACAGTACACAACCTCACCTTTTCTCCTCCTTCTTAGAACCCGATACACCCACTGTAACTTACTCGTCATCATCACGCGTATAATAATACCCACTTCTTAACGAAACAATGCACCCGCGTGTGTATATATATATATAAATATATCATACTCACGTATCCACTTTCTGTCCTCACAGGGTAAACGTGGGCTGCGGCCCCGCGGAGGAACGAGTCCTGCTGACGGGCCTGCACGCCGTCGCTGACATTTACTGCGAGTGCTGCAAAACCACCCTCGGCTGGAAATACGTAAGTATCTTTCATATACGGCATGTTATAATAATTGTTGTAGAGCGTATAAGATATTCGATAGCCTTATACTATAGTATGATGTCTTTCTGATTATATCAAGTTTCTATAATCGTCGTATACACACATATATATATATGTAGATGCGTTTGGAATCTGCGTGTATAGAGTTTATACAAGCGTGGGAAGGGCACAGCATCGTCGTGTACATATATATATTGGTTGACGACGTGTTTTATGATACCTGGGTCGACGACGATGAGAAGGAGTAATCGGGTCAATGCCGGATGTATCAATTGGATTGGCGATTTTTGCTGGAAGACGCGCGCGCACTGTTCTTTGTATAGTTACATGTATATATATACACACACACATGTATAGAGCGGTGGTAATTGAACGTGAATGGCCTGAAATTGTTACCATAATGTTACGAGATTATCTAAGTGTGTTCTTGACGTAATATGTTGTTCTTCGATATACAACGAAACGTGATCTAGATAAGGGAGTTAGTGCGATTATATATAGGAAAGTGCAAGATGTAATTAATACGATGGTTTTTTTTTCTTTTATTACGATTTGTGATTACATAGCGAATGTGCTATTACGGTAATCAAATCATCTATATACTCACTTTTACTCTCTTGATTGCTGTAAGAATTAAATTAACATGTAATTGACCTTCCATCGAACTTGAATTTTACTACACCTTAGAAATCGGGAATATGGCAAGATTTAAAGGAATCGATTGAACATGTACGGTATAAGAAATATTAAAAGCGAACGTTTTTTTTTTTAAATAAACAATTTATGTTTTACGCGGTATTTTATTATTATTCTGTAATATCAGTGTGCCGGTACTTATATAAACTGATCTTTATAAAGTTGATTGAAATTTAGCAAATTTTTATGGAGCTCGCAATACAGCGCGAAACACGGAAACATAAATTAAACGTGTTTCTACATTGAGCGACGTTTGCATTTAGTCAAGGTTTAATACTGATTTAATGATTTATGTGGCAATGCTGCGAAATTTACGTTTAAGGAGCTTTGCGATTGCGGTGTGTGTGTGTGTGTATATATATATATATTACGACAGCCAAAACGCCAAAGATCGGATTATTGCATTTTATTCAAATCGTTATATGCGTTTCGTGCAACATAAATTTAAACTGCAACGTGGGATGAATCAATTCGCGAGCAATGCGAAAATCTGCAGGAAGAGAAAATTTTAGTGATCCGTTTTGTGAACGCAGGAAACCAATTACCAAATTGAATTTTTTTTCACCGATCCAGTAGCCCGAGTAACTTTGTTACAGTATATTACGTCATTAGAATTTAAATTTAGACTCGCCGGACTTAACGATATTATACAAATAATGTGGAGCTGTTATCAAAAGTTAAAAGGTTTGCTAAATATAAAACGATAAAAAATAATTATATATATATATATATATTTCCTTTTTACGCACAGTATTTTTACGCCTACGTTTGAAATAAATCCATACTGATATACGTATAATATAACACAAAGTACTCTTTACCACTGAGAGATAAATTTTCCGATATTAAATTTGCGCCACTGGCTTTTACTCTATAAATCTCTTTAAACAAAAACACGCAAAATGCTGCCTTAAATAAACAATAAATACAATTGTCATAATAAATTTTACACAAAAAAATCAAAATAAATACTTAATCAATAAAAATCTGACATACTTCCTTTCATCTGTTCCGCAGGAGCACGCGTTCGAGTCGAGTCAAAAGTACAAAGAGGGCAAGTTCATCATCGAGCTCGCCCACATGATCAAGGAGAATGGCTGGGAGTAGCAGTGGCGGCGGCGGCGGGACGAGGATCAGCCGCAGGATAATCATCACCAGTCACAGTCGTCGTCGTCGTCGTCAACCTCATCGTCATCGCCATCATCAACAACATCGACGTCATCATCAACGCAACACCATCATCAACGCTATCACCGGAAGGGTAGCAACGGCGGCTCGTCCGCTGCAGCCTCGTCGTCCTCGTCCTCCGGCGGATGATGACGCGACGTTGGAAATGCACACACGACGACGAAGACGAAGACGAAAAAGCCACTGCTCACACGGTCATCATTATTACTCGGCGGCGGGATCTCACGTCCTCGGCGCCCACCGACTATTAACGACGCGACCTCTCTGTTGTCGAGCCACCAACGAAAGTCTGTGATTTCATTTGTGATTTATAATCTTAGTAACGTTCTTGTGTTTCGGACCATTCGACGAAGAAGACGAAGAAAACGCTGAAGAAGAAGAAAACACACAATTAATAATAATAATAATAAATAAATAAAGGTTCAAGCAAAAGGCGTAAATACAAACAAATAATATAAAAGAAATAAACGGAGATTAAAAAAAATGAAAATGACGATTGGACCGATCGAGGCAACGTTGAGTACTAACAGCACTACTACGACTAATACCGGAGCACGTGATGATGAACAACACAAGCAACGCAAACACACAACAAGCATTATTACAATAATACAGGTACATTCGAGCTTCGAAGCTGACCGCACGAAGTATGCACGCCGAAGATTCGTACGTCATTCGATCAGGAAGAGTAAGGCCGACAAGAGATATTTTTCCATGGGATTATCATCGCGCGTTATGACGATGACAACAACGACGACGACGACGATCACAATGACGAAGGGCACGAGGAAGAGGGCGAAGCTGTCGCCAATGTTGTCGCGGGCGCTGGGGTGCCCCAACAACCAAATCTCGTCGAGGAGACACGTGCGGGGCACCCCTGGATATATACATTTTACACACGAAATTGTTATAGCAGCGGCGGATACATTCACATACATACATATATACATACACACGTCCATATACATATGCACACCACGGTTTGACGTCGCAACGGGGTGGAGTACATACATATACAAGACGACAACGGCTGAACTGCGAATCAATTTTTACAGTGCCGCGTGCGTATAAACGCGGCGTTTTATTAAAAACAAAAGAGAGGAAGAATAATGAATGAAAAAGAGACGAATTGGAGGAGGGAGAGAGAGAGAGAGGCGAAATGACGAACTATAAATATATAAATATATATATATAAATATATAAATATACGAATCGTAATTGTGTATAATGGAACGGGAAGCATTGCTCGGGGAATCGAAGCGTGTTTTTCCTCCTACTTCGACTGTTTTATTATATAATGTTATATATAAATATATTGCGCGGCGTGTTGTTGTTGAAGCATGATTGTGATATACGGGGGTTATAATTTTTGCAATTGCTACAAGCGACGAGAGATGTTTTTTCTTTATAGGCAAAGACTGCGTTCTATATGTGAGTGTATGCGCGCGCGTGTGTATGTGTGCTCGCGCGTTGTTCTTCATTGTGAACGTTACGGTGTGAAGGGCGCGAGAGAGAAGAATGGTGCGGGCAAATTTAAGCGTCAGCTGCGGACATACGTATTATTGATTTTTGAAAAATCGATTGCAATCGCACGTGTGTGTGTGCGTTTTCGACAAGCTCAAGCACTACCAACAGTTTTTCAATTCTCTTCAGTTTTTAATTGGATTTTCTTCGCGTTCTTTCAAAGAGGGTTGTAAAACCTTTCTTTTCTTTTTAAAAAGATAATATTATTACACGTATCGCACAGATTGTTTTTTTTGTTTATTTTATTTTTTTTAAACAGCTTGATAACAAGAAAGTCTACGTAATGAGAATAATGTTAATAACAAGATAAGTTATAGTTATTAATAATTATTGTTATTATTACTTTTATTAATGTTATACTATACCTCAACTTTGATGACGCAAGCATAAATATACTGTATAAGTTCTTAAATTTGCTATCATTCTACTTTTCAATTTTTGCACTGTAGCCTTAGGACGAATTACGTATAATACATGTAATGCAGGTGTAAGCTGCACTATCTGAACTTTAGGGAAGGTGGCGCACACGATTCCCTTCTAGGTTTATTATATTATTATACATACATATACTTTTTAAACAAAGACTAAGTTTTTCTTGCGAAGAATGTGATTCGATTCCCCGATCGAGCTGTAATACAATTTAAGTGTGTGAAAAAAAACGTGTCGTAGAGCAGCGCAAGTGCCACCGGATTTTTTTTTCGTTTAAAGAAAAAAAAATTCCGTGGAGAGGACTGAGAAACTTTGCCTGTCTGCCACGTGTCTATCATTGGAATTTCACTGCCGATATTCCTAATATTAATTCAGCGAGAGAAAGAAGCAAGCGAGAAAGAGAGAAAGAGAGAATGCGAAGACGACGAAAGGCTGATTATACGCGCGAACGAAGGAATGTGATAACGAGAGAAAGAGCGAGAGAGAGCTGCGTTAAATGTTGGCTGAATAAGGGGAGAGAAAAAACCTAGTTTAAAAAAAAACGTAGCTAAAAGAAAAATGAAAAAAGACATTATAGCGTACTAAAAAGCCTATATTACAATTACTATATAGGACTTGATTAATAGACAAATAAGAATTATTAATAATGTAAGAAAAAAAGAGATCGACGGGGTAAACGCAATTTTAGAGAAGAGGGGGCAGTTGTGTAAGAAGGGGGGGATTAATTGACGGATGAAAATAATAAAAAAAAATGCAATTGTTTCGATATATAGAGAGATATAAGACGAGCCGGATCTGAAATTCGCTTCAAAAAGTGCGTGTGAGTGCACCGAACCGTTTTACGTTCACCATGCCTGCCAAACTGTCTGTTTGTCTGCCAGTTGCCACTACTTTACTAATATATGATATACATTATTATATAGAAAGATGTCATAATCGTGAATATGATGATCGCGTGACGCCAACACATCATCGTGCGCATGCATACATTATATACATACATGCATATATATGCATATACGCACGTGCGAGCGGAGAGGAATTTTTGTCGAAGGCTCGCATCGTCATCTCCCACGTTAAACGCGCAGATGCATTCGAGAATATACGTATAGAGACACACATACACAGCTCGCAATTAACAGGAATATAAAAATTCACACGCGCCACACAGCAAGAGACGATTTTATCATTCTCACTCTGACGTTAACTCCTAGCTACCGTCGTATATACATAGTGTCTGGCAGATACCAACTGATATTCAAATAGTTGCTGTATTGTCGTGTTAGAAAAGTCCTTGATCTCAGTTTCAATTCGAATAAAGTGTCGCTACATTTGTCTTCACTTGTATTAATACTTACGTGTTTTTTTTTATTTTTCGTAAAGACTTATATTTTAAAAGAAAAAATAACTTATTATAACGTAAGACCTAATTACTTATGATTTACGATTATTCAGTATAATTATTGTACGTTTTCTCTGGTATAACGAAAACTGTTCATACGGATCTCTATATGCGAAAATCTTTATTTTAAAAAAACTTAATGTTTCAAACACGGGTTATCCAACTTAATTCATCATTATAGAAATATAATATGTCATTAAAAAAAAAATAATAATTATCATCAATTCGTTCGATAAACTTCACGTGATGTCTGGCAGATGACAACAAACGGTAGAAAAATTCTCACTTCGGTAGCTAAGGGTTAAAGGAACAATAGTGAATAAATAATAAGAGAATAAAATGCAAAACGTCGATCTCACTCTGTAAATACATAATAGTGCATTAGGATTCGGTAGTAATTCCAGGTAGCCGCAGCTGGGAATCTTTGTCCTGTTTAACTGGCACACATACACTGCTCACACTGAAGAAGAAAAAAAAAGAAATAATGGATTTTCTCTTTTATTTTTCTCTCACGCGCGCTGTACATGTCACGGTCGACAAAAAAGAAAAGAAAATAAAATAACGAAGAAACGCGCATATACGCTGTATCGGCGGAATCTATATACATACATATGCTTTCGTTTCAAACGTCTCGTAGGAGTTATAATAGTATAGCTATAAGCGACAAAATTCTTGTGTTTAAGTAGAAGTATCAATAACGTGGCGTTATACGTTGTCAATGCTTTATTAGTCAGTCGATTTTCGTTTCCTCTTTTTTTACATTCGCAAGAGAACGTGTTATAACAGTTTTTTTAGAAATATAAATATAAAAACACACGCAAACATCCAAGTTTTTATTTTGATTTCGTAGACATGTAATTGGACGTAAACATTGGGAAAAAATACATTAATTTTTGTAACGATTATGTCTGTGACATGTGTCATAGGCAAGAAAAAAATTAAAGATAAAAAAAATAATGATAAAACAAAATAAAGTGCTGTGTGCAATTTGTGCGTATGAATGAGGCGCGGTATGAATGCGACGACGAGCAAACGAGCCGTACAAGGGTGAATGAGATTTTTCGGAGTGAATGTGCCGGCCTAATCCTCATGTTGTGTCTCAGAGAGTACTTTTTATATTAATGTGCCGATGTCCTTATTCTCGTGTCACTCTCCTATATACCCGTATATTCTGCTGTCCTTTTCGCTCCGCAATAATCCTCATGACCTCCTGATGTCCTTTCATTTCACACAGTCAGCCACGTATTCTCTTCGCTGCTTCTTACCTCTATACTTCCCTCCCTTCCAACAATCCTCAGAGTCACACGATCTATTTCCATTCAAGACACGATTTTGCTTTGTAAAATATGTTCGTAATAAAAAAATTACAAAATATTTACTCGATACTCACTGACTTTTCATTCACCCCATCCTTACCAAATATAATGAGATATATATTCAAATCAATCGATTATCAAACGTCATTTGCAAAACTTATTTGCCTTAATATTAAATTTGTTTTCAATAGTAAATGAAATATCGTAAAATATATATTGTTTTCAATTGAAGTTTGACGAAGTTAAAAGTAGAGTAAGTAATGGACTCGTTAATTTTGATGACAGTATCAGTTTTGAAAATCTAGAGTGGAACTGTATATCACTATATTCCACAAATCCGGAACACTGATATAGCGTAATCCGAGAAGTTCCTTGAATTCATTTAAACTGATGCTCTGGTTTCATACAGCATCGCGAGATGAATAATCTCAGGTACCTCTGTGTATACATGATACTTTCAATAATTATACGTGTCTATGTGGTTATTAAATTTACATAGAATATTCAGAAACATTTATATTTATTATAAAATAATGTAAATTCTGAAAGTGTAGTTACTAATAAATGTAGATTTATAAAAAGAAATATATAGAAAAAAAACTTAAAATATCATGTCAAATAATAATAATAATAATCTGTTTTTTACAATACGAGATAAAGCATTATAGACGGATCGGTACATTAATTTAATATTTAGTATAAATAATTTGTTCTTTTGCCTTTTTATTTGAAAAAAGAAAAAAAATAAAGACATTATATCGAATATACTTCCAAAATTGCAAAAGTTGTAACAGCTTTCACGCTTTTAACGTATACTTTGTAATTAGGTCGTAGATAAAATATGATTATACTTTATTACTTTTATCACTGCAAATTACCAATTCATTACTTAACTTTTCCTTTAAAACTAATAGGAAAGTACGAAGAAATTCCAACGACTACAAATAAAATCCGATAGTTTTTGGCACAATTTCCCAATTTCAAACACAAAGAAAGGAACAAAAAGAAAAAACCAATAAATCTCTATATCATGAAAATTCCTTTATACACATACAAACTCGGATAGACCGCCACGCGCGCGCGCGCGCGCAACACGCAACGTGACAAGTGCGCAGACGCAAGTGGGCGGAGTCTCTCTATTCCTCATTGTATCCGCGTGGGGGGGATAATATCGCCACATGACAACCGTCGGTCGGAATCCCTCGCTCCGTTTCGCCGCACGCCGTCTCTCTTCTTTTTTTGTTTTTATTGATTTCCTCGCTGCCATACCACAAGAGAGAGAGAGAGAGAGAGACCAAGAGAGGCGGTCTATATATGCGTGCCTTGTATATATATGTGTTTTGTTTCGCGCGTACGTTGGTCTAGAGCGCATATAGGCAGCATTAGCGCTACACGATGTAAGAAGCAAAGTTTTGTACACTTGGTGCGCCGCGTGTATGTTGTGCGTGTATTATATTACGTCGAGGAAGCACAAGGGAGGATAGAAAAGCATTAAAGAAAGTCTGTCAGGATGACGATGGAGACGGAGGTGGTGCAAGCTGCAACAGCGGACCAGCCGTCGGAGGAGGCTACCGAAGAGCTCAAACCTAAAGGGCCAAAGATGGTGTACGTATAATATATTACACGTATGTTGGTGGTACCCCATACAATATATGCGGGCAGCGTGAGAAAATCACGCCTGCTATATGCTGGCTGCTGCTACTGCACACACACGGGGGGAACTGTTGCTTCGATCGATAACGCGCGACTCGCTCGCGCTTTTGTATACGTGTTTCTCTTGTCGGTCTTTTTTTTCGAGGGGAGGAAAGGATTAGCGTTTTTTATTGATTACTTTTGGGATATTGTTTATAAGGTGTTTGACGATTGACGTTGTTTAGGTGCGGCTAAATTTAGAGTTATTCTGTAAATAGAACGAGTTATAAATAACTTATCAGTTTTAGTCAGGGTTTAAAATAAGTTTTAGTTTACTTTTCATATTATTGATTGGTGTTTATTAGTTTAGGTTGGATTATTTAAAGTTACTATTTCATATTTTTTTTTTTATTTCAAGGAAATCGAATTTTAAAATAGTAAAAATACGACATAGCTAATTTAAAAATATTATCAATATAGTTATATAATAATTTTTAATTTTTTTATAGTCCCAAGGATGTGCTGGATCGCTTTACAGACAATGGTGGATTGTATGATGTGATTGTAAAGCAAATGCTGCAACCAGGACACGAGGGAGAATTGTGCAGTTGGTTGAAGGAGTTGGGTCTTGTGAGATCCAACATGAATTGTCCAACCGAAGGTTGCAATGGTAAAACCCTCACTTGGTCGCAAGCAAGGTCCATTGATAAATACAGTTGGTATTGCAATGATTGTAAAAAGAGACAAACGCTAAGAGATAGTTCCTTCTTTTTGCAAATCAAATGTGATCTTAAGTTATGTATGCAAATTATAGTTGCATGGTGCCAGGATATACCATGCGAGGCTGTAATTTCATACTTAGGTTAGTCTAATTAAACAATTATTTATATCTGACATTTACTTTGAAACAATATAATTAAAAAACTCTAAAATGATATATTTTGCTATTTTCAGAGGTAAAACCTCATGTGGTTAAAAAGGCATATGAGAAACTAGGAAAGGTAGCTGAAACATACATCAAAAATCACTTGAGTGAGTGGGAACTTGGAGGACATGAAAAGATTTTGATTGTCGATGAATTTCCTGGTGGTTACATGACTGAAATTTTAACAAATGCTCCAGTTCCTAAAAAACGTAATAATAACTGTCATACTATTTTGTGCATTGCTGAGGTGGACAAAATTCCTCCAAGAATGTGGATGCATATAATAAATGCCCATCCAGAGGTAAATTTTTGTTTTGATAATCAGAATTCATAATTTATTTAATTGATATTTGAAATATTTACATAAATGAGAATGTATGTAAAAAATAATTTTTTTTACATTTAGCCATTATCTTCCAAAAATGCAAAAAATCAAAATACAGAAAGTAAATGTGGTATGGTTGAAGAAGCTTTGAATGAAATTTGTGCTCATGCTAAACCTGGCAGTTATCTTATAGCAAATAGAAGGGCTCGATGTTGTAATTATGAATCACTTAAGGAATTAAAAGAATATAAGGTTATAAGCATTGAAGATTTACAAAAATATGATACACCTGGTAAAAATGAACTTCTTCATAATCTTGGTTAGTAATTTTTTTTTTCACAATTTTTGATTATTTTTATTGAATAAATTAAATGATTTAAAAAAATTATTTAAATTTTTTATAAATACAATGGATTTAATATTCTCTTATAATGCTTGTACTAATTAATTAATAGCATAATTTTTTATCTCAATAGATACTATTTGGCAGACTGGTATTGGAATTTGTGAAGAAATACAGGACATTGCACGAGTTAATGGACTTCTTTGTCTTTATGTTCACTTATGGAGGCAAAGGTTTGCTGTAACACCAGCTAATGCTTTCCAATTTATTATTCAACACATTGCTGAGTGTTTCACGTTTAATTAATCAATAATTTTAAAATAATTAAAAATTAGGTATCATTTAAGTGCAGGTAATAGGTTGAAAAAACTATATTGAATGGTTATATTTTCTGAGAGATTTAATAAGTAATTGAGGAAAGAAGTCTTCCAAAACTATTTTGTATTGCACAACTGAGAATCACATAAGTGCCTGTGAAAATAATTATTACTGTTGACAAACTGTTATAAAAATTTATGAACATGCAAAGAATATTTGCCTTAAACATCTTGTTAAGAGTAAGGTACACGTACTGAGCCAAAGAGGCTGAAGTATTTAAGAACTTCCATTAAATATTTTTTACTTATGCTTTATCATGTTTTCACATTTATTAACTATTTCGTTTGTTGTTATCTTATCATAGTATAATTCAAATTATATTTCCAACTTTTAATAATAATTTATAAATTGATCATAATGAAAAAGTATATTCTTTAAGCACAATATTAAGCAATTATAATGTAATGAGAATTATGATATTTTATGAGTTGATATAAAGATCAAAATAATTTTGTAATATTTTTAAAAATTATATAATTTAAGCCGTAAGTGCAATTACATATATCTATTCATTACTGAATTATCACTAGATATAAAATTTTATCTTGTGAATTGTAAAAAGTTCTATTCGACCAAAGTAATGAAGTTTTAAGAGCAAGTTATTTAAAATTAATAAAGACTTTAATAATTAGTTACAGAATACGTAGATAGCGTGTTCATTACAGAGATGTATAGGCAACTGCATCTGATAAAGTGATTTTAAAAATTAATGTAAGATTACATAAAGTATATACAAAAAACTAAATTATGCGATGTATAAAATCTTTATAAGAGAAACATTCATAAAGAAACGTGTCAATTAAAAATATGTTATTTTTTACCATTTTGAGATTGTAAAATTGCGATATTTGGTAATTTTGTGCCTTTAATAAGTGGTAGGTCAGCAATAATTATGTACAATAAAAATAAAATTCAAAGTTTTTAATTGTAAACATACTCTTATACATATATTTTATATATGCTTATTAAAATAAATAAATCATTTTTCATTGAACATCTCGAGATTCATTTTGTGCTCTTTAACAATTTTCCTATAAAAATGTATAAAAAAGATTCAACAATTTAAAAACTATATTTTCTCATTCATATACTTTTTATACGTTTTTTGATCTTCAACCATCTTTTTAAATACTTTGTATTTTTTACAGTGATATCTAAAAAAAAGAAATTAGTTTTAACATTTGTATAATTATATCAAAGAGAATTAAGAACTAAGAAAATTTAGTCCTTACGAATAAGTTTCTTTGATGGGTTGTACAACATTAGCAGAGCCCCCCATTATTTTTATTGCTTCATTCACAGATGAAAAAGTTTTTGCTGCACAAGAACCAAGAATAGCAGAACCAACTAAAACGGATTCTCGTTCTTTTGGAAGAAGAACAGGCAAACTCAAAACATCTGCTTGAGTTTGTACAAATAAGGGGTTTTGACTAAGCCCACCACATATAAGTAATGATTCTATTTTATGGCCAGCATTTGTCAAAGCTTCCAGGATATGTTTTGTACCATACTGTAATAAACAAATATTTGTTAAGTAGTAAACATAAATTAATATATTTGTAATTATTATATTAATTTACAACAGTATAAGATTATTAAAATATACATACTGTTAAAGATTGCATAGTTGCCAGATACACTAATGCTAAACTTTCTTCATCAGTTGATAATGTGAGACCACTTATCTACAACAATATCAACAGGTCCTATTCAATGTGTGGCTAAACATTTATTCTTTATAAAAAAAAAGTTCTCTCACCATTCCATGAAGTGTTGGATCAGCTAAGGGAGATCGATTTCCATGAAAATCAGGCCATACATGGATTTCTTCAGTTAAATATGCTATATTTGATAACTTTCTTTTACTAGCCATTGATTGTAGAAGATCAGAAAGGTACTGTTGTATATGTCTATAAATTTATAATGCTGTCAATTTTTAAAGTGTTTCAAAGTCTATGATATTAACAAAAAGTATTAAAATAATACAAACACTTTTGGATCTAATTTTTCTTGTATCTTTGAAGCAGCAGGGTGACTGTCAATTATGTGATCAAGCAACTTACCAGTGGTACTTTGACCACCTTCATTGAGCCACAAATCAGGTACCATTGCACTATAATAAGGTCCCCAAACACCATCAACAAATATTTTATCTTGACTAACTGCCATATGACACGTTGATGTTCCACAAATTAAACCTTTAAATATAATTAGGTGAAATTTCATTAATATTCCTATTTTTATTTTACTTGAAATAGACATACAATGTTTTACCTAATCTAGTAGTGAAATCAGATGAAATATTTGGTGCTGAACAACCAAGCATCCCTAGACCTCCAGCATGTGCATCAATTATTGATGCACCTACAGCAGTTCCTTCTAAAAGATCTAATTCTTTAGCAGCTTTTGAACACAATCCAAAGCTAACTGGGTAACCAGGGGGTTTAACATCTTGACCTGCATAAAATTATAAGACTCAGACTATTTATTATAAATATTATTTTAAGTTTTAAAGTATAAATTAATTACCTATTTTCTTCCAGTTATTAGCTTTTAGATCAGATAGGCCAATTTCATCAAAATAATCAGAACACCATTGATTATTTCCACTAGGGCTAGCACTAAAATTCCACTTACAAACCAATGAACATAATGACCTGTAATATGATTTAAATTTATAATTTCCTTTGTTAATTCTTTGTCTTTATTATTCCAATATTGAAAATATACCTAGATTCTGAATTAGTTGCTTTCCAAGTTAAAAAGTCAGGTAAATCGAAAAATAATTCAGCCTTTTTCCATGTATTTGGTAAATTCTTTTTTAACCATAAAAGTTTTGGTATTTCCATTTCCAAGGATACTTTTCCTCCAACATATTTCAACATTTCATGGCCTAATTTATTTATATAGTTAGCTTCTTCTGCAGCTCTATGATCCATCCATAAAATAATATTTTGATTGTCATTGCCTAAAATAAAAAAGATTGGTTTATAAAAAATTTATTATTTAATGTTTACCAAATAAATATTAGATATAATTATTACCTGTAGGACTGATAGAGAGAGGCAATCCATCTTTACCTACAGCAACTAGAGAACAAGTTGCATCAAATCCAATACCTTTTATTTGCTCTTTTGGAGTTCCAACAACTACTTTCTAAAAAAAATATATGCTTATCTATAGTAACTAAATTTATGTTGGTGCAATAAGAAAGCTTTTTAAAAATAAATTTGTAATAAATTAATATCACCTTCACAACATGGCATACTGATTCCCAAATGTCATCAGATGATTGTTCATAAAACTTAGCCTGAGGATTGAATGTTTTGATTGGATGTACTGCTGTTTCTATAATTTTTCCTTGTGCATTAACCAGAGCTGCTCGAGCACTTCCAGTACCAACGTCAACACCCACAAAATAGTCCATTGTTGTCAAATATCTTGACTTGGTATATCTTCAACGTCACCTAAAGATATGTACATTCAGTTCTTCTTGTGATGAGCAACTGAGCTCTATGTCTTTTGTGCTGAAAGAGAAAAATTATTATCAATGCTACAGTTTTACGATAGAACCATATAGCTATAATTTCTTATGAGAGCGTGACCCTGAGATAACACTAAAGTTGCATAAGTACCCAATCATTTTCTAACAAACTACAAGTGATGCAATAAATTAGTTAAGCTTAAGATTTCTAAAGCCACTGCTTGATAACTATTATCAGAACAATTTTTCAAAAACTATTTATTGACATTTTCTTAAAAAAGAGAGAAAAAACCGAAGCGAAATCAATTATACATAGCGCGCAATTCAAATGTCACACGTGCTCCAATACAAAAACCGCTAAAATCTGTTCTCTCCCACACATCATACACACGCGCGCAAGACTCGACTGCAAAGGCATTTAAATATAGCTTGCAGGTACTTGCGCCAATGATATATATATATGCATATCTGATAACACCAGTAGGAAAATATGAGATTACGATAATTAAGTACGGACTCTGTGTAGCGTGTCATTATAATCAACCTTGTTATCTTCCCCGAAGAAAAGGCAACAGTAGAGCTCGTCGTTGCCGCCGCTGCTATCACGCAAAATTGAATGTGCATGAGAAGCCTCAAGAATTAGCCGGCGCTTATACGACATTCGCGATCTCAAGAAAAGGATCGCCATCTGTAAATACCGTGCGGCGGGCCCATAAGAACTAAAATCACCTCTAGTCCGGACTCCACAGAGGTGAAGTTCATACAGGTTTATAGGTCCATATTCCACAGCACATATTTACAGTGGCGTCACCACAACGCTGAGGTCGCAAATTTCGCCGACCACGTGGCATGATCATTACACCCCGCGTTGTTTACGTTAAGTAAATTGTAATGCGAAACACGGATATTGAGCTGGAGAACAGCGTGGAACGATGGTTAGGAGATGACTCAAGTGCGCTTTATTCGCATTGTTAAGGATTCGTGCGAGGAGTGTGATGTAACGCTCCAGCTGTTGCCTGGTTGCAATTATAGTGAATTAGAGAGTGCATAGACACATAACATAACCTCAAAATGGTCCGAACTAAGAACAGGTATATATGTTTTGTTTATGTTTCAGAGCTTTGTTAATTTTTGTGATTGCTTTTTGTCTAATTTCTATGCAAAGTTTAATTTTAATAATAATTAAAAAGTCAATTGTTGTTAATAAGTGTTACCTTTGTATGAGAGATTTCAAACTGATGATGTAAGTTAAGGTTATATTGGTTCCATGTAAATATTTATTTTATTTCAGATACATAACAATACAAATATCAACTAAGGACAAAAGCGATAAGGGTTTGTGGTTAAAGCCTACTGCTCTGCATGAAGCTATTAAAAAGAAAGTGTCAGAAATGTACGGGGACTTAGGATCAGCTGCGATTAAAGCTGGGTTTACAGGTAGTTAAGATAAATTTTATCAACTTTTTAAGATACAGTTTTTTTAGTTAAAAAATTAATAATATACTATATATTTTAGCAAAGTATTGTAATACTCATACAAAAATAGCCCTAATAAAAATTCGTCACGGGCCACATCAATTTATTTTAAATTCTATACCAAAAATTAATGACATAGGAGGAAAGACTGCAAAGTTGAAAATTATCTATGTTGGAGCTACAATGAAACATTGTTTTATATTTATTAAGGTAAACATTCATATGCTAATAAAACATTTATTTTTATTATATGAATATCATTAAAATTATATTATAATTTTTCAGAATTATCAGAGAAGTAAATTAGAATCTATGTGGCAAAACATGAAAAATGATAAAGAAAGGAATGATTTGGAAAAGGCTTTAATGACCATGACACCTGCCATGAAAGATTTTATGTCACAGCGATAAACATAAATAACTTTATTATACTTAAGATGTTACCTACAAATGAAAGATAAAAGTTTCTCTTGTAAATATTAAATAGGAAATTGAAGAATTTCCTTCATTAAAGTATCATGTTACTTTCAACTATGTATATAAGCAATACATTAATTATTAAATTAATGAAAAAGAAAGTGTTTCATTTTGTTTTTTAATGAAGTTTTATAGTAAAGTATGTATTCAAAATATATAATAAGAAAAGATTACTCAATTTGTACATATTTGTATATAATAAACATAGCTTTTAAAGAATTTCGTAATGACTAAAAGTAGTTGAAAATTTTATTATAAAAAGGATACTACATCCTTACATAACTATCACATTACATTTTTCCAATGCTTATTCTTATCATCATTTACAGCAAAGAAGATAATATTTTAAGTTGTGCTAAAATTCAAAAACCTTAATACTTTATTTTTTTAAATTTGATTCATTCCAATCCTAGAAAATGTGAGATATAAGAAAATGTATAACTACATCTTTGTATTCAATCATCGCAATTTCGGAGCACGATAATCCTCCAAGACCCATGCTATAGTCATATCCACCCGCATTCCTTATTCACCCAACGGTCACATTTTCAAATCCGCCAACCACGCGTCCCCTCTCAAGTGTACAAGCCAACCCAAAAAAACCTTTCTCCCTTCCTCTTTCCTCTCTATTCAACATCTCTAGACTCCAGAATCCACCCGCTGCTGCGCTCCAATAAAAAGAATATCTCCTTTCTCACTCCCTCTTATACTTCGAGCCTTCCCGCGTCGTTATATACACACACATGCACACACCGTTGAAGGCGGCGCTCGCTTTCGGGCTCTCTATATAACTATACTGCGGCGGCCAGTGGCCGCGAAAATCCCTCGCGCTCGCGCGCCGCCGGCATCCCATCCTGCGCGCGCCGCTCGGTAGCTCAGTACGTACGTTGCCGCCGTGCAGCAGCGACGAAAGTGAGCGAGCGAGCGCGTGTGCTGCATTTCATATATATATATATATCTGTATAGTAGTTCGAACGAACGAACGAGAGAGAAAAAGAGGGAGAGAAAGACGCGTCTGGTCTCTCTGCATGCATGTCGGACGGGTATAACAGCAGCAGTTAAGCTCGCGCTCCTTCCGGAGAGGTGTGTGATAAGAGTAGTATAGAGGAAAATTCGAGGAAGCACGGTGATATAGAGAGAAGAGTGGAACGAGCGATCGATTGAGAAAGAGAAGAAGAGACAGAGAAAGAGGAGGGAAAAAGGGCAGGTATAGCTCTCGCTGCGTGTTCAATGAGCAGGGGGTTGCAGCGCTCGGCGACGACGAGGACGACATAACCTGAGACGACGTTGTCATGGAAGGCAGCGGTCGCGGTGTTATCGTAGTACCCTGAACGTCAAGAGCACACTGCAGTCCAGGTAGGACCTCATAACAACACTCCTCAGCTATATACCACAATCTTGTCACCGTAAATGATGACGCGCGCATGACTATATAAGAGGGAGCGTTTCTCATAAGAGGGTGAGAAGCCCTCTCAGCAGCAGTAGCAGCTCTGTGGACGTTTATTTTTTTTGTTTATATACACGAGTGCGCGCGTGCTCACACCTGGAGAAATAAACGCGACACCGTGTGTGTACTTACGTATAGTCGCGTATACCTATACAGCCGCCGCAGACTTTATGTGCGTATAGACGAACACGTATACACACATATACGTGAGTATGGGGGGGAAGTAGCTACGTTTCTATATACACGCGGACGTTTTACGCTCGACGAGCGTTACATAAAAAAATTACTCGCATGTGTATATATGTGAGAGGAAATATGAAGAACGGAGCTGCTATACATGCTGTATACTTATAAGTGAGGCCGAGGCTCACAAGGTTTTTGAAAAATTCAGAGAGCAGACGAATGACTTTATCGCGCGCGTGTCCGGAAGGTAAATAGTCGCGGCTGCACACATTATATACAGGGTGTGTGTGTGTATGTTGAATGCTCGCAGCCGCGCTGTGACTAATGTTTGATGGTCGTGTGTGATAAATGATAAACGGAGCGAATGAGGAGAAGAGAGAGAGTGAAAGTGGGAAAGACGTTTAATTTTAGAAATTGATTTTACAGTGTAAGGGTAGTTTTCGATGTGGGGAAAATGTGGTATTAGAGCGGTAAGAGGAATTATTGAGTTTGGCTCGGATGATGATGATGACGGAGGGGTTGTGTTAAATTGGCGTTAGATTGAAACGCGGTAATTAGAGTTTGCTGCTGTGGATTGATACTGGTGTAGATGTTCGTGTTGACTGGAATAAGATTTGGGGGGATTTTCCAGAAAAAGAAACTCGAGAAATAATAATATGAAAATATCGTTGGATGATGCAGGATATATTCAGGATTTATGCTTGTAGTAAAAATAATGAATTCCGTTCAATGATAAGACTGAGAAAGTATATAGAGAACAATGCTGTAAATAAAATGCTTGACCTCCGAATATACTTTTTGCTGTGAGAACTTTTTTTTGCTCGATCCCGAGTGTAAATACCGCTCTCCGATCCTGTAAAATGAAATACTTTTAAAATAAATACGATCGTTGATCAGAATAATTTATATCCGTGAAATAAGATATCCTGTTAATGTTATTTATAATTAAGAGATATTATGAAACTGATACTTCTTTTGCATTGCTTAAACATTATGAAAAGCAGAAGAAAAAAACATCGTGGAAGCATAATAATGAAAATTAATACAAGCTGATAATATTTTAATATACTATCAAAATGTTATTAAAACTTTACAAAAGTTTTGGCTAAAATCCATTTATAATACACAAATGCATATTCAACATATGTAGATTTGTATATAAAACCGTTGCCTTATATTTCTTTCCCGAAATGATAAAATATTTCAGGCGCATATAAATTTGAACTAATCCCATCCTAAAGCTCTTGAATTTTTCATTATGTCTATATACACATTTATATAAAAAATCCCGGTTTGTAGACAAAAACAAATGACCGCAATATATAATCAACGTTGATACAACATTGGCCATCACCATCATCAAACAACTCCTCCTCCTCCAACTATACATCACTTTATAACACAAAACGCGTGCGTATTACACTTAATCCCACGGAATCCAAAATCCCCGTCATTATTTCCCACAACAGAAACCACTCTCGCGGTATCCAAAAAAAGTAATCAACCTTTTACACCCGGACGCGTACATTTACACTCCTCCTTCTTACATACACATATATACACGCGCGAGCGTCGACAGCAAAAAAAGTCGAGACAGCCGCAGCCACTCGGCGCGTTCGATAGCAGGAATATAAATCCTTGTGCCTCTACATCGAAGACAAACACACCCACCTATACATGTATATATATATATACGTACACACATATACTCTATGAAACGAATTTCGGCGAGAACTCACGGAAACAGCGGCAACGGCACGTCCCTGACGAAGGTCAGCTATACTAGCAAGAAGCTCTCACCCTCGGCCTATTTTCCTCGCTTCTTCTTTTTCCTCCCTCTCTTGCACCTATTCCACAAACACACCGAGCTGTTCGTCAGCGCCGGCTGCAGCCAATGTATATACGTCTATATACCGCGTCCGGCGCTGTCTCGGCTTGCTCAGCTGATTATTCTCTTCCCTCTCGAACTATCGATTTGCTCGCTCGTGTATATATATATATATATACATATACACGTTCATCATCACGCACGCCCTTGCCCCGAAATTCACACGCGTATACGAGAAATTGGTGGAACACACGGTATCGCTAGATATATGGTGTAATTTTAGCAATGCGATGTGCACGATTCGCTCTAGGGAATTTTGAGAAAGTCGAGGGATGATTGCTGCTACAGCTATTATGCTTTTCCATAATGCACAAACGCGATTAAAAGTGTACAAGTATATTGTTCTTTGCTCTCGGAAAATTATACAGATGCGCGCGGGCGTGCATGCAGGTACACATATATACAGTGCGTGGACGAGAATGACGAATTTTGACCAGCTGCGCGTATATGTGGATGTATGCTCAGAGCAAAGAGGGGGAGAGAATGCGACGCGAAATGTATATAAGGGGGCTGGTTGTTTCGCTCTCTTTCTGTTTCGATGTTTGGGGAGGCGAAATTGAAATGACTAACGTTTTCGCGCGTGATGCCAGCGGCGAAGAAGAATGGGGGGTTGTGTCGGAGGTAAAATCGATGTTTGATTTGTAGGAAAAAGTTCGGCTTGGATTATGTATAATTGGACATCGATATGGTTTCGTTTTTATTGTATGCTGTGCGACGTAAACTTTTTTAATTATACTATAGAAATATATGTGTTATATATAGTTGGAAATGTCATAAAAAAAGTTTCACGGATACAATTAATAATTATATTTACAAAATAGTTTGATGATAAAATTTTTTTTATTCGCTTCGTATGAACTCTTTTAATTAAAAAAAAATATATTGTATATACCGATTTAATAGAATATGGTGATCGTATTATCGTAAATTTAATAATTGGAGAAAAAATCTTTCTATATTACAAACAAACATGATTAAAACTTTAAACAACACACATATTTCAACACCATATATACCAACATATTATTACAGCAGTAACAACACTACTCTCTCTCTCTTTCTCTCTGTAAAAAGTATCAAATTTCAACTAGGATATTAAAGCCAACGCGCGAGAAGTACGTTAATAAAATTCGACGTCTGTTGTTTCTCTCGGCACAATGGACGTGACTACTGCTATGCTGCTATATACTGCCAACGAGTGCATGCGCGAAATTAAATAAAGGGCGAGTAAGAAACCGCATGCACGTTTCGTTCGCTCTCAACTCAGACCTTAATGGACGATAGAGAACGAACGAGAAAGAGAGAGAGAGAGAGAACGAGACGTCTGGCTTTCTCTCTCTTTCTCTTTCTCCGTCTGTCGGAATGGAAATAGCGTTTTACGCGGTTTTTAGGAAAGGAAAACGAGCTAATGCTCGAGCGTCACGGAAATCACGTATATACTCGTATAACGAGTGTACGTGGCTTGTATGTATGTGTATACGTGCACACATATACATACACTTGAACATAGTGTGGTAGGCGCGTGCATCTGGCTTTTTGAAATAGTGCCAGAGCTCTGCGGCTTTCTTTTTATCGTTCGCCGGAGATCGGTTTCAATAAAGTCAGTGTGGTGGGAATTAGCTTTAGGAGATTCTCGTACACGGGGTGGTATGTATATATAAGTCGAGGGATCGAGCGCTCGAATGTGCATGTCTAATTGAATGCACGTGGTAATGAGGATTTTGAAGTTTGCAGCTGGCGAAGTAATTTTAATGAATTCATTATAGAATTACTTCGTTATATATTGATGTAATTTGCGTCAAACAGTATATAAGTATATCAAACTTTAAAAGTTTTATAATTATACTCTAGAAATTATATTACCGAAGTTATAAGTACACTGTAAATAGTTTAAAAGAAAATTCTATTTTCTATCAGGATATCACGAGTTAACGTCAACGAGAAGAGACTTAACGAAAATTTAAAAGGATATAACTGAGCGCGCATCGGAAGAGTCTATTTTCGCAATTTTGTTTTCGATATGCCGCACTTGCAATTTCAAAGTAATGGTTACGAACCGGCCGTTTAAAACTATTTATTGGCAATGCTGCGGCGCGCGCGCTTTCGTCTATGTGTATGCTGTACTTATACGGGACGGATGTTTTATACGGTACAATTTAGTTCTCCGACTAATTTAAAATAGATTACCATCTGTATTATTAAGGAGAAAGAAAAACAGTGGCCCTTATTGCGCTCGCCGACTTCAATTACGCTTTCCTTAATTAAAATGTCATCCATCGGACTGAGTAGGGGTGGGCTACTACACTATCTAACTTTAAATGCTCATCAATTGTTTATTGTACACTGTTTGAAACTCTTCAATTCGACGAAAAGAGAGTATATATAGAGTTGCGTCGTTTGCTCATTATGTATATATATACCTCTGCAAAAGTTTAAATCACTGCAGCATTATACTGTCTTGTCATGCTGTCGCGTTACTGCGCATCGACTTTTCAAATCCAATCCAGTTTCTATAAAGAATAACTTTTATCAAACTTCTTTTATACATCAAAAATTCAAATTCAAAGACGTAAAATCATGGTACAAAAAAAAGAAGTTGCAATTAGATTCCAATTCAGTATTTCAACTCGTTACAAAAGAACCATATAACAATGTAGCACTACTTTTACTTCATATACGACATTCCTATACGCACCGCACTACTACAAAACCCCCTATTGTTTCAAAGCTTCAAAATTTTCACACCCTTTGCCATTCCCCTCCTGTAGCAGTTAAAAGCTCCTATACCTATATACGTCAAACAGAATTAACTAAAAGCACAACGAAAAGTTCGTTACCTCGTCAAGCCCTTTTTCCTCTTTCTCTCTTTCAACCCACACACACACACACACGACACGAGGAGACGCGCTTTCGTACAACAACAACCAAAGGTAATCCCATCCCCAGTCAGAAAGAACCCATATACTCCTCATATATGCGCGCAGACCTTAGCCATATATACTCGTACACTCCTACAGTCGTCGAACCCATCTCTCGCACTCGAAAAGAGAACAAACGGAGCTTATATATACGTATAGCCAACATATAGTTCAAAGGACCCCCTTCGTATACGTACAACACACGTACACACTTATATATACTTATATTCCTCTCTTTCGTCCACGCAGTCTGTGCGCGTGGTTCTCGCCGCAGCCGTCGTCGTCTCGCCCCAGCGTATAATTATTTATCTTGCCAGAGGAAGTCGGATGTTGTATGTGTTACTGTGTGTGTATGCGCGCTCGCGTTGCTGCACGCGGCTAATACGCGCGAATTGACCGGAGCGAGAGAACGGGTTTATCTCGCGCGCTATTACAGGATAGATGTGCGGTGTCTTTTTGCATCCGGGATGTTTCCGGTTGTATTGTTCGGTATGATGGTGTAGTGGTGGTGGTGGTTATTGTATATAGGCTCTTTTGACACTTGTTCGTTGTATAGGGTGCGTGGGGGGATTGGTTTTGATTAATGGAGGTGTGGCGTTATTTTTGGTCGTGGAGGTGGAAAATTATGGAATTTTGCTTGATGGGCGTAATGTTGATTATGATATTGGAGTGTGGGTTGGCCTTTAGCAGAGATTGGAATTTAATTTTTGTGCGGGCTTTCATTTTGGAAGGGAACGTAAAGTATAGAAAGGAAATGCATGGTTAGGTATATGGTAGCTGGCTTTTTTTCCGCGTTCGGAGAGTTTGGTGACGTCTTAACCTTTGAAGTGCGCTGGCCGAGGTATTTTTGAATTTTTACGATGCGCTGAGCTCGCGTTCGTATCTTTTTATAGGTTGATAGTTTAGTCAGTAAATCCGAAGCGAATTTACAGTACCGTAAAATAACTGTCGTCGAGTGCATGTCTTTAGCAGTATATTTTGAGTTTCTTCGTTTTTTCCGGAGGAAAGCTATACCAAAAGTTGAAAGACGATATAGTTTGACATTTTCGTTCTAGATAGCGGCAAGTGGAATGTTCAATATATCAGCCTGACACTTTTGAAAGTATCCATATATTTAAACCTTTCAAAGCATTTATATTTTTTTACTACGAGTCTAATTTTTTTTTAAAACCAGTTTAATTTTATGAATAGCTTAAAACACCCCAAATCTCCAATTTTAATTTATAGTTTTTTTTTTTTTTTATTAAATGAAGATACATAAATCTTTTTAAATGGAATTTGAGAAACGTGAAAATCGAATAGCAAAGTGCATTATTATAACTGTATCTGTTTGTTTTAAAATAGATTGTGAAATCGCTTACAGTTTTTTCCCCCTTCTCGATTTAAGCCGCACCGTAATACTGTCCAGACAATTTAATGCGATTTTTATTACGTAACGAGGGCTTAAGGTACTGTATATTCACTGTCGCACGCAGAAGTCGCTTCTCTCAGTGCACAATGCGTATATAAGTGCACTGCGTTTTGCATCGCATTTTAGCGTGTCTGTAAAATAAATTTATATAAACTTAGAGCGTTTGTTGAAATTTTGCAATGCTGTGTGTAGTATATTAATTAATAATATCAAAATGTATATTTTTACGGAAGTCTTGTAGCATTAAAGAATAGCAGTAAATTACTCTGGTAAAATTTAACATGCAAATTATTAATAACGTTAATCATATCTCTCCTTATATACTTTGTAATAATATAGAATTAGCCTGTTAAAATAAGATTGAATAATCTGCATATAATGCAGTGCATATCCAAAACCGCTATATACACTACCGCCACGCTACATTACAAAACAGTTACATCATTAGACCGTTTTATTCACAATTTCGCGCCACACGCATACATACACGAGAAATGTTCTACTACCGACATTTTTATATATATAAAAGTATACAAAGTATATGTATATCCTCTCGTTTCTGAAAACACACGTTACTCTCTGCCAACCAACCCTTTTTTCCTCTTTCTCTGCTTCTTCTTTTTTTTCACGAGATTCTCATTAGTCATTCTAAGCAGCCGCGTCACCTACATTCACTTACTACTTGCACACTTGCGCGCGGGCGGACGTGTGAGAATTGCCCGATTAATCCGTGGACGCGCTTATCTATCGTTGCCGCAGCGCAAAATTTCGCTCGCGAGACAATCAAGCGAGAAAGTAGGCCGCTTTCGCGACGACGACGACGACGACGACGTTCGCTTATATACTCGTTCGTTCGCTTGCGTTCGTGAAAAAAAAGGAAAAATAAAACCGCGGGATTTCGTCGCGCGGTTCGTGAGTGAGAGGAAGAAGATTGGGGGGGAAACGGTGAAGTATCGTCAAGATGGAACGTAAGCCTTTTCTGGCGTGTTATATATAGTAGTTCTCTTTTTTCGGATTTAAGAGGATAAAGTGTAATGGAGAGGTTAGATAATATAAGGCGATAAATGTAGCTGTAACGCTGTGACGGTTTTGTTCGTGAAAATTACGCGTTCAGCTCGTAATCATAAATTCTTAGAAAATAAGACGCATTTTTTGCTATCCTGAAATGCAATTTTAGCTGAACTACGTGATTTTTGCATAAAAGTACCGAGAGGAATATGCTAGATTCAACTATTCTTGAGTAGAAATGAGCTTTGTAGGCAAAATTCAGGGTATATTTTTCTCAAGTTCTGCCGTCATACATTATAAAATATGTGTAATACAGCTTTCAATTGTAATCCAGTTTTCTAAAATGCTGCTTTAGCTTGCAAAGATTTCGTAGAATATGAGATGGAGGTAAGATTTTCATTTAATTTTATAGGTGATTTTCAATAACAAAATAATTGTATGTTAATATAAATATATGTAAGATCTGGATAAGGTACTTTAATATCAGTTTTTAGTACACTTAAGTCCTTTAGTTCATTATTTTTTTCGTTTAAGCTGATGAGAGTCCTTAAAAATTTTCAACGAAATGTCAATTTCTGTTTCATGAGTTTAATCTAGTAGACGAGGCTATCGATTTCACATCGGGGAAACTTTCATCATTTATTTCATACCAGAGGGTAATAATGGCTTTTTTATTGGAGGAAAGCTGAAAAATTGGTATACTCTATAATGGAATCCTAAATGCACACTTTTATCGATGTTATGTCGACATTCGATTATCTTATAATATTTCCTCATAAAGAAACAGTTGTTGAGCTCTATTATTCCAAATATTTTATTGTTCGAAATCACTAACAAAAAATAACAGTCAATCACTAGAAACTACAAAATTACATATAAAAAAAAAAAAAAAAATAATAAAAAAAAAATGTTTTCAGAACAATACGCACACACCTTCACTTCCTTACAGCTTATCTCTCCGATCGACAATACCACCCGCGAAAAACATCCTTAATTTCACTTCAAAATATAACAGCGAAACAAAACCGGCCTTTCACGCGGCTCAAGAACGTATATATACATACTTCCTACAACAACGCAGCAGCACCGATGTATAATAACAACAGTAACAACAGCAACGTATGCCAACGTGACTATCCGCAATCCCGATTCGCACGGATTCAATCGCGAAGAAAGTCCCCCTCTCTCTTACTATACATACATACACTTCCTCCCACGCGCGCGTGTATATGTACGAATTTTTGGTCTCAATAACCGCATGTATATGCGCGCGCACACAAGCATATTTACGGAGAAAACTCGATTATGCGCGCACGCTTCATCGTCCGTGTAAATTGCCTCGCGCGCGCACGAGTACGGATTATTATCTCCGTGCAATATTATTCCGTTCCGTGAAAAACACGCCGTTGAGAGCGGGAGAGATCGCGACGTGTGAGAAGTACGAAGTGCACAGGGTATAAATTGGAGATGGTTTCGCTTTGTGTTGGGGGTGAAGAGAAATGAAGGAGTTTCCTTTTTTTAATAATTTAAAGGGATAGGGAAGATGGATATTTATGGTAGGGTTCATGGGAAGTCGTAAATTCGTTGAGGATTTGATTGGATTTGGAGTGTGAGGATGGTCGTGAATTTATAACCATTGTTTAGGTTGCAATTATGCACTGTTAAGGCAGTCTATTTGAATGAGAGCTGGACGAGTTTTTATATGTCTGGAGATTACTTATTATGTAAGGAAAATCGCGTAAGCTTTTAGAACTGGTTCATATAATTACTAAATGGTTTTATCCTTGACATGGAATAGTAGTACGAGTTTTTTAAATTATCAGCTAGATTATTCGAAAAACGTATTGCAAAAATATCGTTTACTTGTGCAATAAATCAATAACTACTAGTTCAATTTAACATATTAAATGAAAAATAGCTTGACAAAAATTTCAATTTGTTGTAGCTATTTTACTTGAAACAAGTTTTTTTTTACTATAAGAATAATTCAATGGAGACATATGAATATTGTATAAAATTTATTTAATTTTGCATTGAAAACTTTTACTCTAAATGATTACTGCCTATTTACTCTGTAGAGTTGTTTTCCTACTAAGTACTTCGGAATTTATATTATGAATTGTTATGATAATATATTTACTTGATTTCAATAGAGTTATGGCTATTGCAAATCTTTTTCTGTCACACTCTACTTCTGAATTTAGAGTGAAATCAAGATACATTCTACCATCTTTATATACTTGGCATTTAAATTACATTGTATTAAGAGAAACTGCATGTCCAATAAAATTAATGGGTCGGCATATTTAAATATGAATTTGAGTGAAAATATTCTATCAGAAAAAATCAGTAGCACGTGGAGAAATTTCGTAATAAAAAACAGATGCCTTTTCGCCATAATAAGAAAGAACTTTTTATCAATCAATCCGTAATCATACAGCGTGACAGATAAAAGTTATTCAATTATTATTGATACATTATACATTAAAATAAAAAAATATATTTATTCTACATATTTAAAACTCAAATATCAATTCAATTATACTATACTCTACAACACAAATTATAGTTATTAGTATTGAAAAAAAACCAATAACTGCTGCTTATCCTCACAGCCTTTCAATTAACCCAAAAGATGTCCATCAAAAATTAATTTCCAAAATTTTTCACTAATCATCCCGATAATTCCCACCAAATGAGACCCTAACGAACATCCAATTTCTCTCTCCACCCGTAAACCCATTATCACCACCTCGATTCCACTCGCGTATAATCGTTCAACCACTTTTTTTTTTCACCTGTCGACTGAGCCAACCGAACAAACAGCGCTTTTATACAAAGCCCCGACCGAAACCAACAAAAAAAAACGAGGAAAACAATCCGATCTCAGACACGCGTCCGTACTGTGTATACAGTTATACCACGAATTCTCCGCACCTTTCCCAAACTCAACCCGTCTCTCTCCGTTGCACGCGCACACGGAGGGCACCGCACCTTTACGTCAGTGAACACGTAAAAAAAAGAAGGAGCCCAGTACGGTGCTCCTCGCTTTTTAAAAACCTCGTATAGTGTGTGTGTGTGTGTATGTGTGTGTATGTGTGTATATATATATAAGCGACGACAACAGTATATCTGATTTCCTACAACGCGCGTTGCAGCAACGTATAACCGCACCACACCAGAATTTCATTACCCACCCATACATACACACACTTGTGTTCGGTCTCCTCAATGAAAGGTCCCTCTGCACGTGGGCATTATACATATATTTATAATATACCAGCAGCAGTATATAGCTCTCGTCTCACGTTACTTCCTTCGACGTTCCGTGGCAGCAGCAGCAGCAGTACATCGAGTGTACACGTGGATTATTATAGTGGACCCCTTTGGTATATATACACACACATACACATACATGTGTACAAGCGAGAGCGCGTATATATATATAGTTTTAATAGAGCGTTGCAAACGCGCGCGCGTTCGAGCGCATGTACGCGCATAGACTGCACGCATGAAGCTTTTCCTCGATGTACAGTAGCTATAATACCACAACAGCGGTGGTGATGCCGACGATTAGTGCGACGATTATCGCGATGATCCTTGACGGACTGCACGTACGAGGATTTCACCGAGTTTTTTTTTGTTCTCTGCGGTTGGTAATAAGCGTGTGTGATATATATATAAAGAGAGAGAGAGAGAGAGGAGTAACGAGAGCAAGTTTTTCTTTATAGCGACGATATAGAGGGAATAAAAAAAGAAGGAGTGTATATACGTATACCAAGAGAACGAGACAACAATGTATATGCGTGCACATGCGTGTGTGCGCTGCGACCTTATTCGGATTTTTAGCTTTTTGCTGAGGTGAGGTTTTACTGGCGATGTATCGAGTGGTGTGTGCGTGTGATATGCGTATATTATTAAAATGGAAATTCTTCCTTTTACGAGGATTTTATGGAGGTACGCTCAGGTTGAGTTTCATTCACGGCGAGTCGCGTGAACGAGGTGCTTCTATTTTAGAGTTATCGTGGTTTGGGATATAAGTTATTATACAAAGAATGTCGATTTTTTGCGAACATTTATATGCAGATGCGACGTGTACTGTGTTTATAAATCGTGTACTTGGATAAGAAAGTTGAACCGTTGTATAAAGTCAATTCATTGATTATAAATGGTAATGAAAATAAAGCAATTAGTTGGACGTCGTGACGACAAAATTAGTATCGCATGTCCGCCACTCTAAACATAGATCTCGCGCAGCTGCACGCGCGCGACGCTTATTAACTTTACCTTTAAACTTTCTAACAAGCCTCTATTTATGATTCTTTTGTGGTTTTAAAAAAATGACTTTGCATTTTTTTTAATTATAATGATAAATTACTTTGTGCCTATATAAATGGCAATGTTCCATATATTCTAAATAGGCAAATAGATATAAAATAACCAGAGGCACATCCGAAACAGTTTACGACTTCGATCGTGCAATAAATATGCACCACAGTTTTACGAAGGACGACCGATGTGTCTCTTAAACAATCATCGAATATTCCAGCATGTCCGTTTATAGCATCGAAAAATCGATTATACGACCTTTTAAAAAAAATCATCGTTCCCCCTCAAAACTTTAATCTTCACTTACTCTTATTTACTGTATAACAACCGATCAATACTGCTTTCACCTATATAAAGACAATCCTAAACTAATTCTTCCTTAAAGCGATTAGCGTGCCATATAAATGTTTACCTTCCAACACCCCAATCTAGACCCAGCCCACACTAACACCAATATACTACCGCTACACTCACCCAACAAAAGCTCCAAACTCTCTCGACCAAAGCTTCTCTCGCCTCGAACCGCGCGTGCACACCTAAGAAGCCTCTACACCGCAATAGACACACACAGACTCTCATTCGCCGCTAAATGTTTAACATCGCCAATCCGCGTGGGTACACGCGAGACTACTACCAACCGACCAGTTCACGTGTACTACAACTCTCCTATCCAAACATTTCCATAATTAAGCCGTCAATCTTCGCTTCTAACCCATCGCTATATACATCTATACTATACACAACGCATCCCCCTTATAGTGCACACGCCCACGTTAAACTTACTGCATGACAGCGGGGCGCCTCTTCTCTCCCACCTCCCCCAAATAAATGAAGACACGCGCACCCATATATACCTCTCACGCTTCGCGGGCTTACACACCCACCCTTCGGCTCGTAAAAGTCAAATATCGATGGATATGAGAACCAGAGGGAGCACAGCCGTGTAATATAAGCGCAAAGAAGGAATGAAACGCTACGACGGGGTCGTCGGCCCTAACAGGGGGGGCCATCGCTGCCGCCTTACATGGGAAGGAATATATAGGTGCAAAGAGTCGAAGAAGAAGAGGGGACACGAGAGAGAGAGAGCATTCGCGTACCTATACGTGTCGTCCGCACCGAGGCGGATCAAGTTAATCCCCCCCCCGTCGACGACGACGACGGTAAACGGCCTCGGCAGAATGCAGCGCGCGCCGAATTCTTGCTCACTCCCTTCGCCTTCTTATTCGTTCTCTCTTGGGTGCGATAAGCACGGAGAGAGCTTTTGGCGTATGGTTATATTGCGGGATGTTCGTGCAAGTGGTAGTGTAGTATTAGGTATATGCGTGTATGGCGATGGAAAGTTCAGCGGATTAATTTTTATGGTGGTCGAGGTCGATATGTGTAGAGGAGAAGAAGAAGAAGAAGGAGGAGGAGGAGGGTGATGGATGATAAAGGGAAATGTATAGGGATCGGTGGGAGAAAGTTTTCCAAGCGACGGAGGATTAATTTTAGAACGGGGATTTGGGATTGTTTGTTTTCGTGGTGCAATGTTTGGGTGTTACGTGTTGGAGTGGAGGGGGCGAGAGAAGTGTGTTTTACTGGGTTATATGGGGTTTTATGGCTTTTTAGAAAACGAAAATATCACTTTCAAGAAAGTTATTAGACGTCGGTTCGTAAGTTTTTTTGATTTTGCGTGGGAAAAAGTTTTTTAATAAATGGAGATCAAACTTTTTCAGCGGTGTTGTATTTGCGCGGGGAAACGGTTTCAACGCCTGTACCATATTTTCATATAAATCGTGTAATGATTTGATTGTAAACGCTGAGAAATAACTTAAACAACAGATTTGTATAAGTAATCCCACTGCGATTAAACAAACTTTGTTGCTAATTTAACTTTTTAGCATATTCCCGGAAGACCTTTTACCGCAATAGCCTCGTGAGAAACGTATACACACAAAGCACATTATAGTATAACCACGTCCATCCGCACGCTTATTTCTAAAATACAGTAAATTTTATGATAATTTTTATATGTATCATTAAGAAGAACTTCTCTGACAGTCACGTATATATAAACGTATACATCAGCAAGCATTTCTCATCCCATTTATTTCGATCATTGTATTGCGATCGCATTCGTGCGGAGGATATCCGTTTCTCGAATATATACACGTGCTTGCTCTCTCGCGTATATATAATAATAATACTATACGCGTGCGCTCGCACTTGCTTCTCTAACGAGTACGAAGAACAATTACGTAAAGTATAAATATTTCATGCGAGTAGTATATATAGTAGAGAATAAGATCTATTTTCATTAACAGCCATAAATGGTACTTTGCCAGTTTTCAAGTGAATTCATATATATCCACATACATACATATACATATACAGAACAATTCATAACTAACGATATAACCACCTAATTATATAAACCACCTTCAACGCGCAGATTACCATAATTCCTCGTCGAAACAAATACGTGCACACGCGCGCGTACACCATACACTCTACTCTATACGTAAATGCCACGCAATCTTCTCGCCCGCGCTGTTCCTTCTCTCCACTGTATATAACCATCCGTACACTTCTTCTTCTTCTTTACTCTCCCTTGCACCCATTATTCCCTCTTTACTCGTATAGCTGCTTGGCTGCCTAGAGAAGGCTCACACACACACAGTGTCGTCCCCTCTGGCACTTTCCTCACACCACCGCACGTCGGGCTCTTCTCTCAGTCAATTCCTCTCGGTCTTTCTCTTCTCTCCGTGTGGCATGCACTTGGGCATATCTGCTACACACACTTCTGCACACAGCTTCTCTTGCCCGGCGGATATATTTACCGCACGTGGCTCGTTAAAGCACCTCTCGCGTTCTTACTCTCCCTTCTTCTTCATCTTAGCGCGCGCATGCGAGTATATAAGTAATGCCGCGCGTACATGTATACTTTCACGAAGGAGAAAGAGAACGTGCCCGCGAGCCTTTTTTCGACTTTTGATAACGGGGGAAGCATATATATATATAGAGATAGTGGTAGATGTGTTGTTACTTCTGTGTGTGTGTATGTTTTTTGTTATACGAATATGAGAACGTGAGAGGGAGAGATACGAGGTTTTTGGGAGATGCGTACGCGCGGTCGAGTTTGTTTGTCGGAGATATAGAAGAAAGGGTTTCCTGTTCGGTAGATAGGAGATAAGAGTGGTTAAGAGAGAAGAGTGCGTATAGTGGGTTGAAGTGGTTCTCTCTTGGATTCATTTATGGTTATGTAAATGGCGCGCGCTAAGCGGTTTCAAGAGTTTTACGAAGAACGGAGGTACAATAATGCGAGAACAACGATGAGAGGTAATTATAATATGGGTTCTTGATTTAAAGTGGCTCGTGTGTTTACTTTAGTGCGTTATAAATATAGATTAGGAAGAAATGTCGCCCACTCTTTATTTTTTTTTTAATTTGTAGAAGAATTTAGTTGGTAGTAGAAGAAATTAAAAAACAATAATCGTACGAGAGAAATTTGTTAAAATGGTTAATAATGATGAGAGGATGCTAATTGTCTAGTTATAAACCGCGTGTATAACGTGATTAGCGCCGGTATAATATATGTCGAAATCGCCAGGTTAATGGCAGCGTGAGTCACTGAGGTGATTCATAAAATTATTTCATAAGAATTAGCATACACTGCTTATACTAACAGAGTGTCAACTGATCGAAAATGGTGTGGCATTACATAATGTATATAGTTAATCGCACTGCCATACATAAAAGGCACAAACATTAATCGTCGTGACGTCTTGTGCGCACATAATTTCAGCAATTAGCGGTAATTTCGAAGACATTTCGAATTTTTTTTTTCTTTTTAAATATAATATATGGCAAACGGAAAAACATTAAAAGTCATACAAGTAAGCTTTTTATTGGTCTAGATAAAAAAAATTTAAACGTTCATGATGATCGACACGCGAGCTTTTCAGCCTGGCAACGACCGAAAAAAAGTTTTCGCTCATCTACCGATACATACGTCTTTATCCTGTACATATACACCTGTACACATGAGTCTTTAAAAAAAACTTTTACCCTATCTAGTTTAGAAAGTGAAATCGATAAAAGTTTCGCCCCACTCGCACGAGCGCACATTTGAAGCTCTTCTTCGCGAGGAACCGCGAATATATATGTGGCAGCCTGTTAAGTTATTTTTAGTATTAAAATTTTTCAGAACCCTCCGAACTTGTCTCTTCCTCCTCTCTTTTCCAGTTGAAAAACTAGGCCAAAAGAAGCGCCACTGCACCTTACCTCTAAAATATCTTAAAAATACACACACAAACACCTACTGTATAGCATTCTCCGCATTCCTCGTGCCGAGGCTACTTTACACACCGGTAAAAGATGACGATGACATTCCACTGTCTCTTGCCAAAATACAACAATGGGGGTCAACATATTTACTTTCGGCTACGTTTAACACCAAGATTTAGTTCCTCCATAAACCACAATTATTCTTGAAACGATAAACTTAAATTTCAATAAAATATGCGCAATTCCATGTCTCTCTGTTCCATTTCCACGCTATGTATTTCTTCCAGCAAAACAAAACAGATTCCTTCGACCGCGTCGCCGCCGCCGTCGTCGTCATCTACGTCAGTCGCAACCTCTCGTTCCCAGAACGCCAAGAAAAGCGAGTGTAGACTACCCATAAAGCTACTCCTCCTTCTCTTCCTTCTTCTCTGTTTCTCGTAGCTCTCTCCATCTCTCTCTCTCTGTGTTCCATCTTCGCCCTCTTCATCGTCGTCTTTGTCGTCGCGTGTCCGTGCGCGCACGCAAGGCAGCTAACCTACGCGCCGAGAGGACCAAAACGCATCTTCTCACTCTCCCGCGTTCCTCTACTTGCAGCAGCAGCCGCCACCACATGCCATCCTCGAGAAAGAGATCTTATTTCTCTCTTACAGCGGCAGTAGCAGCAGCAGCTTTTTCAGCGCTTAAGAGGCCCGATGATTGGAGGTCTATTAAACTTTTTTGCTTCGACGAGAGTGAGGGTATTTCGGGAGAGATCTGCGCCCGCGTCACCGAAAGAACGATGAAGAGAGAGGGGGGGAGGGGAGGGGAGGGGAGAGGGAGGGCCTGATTAGATTATCGAAATTTCGACGTGGACTATTTTCGGCTGTTTTCTCTCTCTCGTCGTTGTTGTTTTTCGAAGATGCTTTTCTTGAAGTGCAATGTTGCAGTTTTGTTGGGCATAGGCAGGATATTTTGGATGGCAATTCAGAGACTCTCGATCGGTCTGTATGTGTTATGTTTGACCTTTTGGTTTTATTGGATGTGTGTTTTGTTTCGTCGGGAGTGTTTACAAAATGGTATGTTGTTAACTAGATTTTGCTTTTTAGACTGTGGACGTGGTGCGCCGAATGAAAAGTGAAAAAGATATAAGCGAATAAATTAAATTGTTAACAGAGGTTGCTTTCAATGCATTACTATTATTATTATTATTATATTTTATCACGTTAGGAATTTGGGGATCGAAGTTGTATTTACAGTATCATTTTGTGATCTACGAGCTTGGACATTTCTCGGAATCGTTAGCACGGAATCCGCACTCCAAAAGCATAGTTTATTTGCATTCCTACTTTGTGGAAATCCATCCACAAATCATATTTCTACGATTTCTCGAGTATTTATGCAGAATATTAATATATATACACTGAAATATAGGATATTTTATAAATACCATTACCGTCTTTTCTTAAAATATACCATACTTTTCAAGCAACCATTATAGCAAATAAATATCATTTTATTAATTTTGTTTAAACATTCAATATAATATTTTCCTGTCTACTCCAATTTCACTCTTAGCCGCAACGTTACCGACTTAACGATCAATCACGACAACAATTTTCTCATTCAAACTTACAACCCTGAACCTCTTTTCTCTCTCTCTCTCTCTCTCTCTCTCTCACTCACTCTTCATCATTTCAAAGTCGACAATGCAAAATATCCCACGCGCGGTGCACCGATGCGCTCGTACAAAAGCAAAAGCCGAAACAATAAACATTCAACTGCATATAAGCACACACATCCGATCCTTACAACCTTCACCCTTTCTGAAAAAACCGTGTGCCGCACCATATGCGCCCTCTCTCTTTCTCCCCACAATACACCGATTCGAATCAATCCTCACTTTACACAACCCACATACATACATATACAAAAGCTCCTATATATGCGTACTCTTTTTGTCACACCCGGTATACATACACGTACACGTACGCACCCTCTGCACAGATGTGTATATATATATATATATATATATGCTGCACAGTTTCGTGAAACTCGCTCGCGCGCATATATATACGCACATGCAGTATTCATGACATGTGTTCTCCCCATGCGTCGTCGGCGAGTGAGCGAGCTTCTTAGTTTCGCCGGCCATTCGCTCTTTCTCTCTCTCTCTCTCTCTCTCTTCCTTCTTCGCTTTCCGTCGGTTATAGGGGGGCAAAAACACACAACGAAGGGAACGACGTAGCCACGATGGCGGCGGCTGCTGACGATGAAATTATTATACGACGACGACGACGACGACGACAGAGGAATTCCTCTCCCCGACTACGTCGCTTTTTTGGAGACATATATACTAAGCGAGCGGCTCTTTTTTGGAAGACTTGTGGGAATTACGTATTCCGGGAGTGTATGTGGAGGAAGAGAATGAGAGAGAGAGAGAGTGCAGGAGGGTACTTATAGGTAGAGGAATTGGTTTTTTTCGATGTATAAGCGAACTCGTCACTGTGTAGCTTTGTGGAATTAGATTGATATCTACGACTCTGTGTGGTGACGGTTGCGTATGCGTGGCGCACAACAGTGTGCAGCACAGGATGATGCGCGTGACCGAGCGAGCTTGGCATGCTAAATGACTGATTATATTATAAGAAGAAAGTTTCGACAAGGGGGGATATAAATTAGATTTTCGTAAGAATGAAACCATATTGTTGCTATGCTGCTGCTGCTGTCGATATTGCGTTATATACTCGCGAAGTATTTCATTTCTATTAATCACAATGGTACAGTTGTTCTTAAAATAGCGCAAGCATTGTATATACCGAGGGGGTCATTAACACCGACACAAAGAATCAAGTTAAAGAAAAACGAAAAAAAACGTAGTACAATGAATCGGCAATTGAACTGTATATTTAGATTTCGATCTTGAACAGTGCGAGCAACTTCATTTTTCGTAAGAGCTTATATGTAAGACGCGTGCGCGCGCGCGACGATGACGCGTTACTTTTATTTCTCGGTACTATATACTACACTGCACATCAGTTTATACTCGGACAAAAAGTACATTTAAATATATACAGCAGGCGCGGCGTATAAATAAGGCTTAACTTAATGCCGCTCGAATTGATGCAAAATAATTGGACGTATTATTGAGTCAAACGACTTAATTGGCAGTAATTACATATCTCGGAGAGAAACTTCTTGTAACCGCCACCACCACCGTATACCACGCGTGGCTTGCCAAGTCACACACACGGACGGGCTCGATGATACTCTCCTTTGGTTCTATCTGTCTCGTTTTTTTTTATCTTTCTTATACACTCAGGTTCTTCGTTTTCGCGAAATCAGCAGCGTCAATTCATACAAAACAAAAAAACAACCTTGTACTTCATACATAATTTAACGTTTCGTTCAATTAAGGTAAGGTCTTAGCCTTGTTTGGACGCTGTCTAAAATATAAATCTGTTGTTTCATAAATATATATATAAAATTGCAGCAGCGAGAAAATGTATAGCGTTGACAAATGTTTTATTGAATTTGATTTAGTGCAGGAATTAAACTGTCAGCCACTTTAATTTCTTACTTGCGTTGAAAAATAACGTAGAAATCAATCTTTTTATATTTATTTGCTTTTTTTTTATATATATTATACATCTTTTAACAACCCGTATTTCTTTTATGTTACAGGTGAGACAATAAATTTATTGGCAACCTTGTTCCTCCGTGTAACTGCGTAAGTTATACTTTTAACGCTACCATATTACAAGAAATACTAAAGTTAATTAAAACACTTCTGCTTCCCTAATCCTTATATTCTACATTAAAAAAAAAGCTTCAATTAAAAAGAATTGCATGAAAAATTCATACGAAATCTCATTAAAGCACATTTGCCACGTTGCGTTTTTTTTCGAATTCCTCGTATAATTTTTATATAACAGCAAAAATATAATCACCATCTTCCTCGATATCTCGAACAAACACATTATTAGTCGTCGTATAAGCCAACTCACCTCTTTAATAACCCAAGCCATACATACATCTACCCCAGTAACTCGCTAACCCTTATCAACCCAGCTCTTCCAATTTAAACCAACCCGACCTATTCACCACCATTGTACAGCGCACCCTTTTCACGAAAAATTCCGACCGCGAGCTACGGAAATTCATGAATGGCCTATACACCACGTTTACCTAGCACGTAATGTACACATTATACAACAACGGCGTCATCGCGCAGATACGTCGTAATTTGTCGTCATCCCCTATATGTATCCGCGAAAAATTCTAATTAGCCGGTAACAGCAGCAGTATAGCAGCACACCTCGTTCGTTCGTATGCGGGTCGTCTTTAATATCGCATGCGCGCGTGTGTGTACCACGGCCGACCTTGACCTAGTACAAAGACAGAGAGAGAGAGAGAGTCGCCGTTGTGTATCAATCACGGTTATATATATACATATACACGTGTGGTATACAACACATATATACAAGACAGTCGCGCGAGGACTGGTTACGTAACGATGTGCGGTCGGTCGAATTATATTTGACGTATATACGCCGCATGCCGCACGCGCGTCATTATATTACCTCTACCGGCAGCTGGTAATATGCTTTCTTAGTAGAGTTCAGTAGTATGTATATGTATGTAGGGTAGGGTTAGGTGGTATACGCGCGGTGAATGGAACGGAGCGATTTGAATGGGTAGATGATTAGTTGGGTTTGAGTGGCGATTGTTTGGCCGTTGGAGAGAAAGAGAAGTGTTTAATTTTAATTTGCTCATGGTTTGTGTGTATATTATAAGAATATACAGCGGTGCTGTAAGACGACGCGATGATGTAATTTTGTATATTCACGACGACGGCTGTTGTTATTATACAAGTATACGCCACTTGAAAACAAAAAAAGAAAAGGAATCTGCAGATGTAGCGAAATTTGCGTACGTGCTCTCGAGCGATGAAGAAATATAATCATCGCTGTTGACCTTAAAAACTTGGGGAGGGCTGAAAAAATTATAAATCTGTCGTGACCTTCGATTTGAACGCTTGAATTTCTTTTATTTCGTTGAATATAAGTAGATGACGAGTTGTCTGTCGTTAAGTATAGAAGAGATGAAATTTTCATTTTATATTACGAAGAGAAATGATTCGTTTATTCAGTAGCTGAAATGCGGTGACTGCATGACTGATCATGAAATCAGATCTAGGATTCGCCTTGCGAAAAAAAAATGTCCGCGTTTCTCTCACCTTGGCACTGAATATACCCGTGACAGTCATAAAGAGGTTTTTATAGTATATATAGGCGCGCGTTTCTTATATGATAAAATTTCACGGTTTAGTTTTACAATGCCAAATAAATGTAATATATAAAATTCAAGTCAAACTATTATCTAAACGAGAAGAACAACAATATTGCTTTTATAAATTTTGTACGCGAGAATAATTAAAAATCTCTCGCAGCGCTATAAGGCACTTGATCAATCGAAAATATAAATAATAAATATATGTGCTCTCACGCGCGCAGCGTTACATAAAAAAATGCACATAAGAACGCCTTCTAAGGGAAGCGCGTATATTATACGCGAGTGCGCGCATTTCTGGTTTGATTTACAAAGTCTTGTGTGTGCGCGCGCGCGGACGCGCAACGTTTATATAACTATATATATGTACGTGATATATACTCCTTCGGTGAGCGCGCGCGTATATATATATTTTACAATGTTTCGCATCGCTGCAATCGATCTCATGTTGCTCGAAGCCTTATTTTCTCTTGTCAAATCGAGTACGTGAAAAGCAATGCGCGCGCGACTGTGGGTATTTAAGAAAAAATATCATCCGGCAAGATGACATTACCGCATTATTAATGTCACGTATTGAGTGACTGTGAAATGTAGGTCGAAAGTAAAAAAAAAATGAAAAAATGTATAATATAACGCGAAAGTTGTATATTATTTCTCATCTCTATGTCTAAAATTTCAATATACTATAAATGTTCAATAACGCAACATTGTTAATACACTTTGTTAATCGTAAAATTTAACGATTGAAACGTGTTCTATGGATAAGTTTATTGACGCAGCAGTTAACTTCCTTGTGAAAATAATAACAGTCATCCTGTGTATTACCAGTTTATTCACTTATTAGTACATAAATCATCGTAGTATATAGCTTCAATCATTTGCTTAACATAGCACGTATCTCGTATGCCATCACAACATTACCCAAACAATAAAACACCACATATCCAACTTTGCTGATCGTCGCCAATACCGCAATCAGATCGATAATCAATTTCCCAACGTTATACCTCTCGCAAACCAAATCGAAAACTCCGCGATCATTTACCTCCACCCATCCTCTCACTTTACGCTTCAGTACCGAAACTCTCACTCGTAAAAAAAACACAACCAACGCCTCCCAATATAGTATATACATCGACCTACACCTGCAGCATACACCAGTATATAACGCATCATAACTCGATACCCAATAATCCTTCGCCATCGTTGAGTGAATCCCCGTATGCACGACGCGTCATCGCAATTTGTGCTCGTTGCATCAGCTCTCTCTCTCTCTCTCTCTTCCGCTGTACATGGAAGCACACTCCGGTCTGTGTTCCGTGAAACTCGCCCGATCTCTATTCTCGCGCCGTAAAGAGAGAGGATGCGGTTGCTCTTTTCGGCTGAACTACATGTGTGGTATGTGTGTGTTAATGTGTGGACCAGGAAAAAGTAGTTGCCGGTATATATACAGGTTGCGACGCGGTGATTAGGGCGGACAGGATGTTAATAAGGGACTTTGACTGCGGGTGGGTTCTGAGAGAGAGAGAGAGAGAGAGATTCGGGGAGGGAATGAGTAATGAGGTTTTTTTTTATTGCGGGAAGATGTTGAAGTGTTGATTTTGAAGGCTGGGTTTTTGGGTGTAGGTGCAGCTTAGATGTAAGTGATTTGTAATTTATTTGTTTTTGTCACGCAAAAGACAACAGTTGTGTTGTGTAAGACAGATTCGAAGAAAAATTTTCTTTCAACAAAAATTTTTTCTCTTTTTGAGTTAAAATAATGCTTAAAACATTTCTATATATACGGGCTACACGTGCCTTGCATGAATTTTAATTTCTAATTTCGCTTATCATTGCAAAATATTTTCATTTAATTTGCTCACTGTTGTGTAACAGTAACGTTAAAAAAAAGTACATAGATTTATTCATTTTTTACGAGGATTCGTGTATAGAAAGTTTTGCATACATACGCATTGCATAATTCGTACGGATATATACTTTTATTATACTTACAATGAATGTAATAAATGTATAATTTCACCAAGAATTATTGTGTTGGTATATTTCAAGCTAGGCATGGAACGTGCTAATGTTTCATTTTACTAGAATTACACGGCTTCTCCGCGTAAAACATTATTTATTTTAGACGTGCAAACAAAATTTCCTCATCCGGGAAAAATAATAAAATTCAATTGTTTAAACTTGATAATTGGTTGATTTTTAATAAAACACAAGTAAATGAGAAATTTATATTTATATATACCTATACTACCCTCTTAAATAAGCAGATTTATAATTATAATTTATCTAAAAATACATAAAAATAATTGTAATCGTCTACTTTGCATAAACTATATACCATCCAATTAAAATTTTAAATGAGTCTTACCATCATTGAACCGTCTCTATCAAAATTTCACTTTTTTTGTTCAACAACATACAATGCATAATCACTCCTCCACGTGCTGCTCATTAACCTCGCGCAAACGATTCTCGAGGAATCACCGCTCTCTAACCGCCTCTATTATTTTTTTTCTCAAAAAAATGTGTGTTTTCAGAAAAAGCATATCCACCTCTGCATTCCACAAATCTCCATGTACCCACGAGACTTTGCAAGTTCCGCAAGAGAAGAAAAAAAAAACATCCCTCGGCTCTTTTAATTAAAACTCACGTATAATTCCTGAACGCGCGCGCCTTATCCGCTTACTCCGATAAATCAAAAAAAAAGTGGGTCGTCGTGCATACCGCGACTCTGCATCCCTTGTTCGTGCAGTTTACTATATATATACGCGTTGCGCTTCGATGTATGCGCCTACCCGGAAACGGCGTGCCGCGCCTGCGGCCTCTTTTCACAATATATAGAGTGTGCTTTACGGGAGCGTGCATACTTACCAACCTCCCGGAAGCTTCCCTGCGGCCAACGACGCGGCTTTTTGGTGCGGAATGTTTTGAGGTGCAGAGAGAGGAGACGAATATGTGTGTGTAGGCGACGGAAAGATGCTTTGCGGATGATGCGGCTAGTATGCAAAGGGCGGAGAGATGGGTGGGGATTTAACGTGTAGCGTTAGTAAAGTTGCTTGATTTACATGTCGGTAAATGATGCTGGTTATAAATGTTAACGTGGTAGAAGTGAGAGCGGAGATGCTGTCGTCTAATCATTTATATTATAAATAAATTTATGATCTTATATATTAGTGGAAATTGGTATTTCCAATTATTTCTAAAATATGATGTCGTTGAAATGCATGTAAATTATTGGATATCTTAGTTTAAAGTAAAAGTTATACTTAATATTGCAAAGAAAAAAAAATTATATTCAATACTCCAAACGAGTAAAAATATATCTGTTAATTTTTACCGAATAAGTCTATATATTTCTCAAAATTAAATAGGTTAAGGTTTTATCGAAAGTAGAGGAAATGACTATTGATCTAGGATATTGAGGTAATAGTTTTGAGAAGGTAAATTCAAGGACAACGCTTTAATGCTCCGTTATAACTGGGTATTGAATGCCGCATGATTAATTATAGTGACTAGATCAATAAACCATCTATATTCAAAACGACATGATCGTCCCATTTCCTAATTAGTTTTCAGGCAGCATTCAATCACCCCAGTAACATTTATTTATTTAAAATGCTCTCGTCTTGACTAGATTCATTAATATCTATATATACCATCACATATATCATCGTTCGAATATTCAGCCTCGTATTGTTACACATAAAAATAAAAATATTACATTAAGTAGATAAGTCCAAACTCAGACAAATACAATCTTTCCTTTTTTTCTCGCCAAATCCATTCGTCGCTTCGCCCACGATATATTGACTCTCCTATTGTTGACAATAAAGCAGCGCAAATCTCGCAATCTCATTGAACAACAATAAGTCTTATACATACACAACTTGAATCTCACGTTTCTCGATATATATCTATATAAGGTCGCACGAGGAAACAGTGAGATCCACTCTCACAAGCCCTTTTGTAAAGCAGCTGCTGTTTGCTCGCCAAGCGGAAAATGAAGCTGTCCTCTGCGCGCTTCTGTTTTTCTGCCCCGCGAGATAGAGAGAGAAAGAGAGAGAGAGAGAAGAGTGGCTTTGTCGTCATGGCCGGTGGTCATCCGTAAAAGTCAATCGTCCAAATCAATGCTACCATGGTACGCTGTTAGTGTAGAGCCTCTATCGGGGAAATTTCCCGTTGATTGTTATACTATATATACAGCTGTATATAGTTGCACAGAGTTTTGCGATGGGGGAGTAAACTTCCGGTTTTACGCTGGCAGGTATTGTTAATTTAGTATAAACGAGTGTGTGAGAGAACGAGCGTAAATTCGTAATTACGTTGTTATTGTAGTATTTGCTTTAGGATTGAACATCGGCGAATGTGTGTGTGTTTGTATACGAAAGTGTTTTAATTGGTTTCTATTATATACACGTATAACTGCTATTATATTCGTTTAAATGTATATACGAAGCGTTTATGTTGACACTCGCTCATTTATCATTAATAATTTTATAATTTAAAATACACATGAAAAGAGACGTTAATCCGCTCGATAAACAATGTCAGCTTTCAAATCTACAGACCTGTCAATCACATCACTCTCGCTCCCGACGTCGGCTGCAGGCGGAATCTTCTATGTACATTTTCTAGGATTAGCGCGAGGGTGTGTGCGTGTGTGTGTATGAGATGGCCTCTTTTACACGAGCCACGTGCCGAAATAGTAATATAGTAACATAAGATGTTTAATTGTAGAGCTTTAATTAACTGGAAAATACACAAGTCGAAGTTTCTCTGTTATTATTGATACTAGACTATACGTCTATATTAATTTACGGTAAGTTCTAACCTTAGGTGGAAAAATACACATAGGTATCGCAAAATACTTTTTGTTCAATACAAACCACGATATGCCTCTTTATACCCTCATAAAGTTATACATAACTTTCGTTTGCTATTTCAACAATATGTCACACGACGAATTTCAATCAGCTGACTGTGTAGTTTTCTCGAAAACGCTTCTACTGTGTGTGTGTGTGTATATATTCAAAAACATGCGTCTAGTCTTACACACACGCCGAGTTCTTTCACCGGAAGACCAAACGGGTTTCGGTACTTCCCCGGCGAATGTAATACGTTTACTCACGTTTTACCAGCTTGCTTCGTATATATCTATATACGTATATATGTATATAGTCGTTACAAATCTCTCAGTGTCTTCACATTCGACTGAAACACGCACGGCTCGGGGAAAAAACAAGCGCAACTGCATCAATGATGATAATATCGTCGACGCATTGTGAAATCCCTTTTCCGTTGATTCGAAGACGTCTTATGTGCGTACGTGAAAAACAAATGAACTTTTTTTCCTTATGATACCATGAGTAGCAGCAGTAGAGTAAGTAACGGTCTCTCGTTACTTTCCTATCACTTTTTCAACTTTTTCGTCGTCACATCGTTCGTAGACATCACCATTGTCGTCACTATATATTGTCACTAAAGTCTTATCGCATATACTATAGAGCACTGTTTTCTTCCTAACGAAGCACCAATTACACCACTAGCAATGTTTCTCATTTTAATACAAAGCACTTTAATTTATAGATATATAAATATGCATCGCTTGGAAACTACCGAGAGTCTCTCGCGATATACTGATCACTACATATTATTATTTGTTCTTGAAGCACACAGTGATGGGCATACCAAGGTTCACAGTGGACTTCCCTCTTCTCACATTATTTTTATCCTCATCATGGTTGGTCGTGACGGTCTTGGTAACTGTGACACAACCATCTTTATGAACGCTATGCCTCGTCGTTGTTGTCGTGAACGTTGGTACTCGCACCTTCTCCTCTTTCGTTCGTTCCTTTTTCTCCTTCTTCTCCTTTTCGCGTTCCTCGCTTTTCCGCTTCTCGTCCTTACGTCTACCGAACTCGATGACACCACCGTCGCCTCGGTACTTCACCTTCTCGCTGTTAATGGACTCTGGTCCGAGGATGATATGACCACCATCACCATGGTACTCTACGAAGCCGAGGTTACGGGTGATGCGTACACGACAACCGTCACCTGTCACTCGGAGTAGTCCGCTGTTTGTGGTCAAGCTTACGCGACAACCATCGCCTTCGATGCAGAGGTGGTCGCGGTTGATCGTCTTCTTAATGCGTAAACCATCGCCAACCAAACGGTCTGTGATGGGATCGGGCTGTGCTGCGCCGTCACCGTCGGTACGCGACGTTTCTTCTGGGCCTTTCATGGTTGACAGGTTGCTGGAAGATTTAAAGCTCGTTTAGAGAGATATTGCTTTGGTTATGAATGAATGATAATTAATGAATTGAGATTTTTTAATTTTTAGTGATATTTTTCGGATACGCTGTTAACTGACGATGTTTCTAAAATAAAGAGAATATATATAAAATTCAGGTTTGTAATGAACGGTTGATTTAAAAACTAGGAAGAGATCATACATACTTTAAAAGAAGTAGAGATATTAAAGTAGGTACGTAATGCATCGAGAGGTTGAAGACCCGGCCTGATTAAACTGCTATGCGCTGTATCTATTAGTTTCGTGAGAAACGATGACCGATATCTTTTTCATTCCAAAGATTGCGTCTATCCTTAACCGATTCAACAGTTTTTTCCGTTTCCTCATAATATACCAGAATGAAATTTCAAGTTACCGATTGGCAAGATATTCGTTCCTTCAACGAATCAAATTAAAACCTCGTTAAATCGAACAATCGTTTTTCATTTAAAATCACGAAAGCCTTCAATAACGCATAGATGTACAGTATTCAACCACGACCTCTAATTCTCCCAATATCCATACCAATCTACCTCAACTAAGCTTCCCCGACAATTATATACCCAGTCACGCGAACCCAAATGAGCGTCTACATAGCTCGCAACATTATTATAACGAATTCAATCTATTATGCAACTCCACGGGGCGCATCCTGCTCCATAACGTAACGTTAGACAGCAGCATTCCTGCATATAATCGTGAACGCGATAAGACTATATACCGAGTCCTGATCTCCGCATGACTATAACAGCGGCGGCAAGCGCGCGTGACGGTATAGCAGAGAGTGTGTGCGTATGTGCATTAGACGAAAGCAAAAAAAAAAAAATGAAAACGGTTACGATACGCGATGAGCTTGCATTCGTCAGCTGTTCGTTGATGATCAGCTCTCTCACCTGAGTTACGCAGGCTGCACGCCGTTCCGCTACACAGTCTTCAGCTATATATAATATACTACACAGTCTCGTCGTCCTTGACTCGGCAACCACCTGTCCCGAGATCGGTTCTGGAGCTAAGCTTTTGGTTGCGACTCGGTTCTCATTCCTCAAAAGTCACTGTGATATCAGTTACTTATATGTGTGTGTGTGTATGTGTGTATATGAACTTGGTTGATGTATAGCTTTGTAACACAGCACAAGAGTTGATGTTTTGCGAGCAACGGTTGAGAATCGAAAGAGTCGAGCTCGGCCGGCGCGCCGGAGTTAAAAGCGTTGCACGAGCGTTCGTACTATCTGCAATCGCAATCGACTCTGACCAATCGTCGTCAAGGCTTGCCGGGTACTTCCCCTCGACAACTCGCTCGCTGTCTCTCGTTCTCTCTTTCTTTAGCTGACTCGTTCGCTTATTCGCTTACTCGCGTGTGGTGTAATATATATAGTCAGCACTGTTACGCGTGATACTTTTTACGGGCGCGTGCAGTACGTGGTGGTGGTGATGGGAGTGAGAGGAAGATATAAACATATATATACGTATATATATGTACGGACCTCTATTCTGAACTCCTTCGTCTTCGTCGGTCTTCCTCTTCCTATATTTATATATTTAACGTGTATATATATACGCGCGTATACGCGTGGTTGAGGTAGCTGGAGATTAAGATGGATGGGTATGATGCATGTGTGATCGCGCGGATGATGACCCGTGTGAGTGCGGAATTGACGGGGTCTTACGTGCAGGATGTGGGAGAGAGAGAGAGAGAGAGTGAGAGGAGGAACGATGTTGTGAATATTGAGTAGGATGTGTGTGTATGAGAGAGACGTGAATGGATAGAAGAGTTTGTGTGAGTAGTGTGATTGAATCTTCATCGTACTAGCGAAGTAAACAATGAGCGCTGTGTTTGATTTTAAAATTAGTTCGAAGAATCGAGATTCGAAAAAATATTGGTTTCAATGCGGATTCTTTCATCAATTTTTTTTCCATAATGAACGTTGATTGTTAGTCGTTAATAAATGTATAATATAATTGGAAAATATAAATGTTAAATACAAAATTCCACACCGTATAATTTTAGGTAAACTCTAAAATCTTCTTTTTTATTTTTACCGAGAAATCGTTGTATTATTCAGCTCTAATTTTCCGTTACACCGAAACCATTTTACCCTCGCTCTTATCACCTCGTCACCTTATAAGGGGACACGCAGTCTCAGGCCACTTCACAACCCTTTCATGATTGGCTTTCGGCTACTATCTAACGTATTACGATATTCATCACCACACCTACCTGGGGCTTTTTGAATTCGAGCAGTCGATTAGTACGAATTGATGCAGCAAAAGGCGCGAATTCTCTCTCTTCTCTCTCTTATCTCCGATTTGAGCATGACATTGAGAGATCTCGCGGATACTCAACGACGAGTATTTGCATTGCGTCTGATAATAGACGATGATGGGTTATGCGATAATGTAGAGAGGTACGTTTACGTTCGTTACTTGTTATTTTATTGGCTTTTTTTTGGCATAAGATTTTAGAGACTGACAAAACAGTTGCAGAGTGATAAGTGCGAAATTTTTAGAGAGCAATGGAAACGGACAAATAATAAATAATTCGTTTGTTCATTGGTAATTCGGCATAAGTTTTCGTTAATAGTATTGTTTATAATTTTTTTTAAGAATTACTTGGTTTGAAGCGCAGCTTTGATGATATTTGCAAACAAGAGCAAACCAAATAAATAAAAATGCAAGGAAAAATATTATTGTGCACTATCTTGTTCCCGCATAATTATCATAAATTCCATTGAAAGATGAATCAGAGCGTTAGTTTTAGATTATATTTAAGCCAACTGAACTAAAAATAATGCAATTCTAAATAGCAAATATTTGTACATAATTAAATTACGTCGATTTCTGTCAAAAAGTATTTTTGTGAAAATTTTCTAACTTATTGTTGGATCATTATACACAGCAAGTAGTTAGAAATTTTCCATCTCTATAATCACGTTGTAATACCTTCATTATCATGAATAATATTATCTTCTCAAGTGCGCTCCATAAACATGAAAATACAAATTTATAGATGTTAATGGAATGCTTTGAATTGGTAAAGCGATAAATTCTAAAAACACTCTGTCGCTCTAAAATTTTAAAGAGCAATTCGAAAGGGGATTCCCTGACTGAACGTACTGACTCAGCGACTTCCTATCGCAACACGTAGCCAGAATCGCGACTGCGCATCTATCTAATCGAATATATATTCTTACTTCATATATGCATTTAGCGAGTATCGTATCGTATAATATGATTGATGAGGAAAGTGCGTTACTATTTTTTTTATCGTCTAAAATATATCCGGTTTCTGCAACACCTGCAAATCATCCGCGAAATCAGACAAATCTAATATTAGTCCATCGAAAAATAAAACGTATTTACTGTTCACGAAAAAACGACAAGTAGCTAAGCCTACATAAAGTATTAATGATAGCATTCGAATAAAACGTTCACACACGTGAATTATAAAAACTTAATCTTCCTTTAATTGCATACGTACGTACTACTACTACCCGGAGTACGCGTTCACTCCATTCAAATCCATAAATTTCGCATTTTATCAAGTATGAATTAACTATACAGCTGTAACGACCCAGCCGAGGACACACACACACACATCAAAATCAAACAAACCGCACATCATTCATATATATACATACACACCACGATACTAACCAGCTCTCCCTGTACTCTTGCAAAGCAGACGTCAGCAGCGAGTCACTAAAAGCCAACCACGATCATCGATCCTCAGCCGCACTGCCATCGCTATTTTCTCACGCGCGATTTACTCGCAAAAACTTTATCGCTTCCGCAGCAGAAACAGTAGCAGCAGCAGCAGCAGGCCTCGCGCGATCGTTCGAAAAACAAACACCTCCGCTGCTTGCTGTGCACGAGGTCAACATACGCGCAACGGTCGCTCTCGAAAGTTACACGTGACCTTGTCAGGGGAAGTCCCGTGCTACGGTACACGAAAAGAAAAAAAATATTCCAGCAAATTGTCATCGAGAAAGCCAGGTGAAAAACTCTCCCACGCTTATCCAAGTGGATTATAGAGGTGCGTTATCACGTGTGTTATCAAACACGTGAGCTGCGCTGTGATGGTGCAGGGCCAAGGTGAACTGATGTGCATTTTATATATATGTATCTATGCGATGGAGTGATGAGATGTTATACGTGAGTTGTTAGGTGTAAAGGAAAATTGTTATATGGGTGTGATGAGTAACGGTGGGGATTAGGTACGTGATCGAGGTTGTTTACCACTGTTGATTATTGATGAGAATGGATCGGTATGTGTGTGTATATAGTCGGATAGAGAGCGATGGGTTTGCATATTTTTACCATGTTTTACGGGGAAAAATATTGTCGAGTGGCCCTCTATTATCTGGGTCGAAAATTACATCACGTTTTCCTGTCGGCTGTTCAACACTGATGATGATATGACGCAGGGTTATATTATGTAAACACACATACACACACGAGATTTCAATTAAACGTAGGAAACTTGGCGATGCGAATACTTGACGGGAGGATGTTTTTTAACGATTTCTGCACTAAAAATTGTGCAAAGTACTTGCAATTTTAGACAAATGTTTCTTTATATATGATGCTCTAATTGTAATGTAATTATTTCCATCAAATTGACTATTTGATATTGCTCGAAAATGAAAAACGCCAACAACAGCACTCAATGTTATGTTTTTAACCACCCGGAATTGATAATTCTATATAGGCTCATAGTGACACGCATACAAGCGATAATTACGTCAATTATGACATAACAGAGTGTTTTTTGCATGAGTGTATATACCTGTGCACATGCTAGCGATTTAGATAAGTTTAAAGTACGGTGACTATTGATTTTGCAACTGATAACAATGACACTTTTGTGTATCGTTTTTGATGCGGGGAATTTTTCTAATCGAAAAGCTATAGCGATAACATTATTTATTGTGCGTCCAATCCACGCGAATCTCACGATAAAGAAATAAAAATAAGTGGTGTCACGAGTGGTATAAAGAAACAGTAAACGTTTATCAATGCAATAATCATCTTGGGCCCGATACGTGCGAATATCGCGTATAGGTTGATGTTTTCGGCATCTCGTGAGGGATTCCCCCATTACCTTATCGGCTTTATGTTGTTAATCAATTTTTTTTCATGGTAATATACCTCTTCGTATCGGTGTGAAATATGAGCATTTAATTAAAAACGACAAAATTTGCGATTTTAAACATTGTGATAAATTTCTTACCGCCATATCTAAAAAAAGATTTTTTTGTATCATAGTAATATTGACTAGAAACTTGAAAAGATAACTTTATTTAAAACATTGAAAATCTTTTGACCTTAGATTCAAGATTTTTATTAAGAGAAGTGATAGTCTTGACGATCAATTGAATTGATATTAATTTTTATGAATAATGTTCTGATAATCATTAAAAGATATAAAACACGTTAAAATGTAAAAAACAATAAACTCTCTTATTTATTTACTTTTTTAAGTTATTAGACATTTTCTATTTTACAGTAGATTATGTATCTCCAAATAAAATATTTTACATCTCTTTTATCAGAACCAAGGGCTTCATTATTCCTGGAGTTCAGGATTAAAAATGACCCATAAAATTAAATAAAATAGTATATTTTTTTAAAAACATGACACTATCAGTAATCTTCTAAATTTTAAGTATTTCATCTGAAGGATTACTTATAATCCAAACCAACAGTAGAAAATAGAATGTATAACATTTACTATGTTAATGATAATTCTAATAAAATCTGAATATGTAAATTTCTTATTTGATACATGAAAATTATTATTTAAACTCAAATTAATTAAAATCTTTTATTAAAAAATAATTTTTTATTAATAATGTAAATGAATATGAACTTGTAAAAAATGCAAAAGCTAATAATATTTCTATATATTATTTAGACTATTGGAAATACACAAAAGCTTTTGATGTGTTACTTTATTGTATCATTATTTCGTATTTTTGAATTATTCATAAATATATTATTTTGGTAAAATCTACCCTTTACTCCAAAATCAGGGGATTCACATTTAGACATATAACGCATTGGGTTTTCCTATGACATAGATCTTTGCACACATCTACATGATAAAAATACAATCACTGGAAGATCGTACAAAGATAATTATAACCCTTTTCTGTTGGTATAGGTGTCATGGCTCATAAAACAAGCATTTCTAATGAAACCTTATCTTATTATATTTCAATTTTTTATTCATTCATATAACTTTCCATTCTAACTATACCTTATAACATTATTTAATCGAAAAAAAATCAACTAATGATTATGTACGACATTATTTTCATAAACTTCACCTTACTTTATTCTTTAATAAAAAAAAACAAAGCTTCTATACACTGAAAATTGTTTAAAACGTTCGCAATCAATTTCACCTCCCTCGAGCTATTAAGCCCTCCCAAAAGGCAAGCAAAAGGAAGCCATTTCCGTCTTCCGCAAATTTCAAATCACTCTGGCGACAAACCAACACCGACCTCTCTCTCTCTCTCCACACATGCACACACAAAGCCCTCTTATCGTGTGCCGCCCACGTCTAGTCGCCGGGCAGCAGCAGCATCCGTTGAAAATCCATTTCGTCCTCTGCTGGAATCGAATTTCCCGTGTGTCTCGGACGACGGTATGTACACGACTGCATCATCTCACCCTCTCTCTCTCTCTCTCTCTCTCTATACACTTACACTACTCGAAAATAATATCAAGTCCAATTCCATCCTCTGATTGACGTGTCTCTTTCTCTTCCCCTCTCTCTCTCTCTCTCCTTCACCAAAATTACCCGCCTTCAACCATTCGCGCGTGGCAATCCATTTACGTGGCTATATAGGTCTACTTTTAGAAGCATCGCGTGTCCCTGTGCAATATTTAACGGTAGCGTGTGTCGCTCTCTTTTCTCTGCCCGCAGGCCTGTTTCTCCGAGCGTACATAACAAGGGGAGCCGGAGACAGAATGCTCGCGGCTAGCCCGTCTAGGAGACAGCAGACGCAGAAGCAGCAACAGCAGCATCAGGACGAGGATTGAGAAAGAGATAGAGAGACAAGTGGAGGATGTCCAACGAACGGGACGACGCGGCTATGGAGTCGCCAGTGAAGAATGGGGAGGACGATAAGGTATATATATTTATGTACAGTGTATTTAGATTGATGCATGTATACATGCATTGATTAGAGGGTAGTGGAAATAGATTTATTGGCGTGGACGAGAATGCTGGAGGGGAGATGATCTTGTTTGCAGGGCGTGTTGAATTTTTTATTGAGTGGAATGGATAATAATGAAAATGATGACGAGGTATTAGATGGTTATATGAGATACGCTCGACACTTAAGAATATGTGATGAAGTGCTTCAGAAGGAAATATATATATGCTTTTGGCACTGAGTTTAGTGCCATTTTGGGAGTGATTTATATGCGGAACCGGTCGAAGTGTAGTTTTATGAAGTCCGTAATTGATTATGATTAATATGTTATATTTTTTATGATTCTGATGCAGTTTGCATAAGCGATGATAGGTTTATATTGGGATGCTTATTTATAGACTACTTTCTACACAATATCGATTAAATTTGTTTTTTCTCTATTGTAAAATATTAAAGTATAGTTTAAAAGAACAAAATTGAAAAAATGTATTTTCAAATGCAACAAATACGTCTTTTCAACTTACTGTTTAAAGATAGAGATTTAAAAAAATGTTGTCTAGACACATTTCTCTTTTTAAATATCTGTTATTACATTGAAGTGTATATACAATGATAAGTTAGCAGCAACATCTTGTGGTATTTCTAAATCAAAATTGTTATAAAACTGTTTCTTCCCGTAATGACACAGTGAATCTCAGCTTACTTTCACACTTTGTTGAGTCATCGTTCTCAAAAATTTCCATTCCATCGCAATTTTTATTTTTGAAATGTAAACAGAAATACACTTCCGAGTACTTTCACCTCTCAGTATAAATGTGACTATAGCAAGTGAAAAGTTTAAAATTATTTTTCGGATATCAATGATTGTTTCAACGTAGTTTTCCAAAATATTCAAGAGATTGTATAACCGTCAAGTTTAAATTAATTAATACTATTTAAAAACATAAAATATTTTCATCTATTTAAAAGTGCTTTATGGTTTTTAAATAAATTTTACGTCTACACCCTGGTGGAAATCCAAAACATTTTTTACCGAATAACTGACTATATATTTTAGACTTGGCCATAATAGCTACTTCTCTTGTTTAGTTTTTAGCTCCCGGTGAAACGTTTTTTTCCACATTATTCGAACATTAAATAGATAAAAAAATTTAGTGGCTTTTTTGATGATCGGCACAAGTTTGTGCGTGGCCATTTTAAAGGTATTAAAGTAGACCATTGCAATAAGTAAAAAATGACCAAGAAAAAGTTTATTATTATGACGAGGAGCAAGAGAGACAGAATCAAATGTCAATAAATAAATTTTACTAAATATTTATAAAAGGAGTGCAGCAAACTATTTTTTAATCTCCCTATATTGTTTATATTTGCCTAAACTTTTAATTATTGTTAAATTTCACTTACTTCAACGCCAAGTTTGTAAGAAAACCTGGAACGAAAAATCGAAACTTAGGTTATGTCTATTAAATGGGCGAATAATGTCAGAGAAAGCGTTTCATCGGGAGCCAATAATTACTCATTTCTCTTGACCATTTACTGAGATTTGGCCCTATTTTTAATAGACAAATTTCTACCAGGGTAGTTTAATCTTTTATAAATTAGTCGTATTTTGGCTCATAGTTATTATATAATAAAATATAATAAAACATAAGTCGTATAATATTTTGTTTGAAAAATTGTTGACAGCATCGAAGAGAATAAAAATACTTATATCACTAAATTGAAATTCAAATGTAAATGTACGTAAAATACATTAATCAATTCAACACCGTACATTAACAATATGAAATCACACCCTGCGAATCACAATGATCCGATTAAACTATTTCCACAACAATTCTCATCTCTCCAACCATTGCCGATACGATACCTAAATCATACGCAAAACAAAAGCATCTCCCCGCCCTCTTCGAAACTCCCACCTATATATCCGCCCCATTCACTTCCCCCCTTACATCCACATCTCATTCATTCTCTTTCTCTCTTTATCTTCCACAGCTGGCAGTACAGAACGGCGTGTCGCGTCAGGACTCGGGCATGCCAGCCGACGAGGACCTTGGCTCGCCGACGTCACCAGACAACGACGGTCCACCGTCCTCGACTAAACGTCGTTCCTCCATCGGCTTAGCCATCAATGGCTGTGACGACACGATCAACGAGTCTAACTGCACGATCGACAGCACGTTAAACAGCGAGGGTAACATCACAGTGATACACGTGACACTGCCACCTCCAAAAGACGACGAAGAGTGTACCACCACTACGCCCCTAACCGAGAACGATAAAAAGGATTATGTGGGCGAGGGCAAGGATAGCAAGGATGGTAGTGACAGCGGAGTGGAAGGGTGCGCTGTTGAACCTTTGAGGGTAGGTGTTTCTTTTTTTGTATTTTTTTTTTGTTTTTTGAGATAAGAGGTTGTAGTTTGGGCAAAGAACGTAGGTTTTTGTTTAAAAATGAATATTGACTCGACGGTGTGCATGTATCTATTCCCTTCTTAAAAAAGAGATACAAGAAAAGTGAAGCCGACTAAAACGTGTTCTGATTGGTTGATCTTTAAAAAGGCGCGATATTTTGAATTAAATCTTAAATTTTGAAAGTTTTAAATGATAATAAATATTTATAAATTAAAATAATATTGTCATTAAGTTTTGTTGTATTTATTATCAATATTTTGCTATAACGTGATTATACACATTGAGAACTAATGTGTATTCACTCAATGTTTTAAGTGTAAAATAACGGAAGAAAAAGGAATTACTGACGTTCTTATATTGCGAGTTCTTAAGTATATGTATTTATAAAAACATTTTATTTTATTTCACTATAACCTAGGATGTATGTACAGCAGACTTTATTTTAGTTATTATTTATCCATAATATATCTATTCATAATATTTTTATTGCCGATATGAATATTGTCCGCGCGTAGCGCGCTTAAGTAAATCTAGTTTATTTAAATTACGATGGTATTTGTTTTCCTTTATGTAGGTTTACACACAGCAGTCACTGAATAAGTTTGTTCTAATACGGTTAAGTAAACTTTTAATGATTTATCGTGCTTAGTACAACGTATTTCCTGTTGGCGGGGTTCCACGAATATTCTATTTAACGAAAATGTTTAACGTATCATGTATGTACATACGCATAGTCAAAGAAAAACTTCGGTAGAGTAAATATAGATTTCATTCGTACGCCGGCCACGTGTCGTAAATGACAGAAAATGAAGTACAAATCGGCACCTTTGTATAAGGTCGGAATGCATTAGGATTAACGTTTTCGCGCCAAGTTTCCTCGATCGTATCGATAAAGACCGTAGATAATGTGAACTTTATTGGAACCTCGATGCTACGCAGGACTTACCCAATCTTTCCGGGTTTTTTAAAAATGCTTCGTGCAGCAGGGGGAATCACAGTACACGGTAAATTCCGAAGTCAATAGTCATTTGACAAAGTTAAATGTAACTTTCCGATGACATGGTTTAAATTTATAAAACCATTATCAAATCGTATATCCAAATGATATGTAGACATTATATTTAAGAAATTTCAGGTCAATCGTAGACAATTAAACGTCGATATCTATAGATATACAGCTGTTGTGAATGAATATACTTTAATTTAAGTCTGAAATTGCTTTACAATTTTACACGCAGTTACAGTTTGCGCTTTGAAAGATGCCACCATTATGACTCGTTTATTGCACTATTCACTACCTGTAATAAAAGGAAATTACGTAAAATTTGCAGCGTACCATACGCAACGCGCGTGATCACGTGTCTCCACGTGCTGTCTGTAAGATTCGTCGGAACAAAGTCAAAGAAAATGATGCTTATTAACCACACTCGCACTTATATAATTTTATTCTCAAAACAAGCAATTTCATTGTTTCAATATTTCAAGTACATACACACCATTTAAAACTTCCTGAAACATCAAATATCCATTTTCACATGCAAAAAAAAAATCATTAACAGTTACTCTACCTTTCCCAATTGTCTCGTATTTCCGACATTTTTACAACCTCCTCATATATATACACACACTTTGCTTATCAAACCGCCCACATGTATGCTAATTGAAACACCACCTGTGAACCTTTCACCATGACCAACCTTTCTCCTATACAAAACATATATTTACATTCGCTCCATCTTCTTCTTCTTCGATCGTTGCAGGTACAGAGCCGCAACAGCGTCGACTACGCGAGTAGCTGCAACGGCCTGGACGAGGCATCGTGCGATTCGAGTCTCGTCAGTTGCTGTTCTGTATACGAGGATCCGTGTGGTGCTGCCTTACCTGACGATATACGTCTGGGCAACGGCAGTACTGTGGGTGTCGGCAACGTTGGCGGTGGTAGCGGTGGCGGCGGTGGTGGCGAAGGTACCAGTGAAGGAGGCAGCGAGAGTTCATCCATCGCCGGTAGCGTGTCTGCGGCGAGGGTGCAGAAGAGGGCGAATACTGGTGCTCAGCCGAAGAAGAAGCTGACGACACAGTAAGTTAGACAAGGGTTGTTGTTGATGGAAAGTTTATAAGGGCTCGAAAGTTTTTATATGTGTTGTATAATATTTATAAGTGGTACAAGAGCTTTTTGGCGTGTTTCAAATTGATGGGTGGTTGATTTGTTGTTGTTTTTTTTTTTATTATAAAGTTGTGTGTATAAATTGTTGGATTTAATAAAAATAACACCGCGAATCGAAAATAGTTATAGATCGTTTATGGGTCAATGTATTACCAAACTATAATAGAATTATTCTAAATTCTAAATTAAGACTTGGCACTTGTGTTACACGAAAGTGCACTCTTATAAAACTAAAATATTCAGTGCAGGCACAGCAGTGTGCCACGGCTCTTATAAAGTCAAGTTTCTTTCTAACAAATGTGAAAAGAATTGCTTTTCACTGGCTTCGTCTTTTCTACAATGCACCGATTTCTCGATTCTCCCATGTATTTCGTGACCGACGTTATAAGTGCAATCTTATAGACTACTGCTGTACACGGTGCTTTCTAAATCTTTCGAATTGAAATCACATTTTACGTTAATAAAATCTCGCAAGGCATGTGAAATTTATATATATGTAGAATTGAAATATCTACCTATGTTTATAAAAATATAATTTTAAAAATGAATGTTTTCAAAAAATATTTCGTCACATCGTTTTTCTTTTATTTTACAATTATGCTTTTGTTATTAGAATTACTCTAAAAAAATATATAAAAATCTATTCTAATACTAATGAAAATGTTTATTTTCCACAGTGGCTCAACGGAGTCGCAGAAGAGTAGCAGCCAGCGGGCTAGTAAGGCGGCCTCCTCGACGGGCTGCATCGTCAACGGCACGACGGCCACGGGTGCGCGAGCGAAACCACGCTCGGCACCTCAACGTAATCCCTTGACGAAATCTCAGAGCGTCAGTCGTGACCGAGGCCGTCCGCGAGAAAAGTCTGTAGCAAAGGAATCGTCGGGTCGCGACAGCTCTGTGTCAGGGCAAAGCTCAAGTGTGCGAGGTTCGTCTACGTTGCGCAGCGGAAGTAGCGCGACAGCAAGCACTGCTGCCTCGAGGTCCCGAGCGCGGCCGGATTCATTGCCATCAGCGCTAACGACGGAGATTAATAAGGATCTGGCGCAGAGAGGACGCGGTGCGGGTGAGAGATCTTACTTCTTTTGTTTTATTGATTTTAATGGAGGTCTAGATTAGATGAAACTTTTGTATCAGTTGTGTGAAAATTATTTACTGGTATAAGCACCGGATGTGATAAAAAGTGAATTGATGTATATAATCTATTAAAGTAATAATCGATTATCGTCAAAATAAAATAATCAGTACGGTGATGATTACTTACTATAATTATCGTGAAAGAATTTGTTATTTGCAGTGTAGATGATAAATCATATGTTTTATAAGCCGTTTCGGTGAATGAATGCTAAATTAAGTGATGAAAACATCAAAAAGTTTCCTGGAATTTAAATTTTACGAACCTTATCGCTTTGAAATTTATTTCATGTGATTTCTATCTTTATTTTTCGGTTAAAGATCAATTAATAATGAATATCAAGGCATAAATTTCTATGATCAACATAGTAATAAAATTTTTTCATTCTGCCATTAGGATCATCACGGCCTAGAGGTGGTTCAAGCACACGATCCAGTACAGCGACAACATCGATGACGCGAACGCCAGGCTCGACACCGTCGGAAGATGGTCGTAAATCCCTATCTACAGTTGGTCGCAGCACGAGTCTGTATCAGGGTCGGCCCGATCTAAAAAGCACACGCCTTCTGGACAAAATGACGGCGAGCATGGACGCGGGTATGGGCAGCAAAGCCCTTGACACGTACGGCACATTACCGCGATCCGCCCGGCACAGCAAGTTTACAGTTCCTAAGACAAGTGAAAAGCCACCAGTGGCTAATCGCAGTCGGTCTGGTAGTCGAGATGCTAGTCTGAACAGGCTGCTAGGTAGGAAGACGACAGCAGGTTCGAAGGACCTCGCTGGAACGCACAAAGGACTGCCGCCATATCCGAAGCAAAAGGTCACGGAGAAGACGAGGATTTATCATGAAACGAGCGTGCAAACGGGATTGACGGGTAGGGTGGATTTTTTTTGTATTATTGTCATGTTTTAAAACGTTGTTGAAGCTTGATGTACACTTTGAAAGATTTTATTACCCGTATGACTTTATCTTTATATGGAAGTAAAAAAGTTGGAGTTTTAATTTATAGGCCAATAAAGATAATCATGTCTGTTGTACTCTTTGTTATTTGAAAAAATAAAAAAAAAATAATATTGCAAAGCATTGTTATTGTAAACATATTTTAGAATTTCAAAATGTGTTGAATTATTTCTATTTCATACTACTGTTCGAGGATTTTTATGATTTAGAAGTGGTTTGAATGTCTAAAGGTACTCATTTTTAATATCTTATTTTACAGGCAAGGACATTGACAACTGCTTAGCAGGCATAGCAACAATAGTTCCGAATCCTGAAAGTGTAGAAAAATCGGAGGGAGACAGTCAGACTGAGGGTAGCTGGGAGGATATGCAACAGCTCAAGGTAGATCTGAAGAAAGCCACAGAGGAAGGCGAGGAAAGGCGGAAAGAAAACGAAAAGCTGAAAGCTGAAGTTGAAGAACTAAGAAAGAAACTGGAAGAGGAACAGGCTGATCATGCGTTTGCAAGACAGGAATTAGATAGGAATTCACAGAGGGTGCTGGCTATGTTGGGGACGCCACAGTCTGAGCATGCAGGTGCGTACAATACACATAGCACGCGCTTCGAATTCCAATACTCCCGACCGTGAAAGGGATTCGCAGGACATTTGAATAACTGGGGTAGAGTCCAATGTTGAAACGTGGTTCTGGGAATTTTAGAACGCGGGGGATGCAAATTACCGTAAATATGTGTACCGAGGGTTCTGTACCATTTGATTGCGCTAATTTTAACGCAGTTAAAATGTTTCATGACAGTATTATAATCAGTGTCGTATATATTTTAAGATTTTCTTTTATCATTTAATCTTAAAATTATTGTATTATTACATAATTTTTTAGCTTTCTAAATAAAATTTTTAGAGTAATAAATCATGTTTGTACAGAAAATATTAATATTTATCTGTTTCCATTGTAGACGGTAGTGACAGCTTCTTGGAACTCGAATCTCATATTCAATCGTCCGGGCAAGTGGTTGCTAATCAACAAATTGAAATAGCTGATCTACAATCATTGGCCAGAATGCTTAGCAGGGTAAGATATTTCCTTATATAGATTTACATATTTTAAAACCTTCCCTTCCTCTATTAACCTTTTTCCTATCATATCTTTATGGTTGATAATATTTCATTTATTAATGATATTAATTTTGTATTTCAGGATTTGGAAAAAAGTTTGGCAGCTCAAAAGGCATTACTCCAACAACAGCAGGAACTGGAAGCGGAGTCAATGGAAATGCAAGATTTCTTGCAAGAAGAAAAGGCTACGTTGGAAATAGCGCTGAAGGAATCTGAGATAGAGTCAAAGAAAAAGGACGAAGCTATAAAACAGTTGACATCTGAGTTGGAAAGACAAACGGAGGAGTGTAAGCATCTCGTTCGAATCAGCGAGCAAAGACGCCAAGAAAACTTGTCGCTAAGCATGAAATTAAATGCGGTCGAAAGAAGGAGTAAAGAACTCTTGCTTGCACAAGGAGCGGCTGCATCGGGTGCTTCGGTTGCTCTGTCAGGCCTAGGAAGTCGATTAGAAGGACTGGTCGATCAACTGATTATGTCCTACAATATTTCTGAAAAGGATCTTGAGGTAAAGTAAAACAAAATTGTCAATAAGACCATTTCTTTGCATATTAATCATTATAGTATGGAAAAATCTTTTGTGTACTCAATATTGGTGCACAATATTATTATTAATTGACTACTTATGTACCAATATAATTACATTTTTGACAGGATGTAATTTACCACAATGAAGCATTCAGTCGAAGTAATAGTAGTGTCGAATCAAGTCCTGTTAGTTCAAAACATAGTATCAAAGACTGTACACCGAGCCCTAAAAGAGGTTCTTTCGTTTCCGCCGTTATTGGAGCAATAAGGAATGCTGCGACACATCCATTTGCCATGAAACAAACGAACGAAAAGAAATCGAATGATACATCTAAAGTAATACGAAAAGGTTTGTCTTTAACGTTTTTTGTTACTATAATCAGAAAAGTTATTTAAAATATTTGCACACTATATTAATGTTAATTAAAATTTCTTTACAGACTTAAGCACAGAATCTTCGTCCGATCTTCTTGATTTTGAAACAGAGCCTTGCCTAATGATGGAGAGTGTTTTGGAAGATGTTCCTTTACCAGACACCTATTCACATAATATGGTATCTAGTTGTGATTCACTTAGGAGAGTTTTGAGTGTTCCTGAAACTGTGGACGAGCACAATCTTAGGAGAACTAAGATGAATGGAGAATCGACTAGCCTAACAAATCTGACCCAAGCAATACTGAATAGGCGTAAAGTAAGTGTTATTATGTTTGCTAAAATAATACCTTAAATGATTACTTTCATATTCGTAGAGTAAAATATATGAAAATGAATTCAAACGCTTAAAATTTCTAAATTTCTAAATAAATTTTTTAGTTCGATCTAAAATTTATTAAAATAATTAAAAAATAATTAAATATAGCGTAGTATTTTATATTTTATTTGCAAGTTAATCATTTATAATTTATAAAAATATATTTTATAAAATCCGACATTTTAAAAAGTATTTATTATTTTTTACAATTGAATGTTAGAATACATGAATAATATAATAAATAATCAAAATTTCCAGGTTGAAGATGAGGAGGAAGAAAATTATGAATCTGTGAGTGAATCAGAAGCCGGTCCGTCCGAAGGTCCGTTACCATTGACTGACTACTGTCCAGCCACTAGTCTTGTTGATCAAGTGATTGACGTTGACAATCTCGTCACTAAACTTTTGAAAGTGTTGCGTATTATACAACTCGACAACGATACTTGCATTCAAGAATTAAAAGATGAAAAGTATGTACTCTTCTTTTGCGTGTTTAATAAAATCAGAATAAAAGTAGAATAAGACATAAATGTCTTCAATTTATTTACAGATCTGAATTAGAAACGAGGCTAGAGATTTTTTTAGCCGAACGAAAGACTGCGGAAAATTCACAAGAATCCGAACGAGAAATTATGAGTAACGGAGTGGATGATCAAAGTTTAATTGAAAACTGTAAACATGTGATAAAAGAGGTATAAAACTTAATCCGAAATAAGATTCAATACACTTAGCATTATGATAATAAAAATTAATTAATTATCATTTGGTTTATAGATAAACGATGTAAAAGAATTGATCGTTGATGGCCAAATTGAAATAAATAAATGCATTTCAGAAGACGCAAGAGATGAAGATCAAAATGCAAACGCTACTGTCCTTCTCTCACCCAGCGTGTGCTCTTAAACCTTTCTGTAGAAAACTAAAGAAAATCTATTTTTATCAATTCTATACGTCAATTCGCCTCTCATGAGTGACAAAATATCAATCATACTCTACAATCCTGTAGACCTATTAGACGAAAACAGTTAAGCTGTATTTTAGAAATATTGCTAAAAATACTATGACTTTGCTATATATAGTAAAATTTAAATATTTAAAATTATGGAATTCAGTTATTGTATATAGTATGGTTAAAAGTCGTATGGATTTCTTTCAACGTTATTTCTCAAAATGTAGAAGTAAATAATCAGAGTCGTATAAAATTGTCGAAGGAGATTGTAATGTGATTTTTGTGCTCCATAGAGAGAAATGTCAGTGATCAAAAGAGGTAATTGTACATAATGAAACGATAGTGATTCTTAGTATGTAAGCTAATTAAAAAGGAAATGCGTCGAACTTTGTTTGATAAGTCACTGTGATGGATTATCGAAGATATCGAGAAAATAAGAGAAATCATTTCATTTTTTGTTTGTTCTTATATACGAGAAGTGCTTCCGCGCTGATTTTCGACCTTCATCACTTTACCTCGCTGCGAGCATAAACTATATATATATTCATCGCTTAGTCCTTATGTTATTAATTTTTATTAAACTTGATTTTTTTCTTTGCTTTGTTCTACAATAAGAGAACGTACGCTTGGCTGTACAGAGAACTGAATATTTCATTTATCGCATCATTATGACGCACGCGTAAGGCTCCAAGTCACATTATAGCGCCCGACGAGCTTTCATTGTTGTACAGCTGAATATGATAGTGTATCATTTTTATACAATTTACGATTACCATGTCAATGTACCAAAAAGAGATTGTAAGAAATGACAGAGCCAGAGCAGGTGATCAATTAATGTATAATTATTAATTTTTAAAAAAACGAATAAATTTTTTTCCATATAAAAGCAGTCATTTATTTCTTTTTATGAGCGCCTTTAAAACTATTTATAAATACATGTATACCTAGTATCACTTACATAAAAAACTTATTCTAAGTTATCACTTGTACATGAGTTAACGATGTTTTAAATATAAAATGCGCGCTAAGTGCGATTGATGATTATAAATAATACTTCATGTAGACACCTATCGTGATGAAGTTTTACTTTCTAGCCTGTTGAGCATGGCGAAGCCGGTTCAGAAACGGAGCAATCAGATTGGATATGCGAAGAGCCGGCCTGAAAATTAATATTTTTAAAGTTAGACTCGAGCCTATGTGCGTGAAAAAAAATCATTTCTTTTGATTAACCGTTATTAAACCTACTTGTGACTGCCAGCGTGTATAGGATCATGATGGGAGGATTTCGACATATCTTCTTTTTCTGGTTTAATTGGCTTGAGTAGGTCTTCTTTTTCGGGTTTTGGCTTAGGCTTGTTATGTCCCTCAGATAGGAGTGACGTAAAATTAGGTTCAAGCGCTGCGCCAGCTAATAGAAGACTATCGGCCGGAGCTAGTATAAAGACCAAACCATCGACTGGAATAATAAAATAATTTAATGTTCATTCGAGCATTCAAACAAAAATAATTAAGCATATATTTATTTTTTTGTAAATTGTGTCGTCCGAAATTATTTTGAAACTTTATACATTGAAAACATGTTTTTTATTTTTTACTCACGTACAGACGCATTTCTTTAATAACTTTTATTAAACATGAATGCATGAGACAATTTCATAATATACGTAGGCTACGCAAAGTTATAATATGACAATATATGCTTTCCTAATAAGGTGAAGAAACGGACACTCCCTTTGACAATACAATAGGTATATAATTACATTTAGAAACAGAAATTACCAAATCGCAAACTGTATTTAAAAATTTTCCCATTTAATTATTTATATGCAATTAAAAATACGAAATATACGTTGCGGATTTTCAAAAAAATATAAGAGTCATCAAAATATAGTATCAAAATATAGTAAAAAAAAAAATACGATTTTTGCATCACGCATAAATAATTTTTTTATTACTAATTAAGCTCTAAACTTATATATACCTTTGACTCTGTAATTTTCCGTGCCATTTTGACGCTGATCGTAGTGCTCGGTGGGAGCGGACTTGGAGTCAGCAGCCGGAGCTTCGTTGCGCTCGGGTCTAGAGTCACGCGTGTAATGCAACAGGGGGTTGGCGTCGACCGTCATCAGCACCAAGGAGAGCAGAAACAGGATGCTCTTGAAGACGCGCATGTTGATGCTCGTCTTAATCTTGTTTATTATTGCTTAAACTGTTGGCCAATTGTTATATGAACATTGTGATGATTTTGTGATGTTGTAAATTTGTTAAGAATATAAGGAAAAGGAAGCGAATTATAGGATTGTAAAACGAGATTTTTAGTTTTATAAAGTACGGTTTTGATTTTTAAAAAAATTTTTATGTTCAGTCAGATTATTTAAATATCTTATTACTCGTCATATACCGATCTCGGAAATTCCGAGATGATATCTACTGAAGTGATTAAGTACGAAACAGGTTGAACGCTAAAGTAATTCCTTTCGAGAACTACAGCGAGCAATGCCTAAGGGAACGTAAATTCCAGAGTTATCGCGCAAAAACGTCAGCAATCCAAAACAACTTCTTTATAGCACAAGCTTCATTTTATAACTAATTAAATTTTATTCGCGACCAAACTTAAAAAAAAAGAAAATTCCAAAACTCTGACAATAAGCAAGAATATGTTGTCGGTAAAACTTTTACAAATCTTCATCAAGTTGCCAACCTCTAATAATTTCAAACCAAATTTTAAAAAAAATACTCAAAACAATTTTCTTTCGCAAATTACATTTTCCAATTCTCACTAAACCACCACCACCTTACCCTGCATTCGCCAGGAAACCCTAATAAACCCATCTCTCACTTAAAACCCTCATATAACAGACACTCACCTTTCTTCCGTGTCTTATATCCTCTGAACGAATCTCGTCAGTATCTGCCTCGTCGTCGTGTCCTGTCGACTGGAGCTTCGGCCGCGCTATGTCAGAACCCCGCGCTTAGCGGAACGACTTCTTCTTCTTCTTCGCCGTACCCCCACCCCGGGAAACAGCAGTAGCAGCAACCCGTTCAAGTTCAAGGACCCGTTGAGGCGGGGCCCCTGGGGCAAGAGGAAAAAGAGAGAGGGATATACAATATATATACATTCTCATACATCCAACACAGAATGTTGTTATATGCGTTGTGAGATATTTTACACGAAGAGGTCAGCAGTATATACATATATATAACTGTGTGTGGTTTTGTTTTCTTTTTTGCCTCCGTACGATGCCATATATATTGATTTTTTAAATGATGATAACTGCCTCCGCGCGGGGGACCGTTATATACACGTGTGCGTGGATATTTGTTTTTCGACCGCGGTGAGTTATGAGTGTGTCGTACGCGGGGAGATGCCGTTGGTTGCGCTGATCGGTCACCTTTTGTATATATATAAATCACGTGGTTCTTTATGTAGATGAATCTATCAGTATCGGTATATAATAGGTCATTTAACCGTTCAAGTTATAGATCAATATGACAAGAGTCCGTCTACATTTATATCAAGCACATACTTATTATTATTATACGGACGACAACGTAAAGTCACCTCAATAAATTATCAGGCCGTTCCCCACCTACGAACCCGCGAACTCAAAACATCTTGCTGCGCACCACATTTCTCCTTACACATATTATCCGTTACCAAAAAAATACCCATATATAGGTATACACATACACAGCAGCTGCAATAGCCTCGCCTGCAATATTACGCAATTCGCAACAAGCAACCTGCGATGTACGGACGCGCGCGTGCATTGAACCTATACTCTTGCTCGCGCGGCTGCGACGGGGGTAGCGACATCATCAGCATCCTCTCGGTCGCGCCATTCTCAGAGCATCCACTGCAGCTCTCTCTCTCTCTCTCGCCGTAGGCATGATGCATCCGCTCTTAAACGTATATATATATATATGTATATAATCTGCCATGCGGAAGCATTCGCGTGAGGGGCCAACGTCGGCCGTTGGCCTCTCGTTCACGAGCGCCCGAGCGCGTACTACCTATAATACCTTGTGCACGCGGTGGATCCCCCGCGTTCATGGTGCAATGGAAGAGAGAGCTTTTTGCGTTGGCAATTGCAGCGTAGAGCCGATGTATGTATATATACGGATGGTGGTGATGTTGGGCGTTGCGCGAGGAAATAGTTGGGAATGGGAAATAGTGTCTTTTTTGGGGGATGAAAAATATAATTATTGTGATATGGGAACGTTAAATTTTTTAAAAGTATTCAATACGTAAAAATATTTATTCTTATAAGGAAACTGGTTGCGAAATTAAAAACAAAACTCGTTCTTAGGAATTATAAGGAGAAAAAAGAAACACTGAAAACGGTAAGTGCAAAATTGAAATTAAACTTCGCGCTCCCCGGATTTGAATTTTATTTCATTTTACAGTTTTTTTAAAGCTGCGTTATGCATAATTCATTCGCTATATGCAAATCTTGTAAATTCAACATGAATAATGCATGTACATGCGAACAACTGACGTCTAAACTGTACAACAAATTTATAATTTTGCGAACTGAAAAAAAACCTTAATCAACTTCAATCGCTTTTACAAGTCATAGACTTGATATCAAACCCTTTTACATCTATTTTCTCTTAAACTGCACGTCATCCATCACAATGCAGCGATTCATCTCGGTCGACGCGTATCAGCGCAAATATATAGCGCGGCGCTGTTCCTGTAATACCTTTATCAGTGCGCCTGTGCGACCTTATCCTTACGCGGTACACGTATCTCACGAGCTCTATATATAATCTCTCTCGTCTGGTTAATCGAGAAATGTCCGTGGGGGAGATGAGAACATAAATTGTTCGCGATTTTTACGGACAAGGATGAGGAGGCCCTTCCGTTCTGAAAAGACCGCGGTAAATTAATTGGTTGTTTTATGGTGGGGGGCAAATTTTATAGGTTTTTATATATAGATTGGATAGAAATTTTAAATATAGATAACGTTTTTGATGATTTGAGGTATATAGATTGAACTTGTGTTAATTACGTAGCAAAATCATTCTATAGTTTTCATAAATATGATTATTTATATAAATGTGCAGCATATATAAATAATAGATTTATTAATATTTTTATATAATTACTTTTGAGAACGTTGGTTGTATAAGTTTATAAGTAAATTAACTTAGAATGTATACTTCAAAACCAATTCACTATTTTTGGAAGCAAAACTAAATCGTAACTATTTTATTATACTTAAATACATATTTATTTGTTGAGAATTCATTTTATGCAAAATTATATCTATTTTTATTAATAGAGACAGGTATTATTAAAGAGAAAACAATTTTTTTTTATCTAAAAAATATTTTTTATTTCGTTTTGTTGTAGTACAAAGCTTCATTATATTTCTCATGTATATAAAAATCGATTCGGTACATCATTACCTAAAGTATAAAAGATCACCACACCGTCTGTAAAAACCATGCGCACATCGTATAATATATGAATTTGTATAAATAAAATCTATTAATAATATCGACATATTAAGCGGGTGAAACGCAACGCTTCTTATTATACTTATATGCGCGCATATACTGAAAGACGTCATTGTGAAATCAATAGATCGATTCATCTTCTCGCGTGTACAATGATTCTTCTGTGGTTACAATGCTTTTTATCCGTTCTACTTATGCCTTTGACTTTACGTTTTTCGAACGAAATCAATATTACAGTCACGCAAATATAAATATAAGTCAATTGCGAATCCTATCCCGGTATTATCCAGTTTTGAGTATATATATATATATGGAATAATATATATTTTCTGGGTGAATTGTAAAAATTTGATATTGCGTATAGTTAGGATACATGTTTGTATAAAATAAGTATCACCGTTCACCAAAGTCGCAAGCAAATGCAATATATATATATATATTGCTTCTTCCGTTTCGTATAATGTTAAAGTGTAATAAAAAGGAATAAATATATCTATATTAATGGATGTTGGCTGCGTTTTCATTGTTGATTAAACTATGTATCACTATTATAAATTATTATTATAAATACATGTATATCAGAAGGTTGGATCACATTTCAACGTTAGATTATATATGGTACGAAAATCGAAAAAATCTGCGATATAATAAATATATAATAATGTTATGAGTATCTAATTAATGATCAATTGATTAATTTTTCATGATATTTAAATTAAATAAATAATGTACTTAATAAATCTCTCGTGTAAGTCACGTACGTAACATAAATATACGTGTTAAAAGACGGTGGTTACAATTTCATAATCTCATTCTGGTAACTCAGATGAAAATGATAATTTTCAGTTACAATTTGCTCCGTTTCGTAGATTATTCGCAGTGCTCTGTTAAAGTATATATATAAATATTGCGTGTTTTATAACGTGTGTATATATATATATATAAAAATACGCCGAGACAATGCTTTGATTGTTCGAAAAAAAATGGCAAGAGTATCAAGCAAACCATTATACCTCAGCTTTACAGAGAATTTCGCATTCAACTCGATTGGCATTTCGCTCGATAACAACGACGTTACAGTTTCATCATCACAACATTCACTCATCATTATCGAACGAAATACCTTCATAAATTTCTACAGCCAATTCTTAATTATTTACTCTTCGGCGATGCGGTCGCCCTGGCAAATACCCATGCGGTCACGGCTCCTGCCCGGGCCACAATTCTCGATACCATCGCCGACAAGCTTCAAGTTCTGCGGCTCGTCTACCGATTCAACAAACTTGTACTTCCCCTTCAGTCCCACTTCCTTGCCAGCCTTCAAGTTCCTCAGGGTCCTGATGACTTCGCCAAGACTACGTGCTGCCTTCTCGCCGTCCTGCACCAAAACGATCACCTTGTCCTTCACCTCTTCTTTCGGCTTTTCTACCTTTGACGCCTGAGTGTCCAAAGACACATCCTCGAGATCCTTGGATTTATCCTCCTCGTCAGGTATAGACTTCAGTTCAGACCCTTCGTCCTTAGAATCCTCTTGTAACCCAGCATTGCGTTTGCTATCAGCGAACAGTTGACCGAAGTGCGAAAGAACGTCGGTGGTCTGAACGGGTTGTGCTACGAAGAACAGGAAGTTGTCCAGGTCAACACGCACGTTAGTCACGCCGTCCTGACGTTGATCGTATGTTGATGCTGGCGCAGCATGCGACACAGCCACCACCGCTAGTAGGATCACCAACAGTTTCTTCATCATCTTGTATACGTGTGTTATGTATTGCAATCCGTGTATGTAATACGAGAGGATCCGTCGCGCACGATAGCTTGGCCGCGACTGTCGAGCTCTCGGCTTTTCGATCGCCGATATACACACACGAGGCGCCCGCCCGCCCGCTTGCCCCGCGCTCGATGCGAAAGAAGAGAGAGAGAGAGAGAGAGAGAGAGAAAAAGAAAAAGAACCGTTCCGAGAGGAGGGCTCCTCTCTCCTTACTCTCTATGTCTCTGTGTGTGCAGTGTAATTTCGAGAGGGGGAGAATAATTTGCATACGATTATCGGCTGTTGGGTTAATTGGGTATAGGAAGCGCAAGTTTTTGTATATGGTATAATCGGTGAAGGAGGTGGGGTCACGGTGATTGTATACGGTGGAAAAAGAGGGTAGTTTTTTGGGACCTGGAATGCTAGCGAAAAAAAGGCAGAAAGCGGAGTAACAGTATTTATAATATATAGAAATTGGCGCGTGTATGGGTAGGTGAATATAGCTTTGTCTAGTATTATAATAAATGGATTTCGTTGGTATGTAGCGAAGAGTCGAGAGAAGATGGAAAAATGTGTGCCAGGTAGTTTTGAAAGCTGTGGCTGTAATTTTTATTGTGAATGTCAGTTTTTGTGTTCGAATTTTTGTACGAAATTTTAATTTTTATAATATATTTTGTACTACGATATTGACAAATTTAAAAAAGTTTACTTAACATAATTTTATTAGTTTAGGTCATAGTTTCGAAAGTTCTATCGACTTTTTAGTTTCAATATTACCATAATTTAACTAAATAAATTTTACAAGAAATATTACAATAATCGATTGAAGAAACAGAGAATAAATGGTCAGCTGAAAATCTCCTTGTTTATATTGTGATTTATGTTTTGTCAATATTTTTTATAAATAATTTTACCCTTATCAATGAGTAATGCGCATTAAAAACGAATAATTATCTAGTTATTTCATCAGTTTAATTTAGTAAACTTTTCTTCGTTTTTCTTACATTATATACTTTCAAATTTCTCAATAAAGTTAGTAAACGTAAATATCCCAAATATTGGAAATCTAGGCCTATAACTATGTAATAAAATATTTTATGTTAAAAATACTTTGCAACAAAATGCAATTGGCTGGTTTACCTCGCTTAATTTTTAAACCATTATGCATTAGAAAGGAAAAGGATTTTTATATCTATAGTTTTATAAATTTTAAACTATGTGGTGAAATAGTAAATATGTACAAAATATGGCTAATTATTTATATTTATGTGACAATATTTATATTTAAATAAATAACTATTCAAACAAAAACCTTATAAATACCGCGAAAAATCAAATAAATTTTTGGTCCTATACATATACTAAAGTTTAAAGTTATTAACCAAATTGCTAATGAATAACAAGATTTACAAGTACGAGTACGCTACTGCGCCATATAGACTAATAATTGGCTTTATCGCAAATGGCATGAAGAGACTATACTCGTCCGCAAATCATGATAGTCGCATATCGAAATTGATTATAGTAATGATAGAGAAAGTAAGTGTGCACGTGTAATAACGTGAGTGTTTGGTGAGTGGTTAAAGACGTCCATACATTGATAATGTTCTTACTCAGACTTTACGACTCTAAGCCTGTACTGATGGCGTTTAAGTCTTGACATTCCGCTGATTATTGCGTTTATTTATGCGGAAAAACTAATCTAGGTATGAATAGTAACTTTACTAATTAAATACTTCTAAGCACTAGCGTAGATAAAGTTAGCGTTCTTCATATTAGTTTGCTGTCATTCTCAGTTTGTTTATTTAATTACCCTTGATTATGATAAAAAATATTCTTAATCATATGATGACTAGTTATAATTATATGTAAATGATTATTCTAACTAATCTTTTACTAAAAAATTGTGTCCTATTTTCGAGATAATAAATAAATAAATTATGAGTAATCATACTAAGCATAAAGTTCTATAATCTTTCATTTTGATTTTGAGAACACCTATTTAAGAACACAGTTAAGTTATTAAAATGATGAAATGGTAACATATATTTGACTTGGTTATTAAATATTGATTGACAACCTCTTATTTCAATACTATAACATTTCATTAGAATGTAGTAGTCAGTAATTATTACAAGACGACTTACTTATCGACTTATATTAATTCTGTCTTTAAGTTAGTGATATTATTATTTTCTATTACTTTTAAAAAATTATCACAATATCCAGAACACTGTTGAAGACAAACTGATTTTCAAAATTAATTTTATCATACGAATAATTGTTTATATACTTTTGTAAAATAATTTCTTAAAAGAATATATCCCACTTGGTAACTTACTTATACTATATTGATACCACTTTTAACCGAGGCCACGCGTATAAAAATTATGTCAATCAATTCATATAGCGGTTTAAAAATCTCGATAAATCACCTAAAAACCTTCTTCATCTTCTGTTCCGTTTTCTCCTATCCTCTTTCTCTCCGTCACCAATGACACGATTTAGATACACTAATATTCAAAACTCTGCTGTCCCGTTAATGAAACTCAGCATTTTTGACGCACGACATATCCCCCCTTTCCTCTGCGCTAAAATATGCCCACAGTGTCTAAAAAAAAGATCGCTCGGCGTGTCGCTTATCGTTACTGCAGTAGCAGCAATATTGGGTTTGTTTTCATATCAAAAGGCTATAAGTATATACCTCGTGTGCACTGGACACAACATCGTTATGGCGATCGACCGAAAGGTCCCGTATAACGCCGGGGCGAAACGAGGTCGTTGACTCTCATTTACGCGCACGCGGAAGGACGATTTTTTTTTATTTGACCGTTCGGACGTTTCTCTCTTCTTTTTTTTTGACGATGCAAAACCGGTTGGAGCTGCCCAAGCGCGCACTTGGTGACAAATTTTATGGGCATGCAAGTTGATGGCTTGTGGTTGAGTATAGAGAGATGGTATAAATAGATAGTTAAACTAGGTGCCCGCGAGTCTTTTGGTGATGATGGAATGAGGTGGTGAAGTAGTGAATTGGATAGAGGAGATATTGAAATGAGGAAAAATAATGTACTCGAGGAACGAAAGGTCGTCGTCGTCGTCATCTTAATGGAAGAGAATGAAAATGTAATCATTCTTATTAATACACTGGTTTTGGAGCTCGGAAAATGCTGACATAGAGGAATAGCTCGTTTGGAGGATGATGCTATGGGCTTGAAAGGTCATGCTGATTATTAACAAGAATTGTGACGTGTAATGAAGAATTGTTAAATTATTATTATGTTTAGCAAAAAAAATACAACAAATGCATAGTCAACGGATTATTTGAATTGTTTTTTTTTTCATCGTTTTTAAACGTATAGTTTCAACAGAAAATTTAGAAATAGAAAGCGTTGATTAGAACAGTAGTAGTCAGAAATCAATTTATTGTTTTTTTGAAATTAAAGTTTTAAATGTTATTAGTAAGTGAAATACGACAAGTATATAAGTATTTATCTGTGGCTTCCCTGAATAACTATATATCTGCACTTTTCGAGAAAATCGAGTTTTCAGTTTCGCATCGGTGTTTAAAATAAAGACAAATGAAATTAAACGCAGCACTGCATATATGATTTCATGTCCAAATGATATATTTTTTACCATATAGCTACTGAACCAATTATAGTGATCATGTTTCAAAAAATGACTGTTACTTATATGGTTATTCCGAGAATGAGACAAAATTTTAGTGAAGTTATATGGGTTTTTCAGTCTCAATGGCACTTATTGTCTATATTGGCATATTGTTTTTCTGGTTTTTATTTCTTTTTATTAATGTAAAATTAAGTCCTGCTAATGGATGTCTTTAAAAATATTTTCTAGTTTACTTTGTAGTATCTTTACCATATCTATATTCCGCAAACTCATATTTTTTAATTGTTAATCATCTAAAATCGTCGCAAATGTTTGCAAGATTTGTAAGGTACCAATGTAATTACTTTTTTGAGTCTGGAATTTTATCGTAATTCTTCCAAAATGTTGAAAGAAAACATTATAGATATATGGTCATTCCGGGAAAATGCAATTATATTGTTTTTCCTTGGGCTGCATTCATGAAAAGGAGTGCACCTTATCAATGTCTGTTCTAATTACACGATAAAGGATTATTTAGAAGTGCAAAAAATAGCATAAAATAGGGTTTCAAATATGTATGGCTTATATGGTTATTCCGGGAAGTCACAGATAAATATATTAGTTTCTGAATGTAAGCATCGAAAAGAACGTTTTTTCCTTGAAAAAAAAAATAATAAGTTTAAGATTAGATTTAATCTTCTTTTGTCAATGCACATGTAACATTAAGTTGTAGCAACAATAACGTACAGCTAGTAGAATGCCATTCTTTTTACTAGCTGTTTTCACTCCCGCACTGCGAAACAATCGTCTTATCCTACATACCGTATTTTATGTAAGCCGCAGTTAGAGGTCACGCATATGAAGCTTAACAATTGACATTTAAATTCATTTTAATTTATGAAAATTATATTGTTCAGTTATTTTTAATGTAATGTACAATGAGTTTTTCTAATAATTAATTACGTTCGATCGCTTGTTGTACATTGGCTGTTTATTCATCCAATGAAAATCCATAAAAAAATTAAATTAATATAGGTTTAAACATATTACAAGTGATTTCATTTTTCGATTACCAATATCCTTATTTTATTTTCTCGTTACATTTAGGTTATCGCAAATTGATAATTTACAATAATGTTTAATTTTAAATTTTATTAAATTTTAGATACCCGATTATTTCTCCAAATAAATAATCCACATCTCACCCTATACTATTTTTCATTATTTTCCATGAAAATCTATTCCCAATCAACGACCTATATAACATTCACCAACGCTGCATCGTATAATAAATCACCGCACCAGTAAACACATCTTAACACACGCACGCACGCGAATAACACGCAATCACGGAAAAGGCCTTTACGCGACCTTTCGAACGCTTTCTCAGCTCGCGCTTACTCATCTCGATCTGTCGATTATACACTTGCGCTTATAATACCAGCAACTCAACCAACTACATCTCGCGCATCTCTCGACAATCCTTCGCGCGCCGCGCACCCATACACGCGCTTCTTTGAACTCTCGAACTCACCTACATACACCCACTACCTATACTCTCTCTCTCCTACTTCTTACTCCCACATTGTACCTATATACCTATATACGCAGAAGCAAAGTACGCGCGAGCGTGCTTGACATCACCGCCGCGCGCGCTTTGACAGTCGATCCTCGGACGCGCACGACCGCAAAAATATTTGCGTCGTGCTGCTGGCCGCACAGTATATATAGATATATATAATACTTCGCCGCTATTGCTCTGCCTCCGCGCTAATCTTATAAACGCTGCTTATGCCGCACTGTGTGGATATATATATGTATCTCTGTGTAATACGTGAGTGTGTGTGTATGTATATATACGGCGTATATAGAAGCAGAGAACCGCAGCAACACACATCCCTTTCGTAAGGCTTCCGGAACGTCATACGCAATTTCCAATCGCTCGTTGACCGTGTTGTGCCAGAGAGTTTAGTGTGTGTATACGTACAAGTCCTTTCTAGCGTGAAAAAAGAGAAAGAGAGAGAGAGAGAGAGAGAAAACACAGTCAGTCGTAAATCAGCAACAACCGCGGTGGCTGCAGGTTGGTTGCTCCGTTTCGTGTGTATAGGTAGAAGTGTGCGTGAGTAATAGTGTATATACACGCAACGGCAAGACCCAGAGAGACGAGGAGGAGAAGGAGGAGAATAGAGGCGAAAAAGGAGGAAGTTTGAAGCGAGATAGCGAGAGCCGATGGCGTCGTTGGGGATGACGACGAGGACGTGCTTGAGGACGAGGTATGATCTTCGTCGGTGCTGAGACGACAGTAACTATAAGGCTGCAGTAATAACCAAGGCGACAACGAGTGGGATCCACGTCAGCTCTCGGGCCCTCCCATAACTACGATGGTTCGCGACCCCGTGCACGATGCTACAATTCTTTAAGAAAGCTGGTAAATATCTATGGTATTCCTCGATAGATTACAAGTGTTGAGAGTTATGTATACAGACGCACATAACCTCGCGAGAAAGGCGCGAATTTTCATCTTCCCTTTCTCAAATGTATATATACTCTCGCGTGGTGGCCCCATTGTTTATGTATACTTGTTGCGGAGAGAGAAAGAGAGGTCAAAGGGGAGTGAGCTCTTGCGGGTTCCTTGCGCAAGGCCGCGTGTCGGCGGATTATTCGCTTACATAGGCAGCGATTGGGGAATCCTTTCTTGCACCTGTCGGCAAACTTTCGCGGGGAGTCGCAGTTCGTTAGCTGATAAAGATTTGAGTGGTGTATGTGTGTGTGTATATAGATAGGAGGTCGAACATAACCTCGTTGGCAAAACACTGTGGGTTGCGCGGGCGATGAGCGCGGGTTCGACGGGCTTTCTGTATGATTGATGATGGGAATTCCGGGCGATTATTTTATTTATCGCTTGATAGTGCAGTTAATAGCGATGAGAGGGTCTGAGCGGGAGATGTAACTTGAACGATTTTCATCTTGCGTGGTGGTGTATATATACGCAGTATATATGCTGGTATTGTTGTTGAGGAAGTGATATCGGGAGTTTTCAAGTTTTTTTTATGGGGGAAGAGTAGGTTTTTAATTGTAAGTAGTGGAAAGTTGGAAATGTTGGCAGAATAAAAGAAGTTGTAAATTAGTTTTGTGTAGAGTATACAACAATTAAATTTTTTTAATGGTGCAAACAATTTTTAATTTTAGTTACAAAGTGTAATGGAAAGTTTTTGCATTAAAATTACTTTTAAATAATTTATCTATTGTTAGTTTTGCTATTTAAGGCATATATAGGATACAGTGTTCAATATGTTTATATAGTTAATGAATGTTGATTGCATTAAAATACGAAATAATATTGATAAATATAAATATAGATTATTATCTTCAATAATCAATATATGATTAAATTATTAATATTTGAAAGGAATATTATAAGGAAAAGAATGAGAGTTTTTTAATCAATCAAACTGTTGGAAAATAAAATAATTCTATTTTAAGATATACTAAAATGAAATTAAAGTGTCATTTGATATATTCTAAAAACCTACAGCACATGTATTGCTACATTCTTAATTCTATTTCAATCTGAACCAAAAATAGTCATCTAATCTTTGAATAGAAAAATAGAATTGCCTCAAAAACTGAGTAGCATGATTCTATACAATACTGATAGCAACAAAATGTTTGAAAACTTCATGTTATTATCAACAAATGTTATTACAAATTCTAAATACATATTAGGTAAATTTATAAATCATTATAAATTGCATATCACATTTAATTTATTATAAATATTTTTTATTAATTTAAGTTAACTTATATGATATTCAAAAGATTTTTATTATAAATATTAATATCCTTCTTTGTTTTTCAGGATATAAAGACAGGTTTAGACATTCACATAGTTCACCCACAAAAACTCCAAGTCCAGGAGAATTAAAAGATAATGGGTTTGTGGATGTTCCATTGGCGGCAATACCAAACACACTATGCAGCTTCGAGGAGGAAGAGGAAGATGATGTTTTTGAGGATGGAAAATCTCAAATAACATCTTTTCGTTCTCGACTCTCTAAGACCCTACCAGAAATTTTAGCAGATAAGGGTGCACTCGGCTACTTCATCCAGTTTATGGACTCACGCAAGGAAATTGCATTGATTAAATTTTGGTTGGAAGTCGAGTGCCTCTGTGGTGCTTACTCTACTCAAGAATATCTACAGAGTAGAACTAATAGTAACAAAGGTTCTAGAGAACTTGTGAATTCCATAAATAATTTTGAAAATGTCGATAACTGTGCCTGTAGTATAATATCTACCAGCGTCAGTGATTTTGAACTCGATGCTTTATCATTAGATAGTAATGTAAATAGTAATGAACAAGGCTTGGTGAGTTTATGTTAATTCAACCCTTTGCATTTTATCTCAATATATCTTAAATCAAAATTACTATCAGTTTTTATAATTTTCAATTTTGTTTTTAGTCGCTTCGAAGTTCTGTAAATGAGATCAAATCAAATTGTAATCCGCCAAAGATTAGTCCAATAGTCAACAACGAAAACAAAAGAAATTGTAAATTTGGAGGATGTAAAGGGTCATCATTACATCAAGATTCAATGCGTGTATACAGAAAATATCTAGCAAAAGATACATTAGGATCTAATCGTATTCCTGAAGATTTAAAAACTGATATAGAAAAAGCAGTGATGAGTGAGGATGCTGACCTTATACTAAAATATTTATCTAATGCTCAGAGAATAGTTTATAAAGTTCTAGAGGAAGAGTGAGTTATTATACATTATTTTTAAAAATTTTGTAATCTTTTAGTATTTAATTTTCATTATTTACGTTTTTAGTTATATAAATGATTTTTTAAGAAGTGATTTTCATTGTAAACATCAAATTGATGTTTTGACTAGTGGAAATGTACAGCTGGCAGATATACTGTATAATGAAACGGCTTTTTTTTATTTTATGGAGGTAATTTAAATACTTATTTATGTTACGATTACTATCATTGTATTTTTAATAAGCAATTATATCATAATAATCTTTTAAATTAATATGTGCAGTTTATGGAAATAGAAAACAAAAGAGAATTACTAGATTTTTGGATGACTGCAATGAATTATAAACAAAATTCATTAGAAAAAGGGGAGCCAGCTGATCCTGCTGAAGCTCAAACTGATGCTCTCATAATTTATGACAAGTATGTGAAATTATTTCTCTTAAAACTTTCTTACGAAATATTGTAATTATTTATTTCAAAAAGCTAAATTAATATTATTTACTTGTAGGTATTTTAGTCTACAAGCGACAATGCCATTAGGTTTTACTGATAGAATTCGTTTTCAAGTTGAACAGAATATTTGCAGAGAGGATGGTAAAGGTCCTCAACCTGATTGTTTTGATCGACCATGTCAAATTGTGCATAATTTTTTAAATAGAGTGAGTTCATTTTTCATCAAAACTTCTTAACTATTATTGTGTTTTAATAATTCTAATTTTAAAATGTAAATTTTTAGCATTATCTTCCTACTTTTTTACAATCTCAACTGTTTTATAAATATTTGTCAGAGTTGATTAATAGTGTTCAAAATAGTCATTGTCCTGGCTTTCATCCCCCTATTAGAAGAGCAGGTACATGATATTGATTTTTTTTTACTGTATTCAGTATTTGTTTTAGTATTTCAAATATATTGGTTATAAATTATGTTATATGTGGAACTTTTAAAATAAAATTAATTTATAAATTTCAGAATCTGACTGTAGTAGTGAGATAAGCTCAGTGAGTAATCTGACAAGTCCTGTGCAGTCATGCAGTGATGAGAAAAGACAATTAAGATATAGTTCTTCAATTAATGGAGGTATGAACATCGATACAAAACAACTTTATGATCCTGACTCTTTATGGAGACGAAATAAGTGCAGGTATATATCGTTGTTACAAAATTATTTCATTAGTGCATTGATAATTATTACGTCAAATGAATATTCAATTAACTTTCAGCTTAAGCGTGGGTTATGTAGATAACTTAGGAAGGTTTGTTACTGAAATTGAACCCGATCCATGGCGTAAGAGCGAAAAAGAATCGCGTTTGTCTCGAGCTGTTAAAAGACTAGTGCATATAGAACAAGATAAAGTGAGTTAAACATATTTACTATATAATTTTGATGTAGTCTAGATTATACATTTTGATAAATGTAAAAATTATTCTCAGGCGAAAGAAGAATCTGCGTGGAAAATTGCTGAAATGATAGTTCGCGACGTTACATCTTTAACTCTAGGAGCTTCAGATCTTCCACCCTGATAGAACTGATTCAAAGCTGCCTAATAAGTAATACTTATTTTTAATCTTTTTTGGTATATTTAATAACTCCAAACTATCTAAGACTTGCTTTACATTTATAAATTATTTAATGAGATCCATAGCGCTCCTAATACTTTTGAAAATTTTTAATTTATGGATAATTTTTTAGAGAAACATCATGATGTATATTTACAATTATTTATATGCTTTTTGGCACAAAATAATTTCTTGTATCAAGAGAACTCTCTAATATTAGTATTTTCTGTGATCGTGAAATTTTATAATATTTTAAACTTTTTAAATTTCCCGAGAAAACGTCAAATTACTATTTCGCTACGATAACGATACTTCCTCTAAAATGAGATTATTTTAAAGTATTCTTATTTTTAATAAAAGTCGAATTATTATATAAAGCTGTAGACTATTTTCCTAGTGATTAAAGTTCATAATTACATGAAAAAGAGAGTAGTAGCATGACTTAGATCACTATTTAAATTGTGATATGCGTGGATATTGCGCAGTATAATTTTATGTTAACATTTATCACCTAACGATTGAGGTCTGATCGTCCGATCAATTATTTTCGTCGATAACGTTATTAACTTATCAGTACTCTATAATATAACATCGCTTGTAATTGTTAAAAATTATTATAGAGTTTCTAAGAGAAACTATAAAAGAATAGTGACCTACATAAGAAAAAGAAGAGAATACACAATCAGAACTATATCTATATTAGAGTAAAATTTATTTGCATAAGAATGAGAAATCTGCAAATATCTATTTTCTTAAAACATACATTTTTACACGGTGCTAAAAAAAATTATTATACCATTACATGGACGGCGAATACGAGTTATATTACTAAATCCTTTGTAAGTCAAAAACAAAATAATTTTAAAGTACCGAATGTTTGTACATAATATGCTCGTTTCGATATTCTCACACTAACCTTCTTATAAGTAAACAAAAAAAAAGGAAATTACACTGAGAAAATTTGTTATTTTGGTCAAAACAATCCATTTGATTCGAGTTCTTAAAAATAATACATCAAAATTAATACTAGTTAATACGAAAACAATAAAAAAAAATTAAAAAGAATTAAAAAAGTTAAAAAAATTTTCATCAAGCTCAATTAATTTTCGAAGATTAAAAATAATTTTTTTTAATAATAATTTAATTTAATATGTTATTGGTACTGTTATGATAAATTTTTAGGTATTTAAAAAAGAAGAGAAAACGGTATTATATAAATATATATTTGAGATGAAAATTCTCTTTCTTAAAATGTAATTTAGAATTTATAAATAATATACTAAATTGTATTGTAATTCATACAATAATTAATTATTTGTGCCGATCACTCTTATTTTTCCCTTTTTTGATAAATGGAAAATCATTTTGGAGTAAAAACTTTTAAACAACTATCTCTTTTCCTTATAAAAATATTCTTTTGACCTAAATGATAAATTTTTCTCAATGTACATTATAAATCGTAGAACAACGGCAGTGAAAACGTAACCTATGAGCTGTACAAAAATTATTATTATAATGTCTGTATTTTAATGTATATAACTTGTAAAAAAAATCGTGATCATAATTGGTTCAGGGAGAATAAAAATATATTATATGTAATTATTATGTTTCTTATTACATACATTTTCTCCTTGACAATTTCTTCCATATAAATTCTCTTTTGTTCAAGTCTTTTTTGTTTCCAGGCACTCGAAGACACACTTTTTAAATTAAACTTCTTATACATCAAATTTGTACAACGGTGATTTGTTCGACTTCTTGTTCATGCTTACGCGAGCAACTATATAAATGAGAGATACGTATCACAGTCGTATTACAGGGACGACGAGCCATTGATGCTCGTGTGAGGTGTCGCCCTGTACTGAGCATTCAGAAGTGGCGAAGACTCCGTCGCCTCGGAACTCGAATCGGTGCGTCCGAAATAGTTCGCCTTCAGCCGTTTCAATTTGTAACACCACTCAAGCCTAAATTTCTCCTTTCTACCCCAGCGTTTGTAGACAAGAGCATTGAAGAACGCCTGCAGGGGGTTTGTCACCGCCTGGTTTTGAATTTAAAGATTGTTACTGTACCAACTTTTTATATAACTTTTTAGAGATAATTATGAAAGATGCTCTTACCATGATGTACCAGAGTGTAATAATCACTTTGACTGGCAAGTGAAACCACAGCGTCCATAGTAAAACTCCGTTCAGCAAGTTTGGTATCCAACAGACGTAGTATACGAGATTCGTCATAGCGAACTTTAGCTGAACGGTTTGCACGAGCTTCCTTTCCCTACCTGTCATCTGTGCCATGCTGCACGTCACTACATTTTGTAAATGTTTCGTCGATGAGATGTACAGAGCAGGATTGACTATCATGACAACGGCGAGGAGAGCGTACGTCGCGCAGTAATTCGGAAGAATACGCAGTATAGTAGACGACAGTGAAGTCAAGTCGTGGCAGCTATAAAAAAATTGTTTATTTTTTGTATATGATTAAGTATGCTAAGGATAAATAAGATTTAGAATTACTTACTTTGCATCTGGAACGTATAGGATTGTAAGACCGAATACAGTGAGAATAGCTGGACAGATCCAGGCAAACATGTGGTACCAGAGTGGACGTCCAATTTTTTCGCCGAGTAATAACTTCATGTCTATGGCGTAGCACAGAGTCCATATCCAAGTTGCCATGTAAAAATACTGTGTCCATGCCTGAAATTATACAACATAAATTTAATTTATTTTTCAAACATAAAGTTTCTAAGAAAAAAAAAAGACTCACCGACGAAATAGCACAAAAGACAACACTGGATGTATCGTCCTCCATCGGCATTATAGTCTTGAAATTCATCCAAAGTGCTGACCTAATAAAGACACCTATAAAAGATACATTTTAGTAATTTTTTAGTTTTTTTTTCGTGTCCAATTTAAATTGTCTGATCACTAGAAGTGTATAAATTTACATACCTAGTGCAGCTAAGAGGTCGGCCACGGCAAGCCATACAATAATCGTTCTACCTCTGGCTGCAGAAAAGCCTTGCCATCGCTGTGATACATTCGATTCCTGACGGGGTAATACCTGTAAATTAGAATAATTTTATCAAATGTATAATTCACTCTTTAAGTTCTTCTAAGTATAACTTATACTTTATTATATTAAGCAACTTTTGTTTCAGTCTAATCTAATACTTATATAGTATATATATTTTATCTTAACTAATTCGCCTCTCCGGAACACCTTTTTTTCAAGCTCACATGTATCTTATTGTTTGTTTACAAACATTATTATCACCCACCAATAAAACTATCTAAACTCCTATACTGCAACTAAAAATGCCAACATCCACGCACGAATCATTTCATTTGAGCTGCATAGGAAAGACAGTTGAAAATTCAAACGTCGCTTTATAAAACATGCATCACTTTATCTTAACACCCACTTATCAGTATAAAAATGAATCGAACCAAACTCTTTCTACCATACTCAATCGTCTGACACTTTTAAACAAACATTCTATTCAGAATTACAAACTTATATATAGATCCACTCACCTGATAAATAGCCCCAAGTATGCCAATCGACGACGACACCATACACACGGTGTTATAAGCGTCAGTATTAAACTCCTCCATTATAATCAGCGCCATGTCCGTCCTATTGTTATGATGACAGCAAAAGGTCTGTATCGTCGGGTCGGCCATCCTTTAGCTCGTCGCGATTTCCCTCGTCTCCTCATCCGTCCGACGTCGTTGTATCCTTCAGTATCACCGTTAACAACGTCGTCGTCGCCGTGGGAAAAGGGAACGATGTGACGCGTCTTGCCGCCCCGCCGATAAGCCTGTAATTTCTTGCCGTCGCTGTCGTGCGTGTAGTATATAGTCTTATCACTGCCACTGCCGCCGTCGAGATCCCCTTCGCGATGCCTCCGCGCCAACGCCGCCGTCGCGGCATAGACCGGACAGGCTTCTTCTCGTTCTGTAGAAGTATACGCATTTACAAAACTCTCGGTTGTGCATTCGTTTTATATATATATATTTACTACGGGGTTGGAACGAGTGGTGAGTGGATTTTGAGTGGTAGTGTAAGATGTGTTGTGATGTTTGTTAAAACTATGGTTTTGGAAATATAAGGGCGATATGGGTTTTGGATATAAGGATGGTATAGAATTTTTGTATGATATATATCAGCAAATATGCGGGAATTGGGAACGAGTACAGGAAACTAGACGCGCGAATCGAGAGCGCGTGCGACTATAGAGATTACTGCGCGTCGTCGTACCGAGTTTATCGGACTGATATACTTGAAAACTTTTTCTTTTTCTTTTTTTTTTAATCGTGGTAATATTTGTCAATCAAGCGCGTGTGTAAGGACCGTCGGAGTTGATGAGATACGCGCAGTATTGTGACTGAATTCGAATCAGTGTACTACACACATATCGCATTATAAAGTTTCAACCGATTTCTGTCCAGCCAATAATCGTTATATATTTATACAAAAACTTATATTAATTAAGAAACATTTTATCTTTACTTGAATACCGTGCAATAGTAAATTTACCCTCGAATTAAACGCTTTCTATACGCCATTGTATCTATAATACCGATATCTCAATTACAACCCACGATCCTACTATATAAACAGTTATACAAAAGAAACCATCATAAGGTCATCATAAATAATCGTGATTCTCATCTATCTATCCATTCATCCAGCTTCACTAAAAATGCATCTTTCATGCGAGTTTTCTCGATATGATTAACGCATCATTGCCGCCTAAAGTGGGACGCGCTAAACGGGGACGGCTTTTTTTCATCACGCCAAATTACATAAGAATCCATGCGCGCGCACATATACACGCGTGCATGCATGCAACCAATTGCCCTTCGAGGATAAACTATACGAATCCGGTTTTTAACATTTCACAAAGACGATAGTTTAGCATTGAATATACCGCGCCGTCGCTGCGTCGTGATCGTCACCGCCACTGCTATATACCAAGTATTATTACATTGCACGTAGTAGAAAAATATGTCGAGCTTCAACGATGGGGTGGTTATGTAAGCCCGTATATCGTATATAGTGACATAAGCGCAGGTTTATCGAATCCGCGCGAGCGCGCGTGAGTATATATGGCTATCAATGAAATTATTAAATAATGTTTATAGAATCGAGAATTCGGTGGTTGGAATTAGTTTATTTTATATCGAGGAAAGTGTTAAGGTATATTTGTGTTTGTGTGTGTGTATATATATGTAGAGGGTTTGTATGCGTAAATGTATGCGATCGATGGAGGATCGGATTACGCGGTGTATCGAATTCTGCGTGCGCGTTATGGTGTGTATATTATGTATGCGTACGCGTAAAGGTACAGCGACCCCTTCGTTTCAAGAGAAATCAAAGTGAAATGTCGAATTGGGATGAAAAATCGTGAATTTTATATAGGCTCTGGTTTCGTTGGAGAAGTTATCTCAGTATAGTTGCTTTTCGTATGGGGATATGAGACTGTAAACGAAAATGTTTTTGGTCGAAATTATAGATTATACAAGATAGTATTGCATTTGAATTTTGTTTAATATAAGACAGAGAACTATATTAATTTTTTTTTTATAATCGAAAATATAATGGTATATACGACAAATTTTATCGAGCTCTCGTGACGTTCGATCTGATCTTAATTAGCTTGTATGTCTCAATTACATTTAACTAAGCAATGTTATATAGCCAACTGTAATCTGTTTTAAGTGTAATCGCAGTTATCTAACAACCTATTTTAAAAAATTAATTTTGCTATAATTATATTGAAGCTCTTATCGTGAAATACTACTGAAAATATACCGAACGTAGACTACAAAAAAGTTTATTATATGCAATTCAAACAATGTAACACATTATACACTTACTCTAAATCAGAACGCAGTTATCCCAAAATAAACAATTATCGTCGTTCGTATCTTCATGTACAACTACATATACATACACACTGCTACAAGTACACCTCCAATTCCAACATCGTTATATAGTTCTACTTATTGTGCAACTCGCTGCAATAAATCACAATTTCACATACGTATTCCCAGTCTCAGCACCGTTCCATCCACTCACCAATCCCTATATCCACTGTTAACAATTCTCCACAAAACGCCTTTCGCATCCACGCACTTTCTCTTAACAAAAGCTGCACCCTCGACCATTCGTCACGTAACCCGAAAACCAACTACCGACCACCTGACCAACCATCCCCAGCACTCACGCATCTCCTTTGCTTCATTCGTAATCACTACTGCACCGGAGGGCTCACCCGATACGCACTGCACCTCGCTTGCTATATGCACGCGCGCACACGCACCGGTCGCCAACTCAATGAAACCCGATAAGCCAAGCACAGCCAAGCACACGTCTATACTGCCTTCCTTTTTCTTCTTTTTTTTTTTAAGGTACGTCGTACGACGTATTATCCCGTTCGTCCCTTGTATATACGCACACGCAGGAGACCGAAGGAAGCCTTACAGGTACCTATACGATAACCCACAACGAAAGCTTTTAAACCCTGTATAGGTGTATAATATGTATATATGTATGCGCTTGCCTATATGCAAGGATAATGCGACGACGACGGTGACGGCGACTACTGGATGTATGGGTATACATATAATATATAATTGTATAGGGACATTGCTGCTGCTGTTGCTACTGCTGCTATGTCGTTGGCGTATAAATTAGTTTCCCTTACGTAAGTCCCCCCGCGCGTGTATACGAGTCAAAAGCCACGATGTGTGTCTAGTATATGTGTGTGATGATCACTACGCGACGCCTGAAAGTGGGATGTCGCGCGCGGAGTTTGCACGGTGCATTTGCCATGAACGCATATATATATACATGTGTGTGTATGAAAATGTGTGGGTATATATAGTATGGATGAGGTTGTGATGGAATCGAGGCTGCTGAAAGAGATTGCGGGGAAATATGTAGGTATGTGGGATGATGCGATGCTTCTGTGTGTCATCTTGTGGGGGGTAAGAATATACTGCTCGTTGTACTCAGTGTATAGATAGTGGTCGATAGTTACAGATACTTTTTTCTTTCTTTTGATCATGAGTTGCGACCGCGGAATAAATTTTATTTTGCAGTCTTAGAATTTATTAGTTTATGTATTTTAAGGCTCCTTTTCTTCGCGATGCTGTAAGCATTTTTTATTATTGAAATACAATTTATACAACAACTATGTACAAAGACTTAAAAATCAGTGATTAATTATCTATTATAGTTTAAAATTTTATATTAGAAAAATTTTTCTTAAGAAATGATAAAAAAAAACATTATCGACGATTTTATTAGTAATTATTATATTATCTATATTGAAACAATATTTTATTTAAAAATATATATATTTATAAGTCAATCATTCGCGGTGCTGTTTCGCGTTTTAACATGTGGTATGCTAAGGTCTACGCCTATCAAGATCAGTTACAAGCAAATTAGTTTATATAACACTATATTTCATTAAAATCAACAAGACCTGTCTTTCCATATAAGAGTACAAACGTACTCGACTCTATGGGCGCGAATAATATGATAATATATGCGACAGAAAAGAAATTTCCAGCTACGTGAAAAGATAAGAGAATAATAATAATAAGCAATTTATTAGAGCTTTGTAAAATTTCGTGAAACTATATGCTGGGTGCGCGTCGAATTATATTTCGACTATATAGCAGCTGTTTCTCTCCGTCACGGGGCTTATCTATATAATATATATACTCCAATTATAGTAATCGATATTCGAAGTGTTTAGCGTTGGGAACAGCCGATAAGTTTAAAAGTCTGCTGGATTCAGATAAGCCGCATACTTTTATATATAATACATTCTAAGCTGTAGTAGATTCGGATATTTTTATTTAATGTAAAAAGATATACGCATTTAATGATTTACGTTTTTTAATTTATATTATTGTATTATTAATTGTAAGTGTTAACGTTATTTACAACGTATATAATTAAAAAGAACATTTCAATATCTTATGTCAACGCGTATATATTTAAAATAAGACAAATTCGAAGAAAAATGAATCCTCGCAGAAATACAAAAAAAAAGAATCGAACGTATAAATTACAATCTCAACAACCCATCGTTAACGAGCTATACTCGCGAAGAACATCGTCTATGTACATCACGCATCACGCAGTTGACTTAACTGCGAGCAGGCAAACAATCGCAGCAATATAGTTCGCCTATCCCTTCATATGTATATATATATATATATATACGTGTGTACGTGCGTGCAAATTGCGTGAAACGAGCTAACGAGAAAAGCCATTTTACCTAACACCGTTATCGCGTGTTCCATCTTTCTCTCTTGTTCTTTTGCGAAAGCGATATATACCACTTACACTTGCGTTTACCTTTGTTTCACGCATTTCTAAACACCGATAGAACCAAACGCGTGGAATACATTATCCGGGCCATTGAAATACATATATAATATTTGCTATAAATGGGCACATGCCTGAACTTACTTCTCGCGTTGTAATAAGTTACGTAACAAAGATGAAATCTACCTTCTTGTGCGCGCGCGTTACTTACCTTGCGGAAAATGCCACGAGCGTTTTGAACGATTCTCATATCACGTGGAGAATGAAAGAAAGAAAAAAAATGAGAAGTTAAATGCCCGTTTCATGCCACGTTGTTGAATCTGTAATTTGCTGATCGTATCGGGATCAAAAAGAGGAAGGATCAGGAATTAATAAAGACATAGACACGAAACGAATGTGATTTTGTTGTTTTTATTACCGTACGTTACATTAATAATGACTAATATAAGGTTTTTTTTTCTTTTGTCTTTTGTTTATATAAAAATTGCGTCCATAAAGTCCGCTGTCATTTGCTTCCAATCGTCGTCGCCGAAATAGCCAACGAAAGCTGTATACTCAAGCAGCGGTACTGATTCTCGTATTGCTGTGGTTCTGTGTAGGATGTATGCGTGTGTGTATATAAGAAAAAAAAAGTTGTCTCGTGGTCGGGTTGTGAATCAAAGGTACCGACGTTCTTTATTGGCTCAGTCCTCGAGGAAAGGTGGATATAGTTGCTGGATGATTGTGTGATGAAACGAGTCTCATGAATTTAGTCAGCCTTCTGTGGAATAGAAAAAGAAAATAATTATTATGGGGATATATGTATACACGTTTGATCGTTTATTTGCATAGGTTACATGTAGACAGCTGTTATTCGAGTGATTACTGGTAATTTTTATATTGCTCAATCATTTAGTGCTAGGTCTTGATAGCCATATGGTGCATATGGCGTGGCATGTTATATTTTTTTTTTTACAACGTTGGATACTTTTGATGATATAATCTAGAAATATTAAATGCGAAATATCATATGCAATTACTATAATTTTATTACGGAGGACAATAAAATTAGCTGGGAAGAAAATTTTTATGAGATAGTGTCAATTACTTTAATTAGAAAATTACTTAATTTGGGTTCTAAATTAATTTTATGCTTTAGGAAATATTAATTTAAATAAGGTAGCTTAAATAATGTAATAAATAAAATCATATGTAATTATATCGATAAAATTTAGAATCAATCAATTACTGAATTGTTAAATTAAATTAAATCATAAAACTAGAAAATGTATATTAACTTCTAAAATATCCAAATCACGTCCTACACAGAAGCACATGCTGGAACGCCACGTGGGCCGTCAAACCAATATTACAAAAATCATCAAAAAAATCTAATAAATTTTGTAAATTTTACGTTTCTACTTCTCTTTCACCCTTTTAAACCCTCTTATCCATATTTATACAAAAACCGCATATAATCCAAAGTTCCACCTTACCATGCTGGATTTACAGGATCTTGCGGCACTTGCCGTTAACCATGGTTTGTCCAGCTGGGCATGGCGACTTGGTTGGCACCTTGATACGAAGATCCTCGTCGTCGTCGCAAAGCGCAGGGGCAGCCAGCATACACACGACCAGCGCGCAAACGAACAACAGCACAGTGATCAGTTGCATGATGATGATAGAAGTTGTTACTGTAGGGGGCAACGAACGAGTAAAAAAAATATTTTACAAAAAGCTGTGTTGGTCGCTAGGACTGTCGTGAGCAACTGACGGAATACCTCACGATTACCTGGGTCGTGAGAGAGAGTGCCTAATACGACGATATATGTTTGCGCAATATGTGTGCACAAGTGCACAGATTCGAGGTATAATGATTCAGTGGGATTTTCGTGTAACATGCCCGTATCGTACCGAGGTGCGTATTACATATAGATAATCGCGTTGGTTTCGTTGATTCTCTTTTTTTTTCTTTGTCTTCGAATAATGTGGTTTGGGAAAATCCGGTTGGAATTATTGCGTAGGTGGGTTTAGGATAGGGTTATTCCATGGTTTGTGATGATAAGGGATAGTGGAACGGTGATAATCAAAATTTTTGTAGTAGGTTATCTTTTTAATTTAATGGTAATGTATTTTTGTTTGAAAAATCACGGAAAAATGTAAGGGTTATAATGATTGAATATATTGGTTAGACAATATTTATTTATTTTATAATATTGTATGAGTAGAAAGATATTGTTTGAAGCTCTAATCACATGAAATTATTAAAGGCGAATATTATTGAAAAATAATTAAAAAACAAAATGGAATTATTGTCGGACTATAAAAAAACGTTTCAAGAACTTTAAATAACCTTTCTTCAAGTTTTGAAGGTGGTAAGATTTTAGTGGAATTTCGCAGGTTATTTTTATCTTTATCTATAATATCAATATCTTTACCTCACAATACCACTCATTATAAATTCATTTTGTTTTTGCAGTGTTTGCCGAAAAAAGAAAGGGGAAAGTTCCTATTCATTAAAACTGTTGATAAAAAAATCCAAATGTCATTCCAAAATTTAAATTGTTTCATGAAAAAAAATATTAATAAATTCTACAGATAATATAAACTGAATCTAATATTGAAGAGAACATATCTGTGGCTTCGAGGCATAACGACATAAGTCCACTTTTGGAGTTTCTGAGAAAAATGGGTTTCAATGTTCAAAC
>JAWWEQ010000010.1:9920968-9940733 GCA_035583055.1 Torymus tubicola
TATTTACAAATGTTAAATTTAACTTATTGTATAATCAATTATGTAAAGTAAATTGGAATAATAAAACACGCCTAAATTTAAAAGAATTATGTATTTTACTATGTAAATTATGTGAAATATTCATACATGATGAATATGACATAGATTAACACGCTTGTGCTGGAGTAACAACTTTTGAAGTTTTATGGTATAGATTCACACCTGTTCTGTGATAGAGTGACACCTTTTCAACATTCATTTCATTGAGTAACATCTTTCGAGTTAAAGAGTGACATCATTTGAATTTTTAGTCGTAGAGTCACACCTTCAGTGTCTCAGAGTAAAAAATTTTGAAATTTTATGTCATAGAGTCACATCATTTATGTGATAGAGTGATACTTTTTCAACTTTTATGTCATAGAGTAACATCTTTTGAGTTAAAGAGTGACACCTTTTAAACTTCTATGTCATAGAGTGGCACCTTTTAAACTTTTATGTTATAGTCACACCTGTTGTATTAAAGAGTAACACCTTTTGAACTTTTATGTTATAGAGTAACACCATTTGAGTTAAAGAGTGACACCTTTTAAACTTCGATGTCATAGAGTGGCACCTTTTAAACTTTTGTGTTATAGTTACACCTGTTGTGTTAAAGAGTAACACTTTTCGAACTTTCAAGTCATAGAGTAACATCTTTTGAGTTAAAGAGTGACACCTTTTAAACTTGTATGTCATAGAGTGACATTTTTTAAACTTTTATGCTATAGAGTCACATCATTTATGTGATAGAGTGAAAACTTTTGAATTTTCATGTCATAGAGTAACACTTTTTCAATTAAAGAGTAACACCTTTCGAACTTTTATGTCATAGAGTAATATCTTTCGTGTCATAGAGTTTTATCGTCGTAGGTTAACATTGTTTCGCAGACGAAGAAGTGTTTGTAATAAGTTGTATGCGGAGGGGTAGGAGGAGGGGCCGAGGAGGAGCTGAGGAGGGGAAGGGGGAGGGGGGTTTGAAGGAGAAATAGTAACATTAAAAACACCGAGTTCTAACTATATTTTAACGTTATTTTGAGGAGGGGGCGAGGAGGGGCTATGAGGAGGGGTAGGAGGGGGGAGGGGCGAGGAGGGACTGAGTCACAAAAATCGCTTACAACTATATAATATAGGAAGATAGTAAATTAGACAAATTTTTAAATACTCGACAATTTGTTGATTGATTTCATAACTTTCTTATATTTAATAAACTTTTAAAATTTAAAGGGAGAGACAGAGGGAGAGAGAGCGAAACGGATATTCTTACTCGCCAATATTTTTACTTTTTTTTTTTAAAAGTAATTTTAGAGAGATCGATAATAATTGAAAGATCGCTTCCTCTATTTGGCCACCATAATTTATACATAGACAAATATCGAAACGCATTCATATATACATTAACTCAATGAACTTCAAATTTAACGATCATTTAATAAGAACTTTCAAAAACTTCTTCTCAATCATCCCTGTACCTATAAAAGTTCATGCGCACCCACATCACGGAACGACCCCCACGTGATTTTGTTGCATTTTTTTTTTATTGAAAGTGATGTTATTGAAATTATTATAGTTTGAGGGATAGGTGGTAAGGTAATGCTTAGTCCTTAATCATGAAATTAAAATGTAATGAACATCGCATTGTGTTTACAGTTTTTATTTATATTTTATTTATATAATAATTCATACAAAAATATATCATATAAAAATACAAATTACATTCATAATGTCTACCTGATAAAGTATTTGAGTGTGAGTATTGTGAGTTATTTCATTTATTACTTTATGTAAAATCTGATTGTCTTCATAGATTATAAAATATATAGATGTACAGATAGATATACATTGTATAGAAAAATATTATCTATAATAATTACAGTCACATGGTATGTACATAGATATTAACGATATTGTATAGTTAATGAGTTAATCACATTGAAGCAGCAGCATTTGCTAAATAACACAACGTACCTAAAAGTGTTATTACTAGTTAAAATATCAATGTTGTCAATGATATTTTACTGAAGTTAAGTCAATGTAAGTACTGAAATTTGCTTTAAATTGGTATGTAATTATCATATCAAAACAGAAAATTGTTCTTACAGCCACAAAGGTAATGAGAAAATAGGTAATTCAAACTTAACATGTCTTCCAAGACTTTAACAATATTTTGTATCTTTTAAAATGATGTAACTTCTGCAACAAAGCTTTATTTCTTTTTAAATCTATAGATCAACAATATATTTATTTCAGTATCATCAATATTTTTCCGAAAGCCCTCTTAATGATCTGTATATAGCTCTGCATTGCAACGTTAGCGAGCAATTTTCAATACAATTTATCTACCGTTAATGAGATTCCATATTATAAATTTTTGTTCAATGTTTTCAGTAATTCCACTAACTTAATGGCAATATTTTTATGTTTATTAATTGCAGCAATTTGTAGTAAGGTACTTCCATCATTATTTCGTGTATTTGCAACAGCAGTTAATTGTTTGGAATTCAAATCTTTTAGTTTATCCAGAATCGAAGTGTGACCCCTTTTAGCGCTTTCAAATACTTCATCAATAATTTTGAAGAAATTACTAATATTTTCATTTGTAGCAAGTTCACGCGGTGTTTCCCCACTCTCGTTTTGAATATCATAAGTTGCACCGTGACTTAATAATAGAATAACTATATTGAAATAACCATTTTTAGCTGCGACGTGAAGTGATGCGGTACTTGTAAGGATAGTTTTTGTATCGACAAAGTTTTTTAATTTAGTACCATTTACACGACTGAGTAAGGTTTCAACAATTTGTTCATTTCCTACTGAAACTGCGATATGCAGTGGTGTAGTACCTTTGTTAGAAACTTGGGTCACATCTGCTCCATTTTGAAGCAAAACATTTACGATTTTCAAATTTTCGTTCCCAACGGCATACTGCAACGCAGTTCTATTCTCACTATCTTTTGTATCGATATAAGCGCCTTCATTAATGAAATGCACGACTTCTTCATAATGGTTACTCAATGCAGCTTCCAAAAATTTAGTGTGTAACAAAAATAATCCTTGTATAATCCGTTCAGTACGTAAAATGTCTCCATGATTAGGATTTAAAACTTTTTTATAAATATCCAAAGCTTCGTGAAAAATTTTAAGAGCTTCCGAAAGTTTTTTTTGTTGGATAAATACTTGGCCAATATTAGCTTTAGTTTTAGCAACGTCGTAATGCTCTTTTCCTAGAATACCTTCTTGCATGTCAAGAATGTGCTGAAATTTTTTAAAAGAATCATCATATTTCTTTAATTCATAAAGTACGAGTGCTATATTTTCGTTTACCGCTAAGTTTAAAACATGATTATCATTTTCATGTATCTGTTCTAGTTTGTTCAAAGTATCCTGAAAAATATTCAAAGCTTCATTGTTTTGATTCATTTGAAATAAAACTAAACCTATGCTATTTTTCGTTGATAAAGTATCTACATGACTATCTCCTAAATTTAATATTTGAATTTGAAGAATATTTTGAAAGGTTCTTAGTGCTTCATCGAAATTCGCTTTTTTTGAATGAATTCTAGCAATCGATTCAAGTATTTTGTAAATTTCTGGACGTTTACAATCGATAACAGATTCTTTGCCATCTAATAAAGATTTAAAAAAACGTAATGCATGATCATAATATCCTGAATTTTCAAGTATTATCGCTTTCTTAAAAAACATGTTCAAAGTATCAGGATGTACCGATCCCAAAGTAGATTTTTGTATATTTAAAATTTCTTGATATATTTGTAATGCTTCTTCATATGTGCCTTGATTTAGTAATATATCTGCAATGCATTGTTTAGTATACAAAGTGTCAGGATGATTTTTACCTAAAATAATCTTTTGTATGTTGTACAACTCCTGAAGTATTTGTTTACTTTCATTAGAAAATTCTTTATGTGTAAGTATTCTGGCTATATCACGCTTCTTTGTTAAAATTTTGGCATCGTTTTCATCAGACAAAACGCGTTTCTTAATTAAAAATTGTTCATAGTATCTGAGAGCTTCCATATACTTTTCTTGATTATAAAAAATCAATGCTAAATTCATTTGAATAGTAACATTTAATTGATTGCTAGATTCGAACAAGTTGTTTTGAATTTCAAAGATGTTCTGATAAATAGTTAAAGCTTTTTCATATTCAACTAGTTGTAAAATTGTTTCAGTTGTACTATTATTTCTGGCTGGAAATCTACGATGATCGCGGGGTACAGTTCTCAATAATTGAGAAATTTCATTTCCAAATAAATATGCATCCTCATACCGACCACTGGCGATTAATTCAGCGTTAATGTAACTTGCAACCAGAGAAAATTTATGGACAATTTCCGTATATTTGTATGCATGTCTCCAAACAGATAGAACATGATCCAACGTTTCTTGATTGACATTATCTTCTTTGAAAGACTTCAAAGCTTCAATTAAAATATTTTGTTCTTTATTTTTCTTTTGTAATTGTATTCGAATCACGTACTGCAGTAATTCATGTACGTTGAGCATAGTGTTTTCTGTATTAATCATTGAATACTGCTTCAGGAGTTCTAAAGCAGCATCTAATTTCTGCTTGTCAGTCAAGAAGGATAAGAGAATCTCCGTAGGAATATTTTTAGGATATATATAAGACAAAATATTTAAAATTTCTAGAGCGTTATTACCAGCTTTTTTCTGCTTTATTGAATTGAAAGTAACATTCAATGTGGCAAGTACAGTTTTAGAATATATATTATCACAGTCATCTGGAAAATTGAAATTAAAATTTTCTATTTCTTTATTATATTTCTTTAAATAATCATCAATCTTAAATTGCATCTCACTATTATTTAGATATTCGTTTTGCATTTTTATATATGCGACAGCATATTGTAATGCTAAAGGAAAAAATTGTGTTATCTTTGTAAGTCTAACAATGCTATTTTCATCATTTTTGAAACTCAGTGATTTTGTAATAAAATGTTTAGCATCTTTTTCCCCAAACACATCCAAGGGCAGTATCTGCACATTCTCGGGCCATTGCTCATTGCGGGAAATAAATATGATATTAGGTTGCAGTAAATCTGATGGCAAACAAGGTAAAAAATCTTGTATGCCACAATCAAACTTTTCTTGACTCTTATATTTTTGAACATTATCAAAGACAAAAAGACTTTTACCATTAGAAAAAAATTCGTACACATTTTTTAGAGTGGAAGCCATGCCTATATCCTTGCCATTCGCATCTGTTGTATTAATGTCCAAGTAACCATGAGCTAATTTGTGAAAATCTTCTTTTAGGGTTTTAAAACTTTCGGCATTAATCCATATAATTTTGTTGTCATAATTGTTACTATACGTGTTTATATATTTTCGAACAAACTCAGTCTTGCCCATTCCACTACAACCAGTAACTGAAATAATTTGCAATGTTTGAGTTATCTCATCTCTTTGTAATAATTTATGTAAATCACTCAGTTGCTGCTCTCTTCCAACAAATGATTCGACTGGATCCCTTACATTAAACCAAATAGGAATCCACCTTTTTATTTCATCAAAAAATGTTTTACCATCTTCATAGAACGAAAATTCTTTCGATTCCAAACGTTTCAGGCAATGTAAAATTTCTATAAAAAACTTATTATAAACGTTTTCTGTCGTAATATAATCAAACTCTTTACTAATTTCATTTTTTAGAATATTACCCAATTCTTCTTCATTAGGTTGATTTACCGCAAAAACAAGGTGTTTTATAAAATCTTTTAGTTCGTCGTCAGAATTTTTTCCTGTTACAGACTGACGTGCCTTATTAAATTTCGGTAACATTGGTTTTAATAACAAAACAATACTCTCGTTAAATTTGTATAATGCAGGATTTTTATCAGTCTTAAAGTTTAATATATCCTCTTCATCTTGGATTTTTTGAACTGTAATATTTGTATTTTTCAAATCTTCCAGGTCTAAACCAATATTAGTGCACATAATTACATCTTTTATCGAATGACTTCTAAAGAACTTTTGTTTCTTACAATCCTTGTAAGTGGCGAAATATTTCATTAAATTGAAATCACTTTCTGTGATTGACAATAATTCGTTTGCCGTAATTTTTTTTGTTTCATCTTCTATGTATTTAGTTTTTAATAATCGATATACCGTGTTATTATTCTGACTATATTCAAATATGAGATTATTTATTTTAGCATTATTTATTTTCGTATCTAGGCGGAAAGAATACTTATGAGATACTCCTCGATACAAAAACAACATTAACATTTTTAATTGATAAATATTGTCATAAATCGCATGCATTCGTTTTGTTTCTTTCTTTATAATTTTGCCATTACAAGTAACATTATTTTTTATTTTTCCATTAATAGGATTCTCTAAAATTTCTACAATGTCTAACCTGCCAATGTCTCTAGCAATATCTGAGGCAATTTTGTCTTCATTGTTTTTAATTTTTGTGCTTGCTTCTCTATTAAGAAGCAGTTTAATAACTTCTAAATGACCATTTTCGACTGCCCAGTGTAAAGGTGTATTAAAATCTCTATCTTTAAAGTTTATATCTGCTCCTTCTTTTATAAGACGATGCATATTTTCTAGATCATTCTCACTTGCTGCAATAAGTAATTCTCTATTGGAAATACTATTCTTTCTTGCTCTTTTTCTTTTCTCCATTTTAAATCTAAATTTAATGTATCATCCATTTAGTGCAAAAGAATTATTGTCTGTTGTAAAATGTACACCAAAATATAATTATTTTTTTATTATTATGCCTTTTCTAACATTCCACGTCTTTTTGTTTATGAGAAATCTCATAAAAATAACCTGCAATCATAAATATTATATGAAAGTAAAATTAAAGAATTCCACACGAAAAAGGATACTAATTTTTCTTGCCCTCTTTCTGCCGTCCATTATATAAGACAACTTTTAATATAACATTGATATATTATAAAATAATAATTTTCTTCTGTACAATTTTTCTAATTTTTTAAATAAACGTGTATTTTATTTTAAATAATTACTTCAATTATTTATTTAGTAGTATTATGCATATTATTAGTATTTCTTAACCGCTTTTTTCGATTTTGAAACGTATTAATTACATTCATATATTATTTCAGATCTTGAAATAATTGAAATGCAGAATTTGACATAAGACTATATCAAAATTTTGCAAGAACCTTTTTTTCGAATTATTGCATCGACCACCATACATGATAAAAAATACAGTCTACATGCATATATAAATAAATGTAAGATAATCTATATTATAATTTATCATGAAAATACAAAAAACATTGTTATGGTGTACAGTAAAATCTAGTTTCATATTTCGCTATTACTATTTTCTGGTGAAATTCATTCCAAAATTTTATTAATATATATCCTACAATAAAAAATATATCATTAAATGAAAATTAAATCACAAAATGTGAATGTTTAACGCAATAAAATATTTTGAAGTAAATTAATTAATTCTAATTATATAGATTTGTACTACTAGTCGAAATAGAAAAAACGATAATAAATACATTTATACATAAGTATTATACACATTAATTAATAAAAATAAGTATTCAATTGAAATTTTGTTTTTAAACGTACGCGCGAAACTCAACGGTAGTGCCGCCTATCTCAAGAAGGGTGTAACTAACGTCTTTTTTGTAGCTTTTCAAAAAATCTAATCTAATCTGGAATCCCCGATCCAGAAACCGGATTTCGAAACCGGAGTTGCATACTATACTGTTGTATAACCTATAAATTATTCTTTCTTTTCACTTCAATCTCTCACCAATACACAAACAGATGTCACATTAGTTTTATAATTAACTTTTTTCCATTAACACGAAACAAGATATTTACAATTATCCAACTGTAAAATGGTTTCTTTGGATTATTCTACTTTTTAATGATTTTATAAATTATAATATTTCATTAGAATTTATTTATTGAACTAAATTATTTGCTTTAAACATTAAGCTCTTATTTTTTTTTATAGAAAACAATTTACCTACCTACGTATAACTTAATTAATTATTTCAGTACTTGTCGAACATGTGGGTTACATTTTCATGATTCTTATGATGAATTCTTTATTATTCACGTTAATTTCAATTGTTTACAACAATTCTAATCAACTTATGCATCAACCAATTTATATATCTAATTTTTAAAAATTTTAATTTACGTTTGCAAATGTATACTACTACCATAAATAAACTGTTGATATCTTATGGTGTAAAATTATATATAAACACATCACATCACGCATGTAAGATTCCTATACACATAACATCCACCACCGTTATCACTGTAGGTTACGTAGGTACAGCCGTACGCGGGTACGCCATATATCGTGTACTTTTAAAAATTCGTCTGCTAAGTATAAACTTAGTATGATGTACAACGAATATAGACGCTTATCTATATTCGTTGGTATGTATATACTTATAATCATTATATACAATTATTAGGTGTACCTATATGTATAAAAATAAATCCCGTCGACTTTACGTAAATGAAATAAAAAAATATATATTGTTAAAGAAAACATGGAAATATAGGTACCGCATGTGTTTGTTTATATCAGACAATACATTTTTAAAAAGACACAGCCAATCAATGTTTTTCCCTAAAATGTATATATAGGTAAGCCATACTCCGTTTCGAAGAGTTTTTTAATTCTGTAGATGAACTGATCGACAATATACTTTGTATATTTAAAATTTTTTTATAATTTTTAATTGATTCTGCAGTATCCATATTTTACTTTTATATATATAAATATATATTACACCGTTCAGGACTTAATCTTTTTCTGGTACTAAATACTAATAGACCTTTACCTATTAAACATTTCTACAGTGCGATTTTAGTTATGTGACGGCCTCTCGCAATTTCGCGCACTTATTGTATACAGGACGCTTTAAAGAATAATATATATAGGAATACAAATGTGTCCGAATATTATTGGTTCGAGAGTATTAGCCTATTGAGTGTCGATCTTATCGATAATAACATTGCACGTAATTTTAAATTTCTGCGAATTTCATCATAAATGGTGCGCGATACGTAATATACTACCTCTATGTAGGTACTTACTATACACGCTATACACGGCACCAAATCAACCCCTCGGCTGGCAGCGCATCGCCCCCTGCGTGCGCCTACGTCATCCCCTTTCCAAAAAGCGAGACGAGCAGACCGATAGAGTAAGACAGAGAACGTTGCTCGTGCAAGTGCAGTGTGGGTACAAAACTGGGCGCATGTACACATAAGGTACGAAGCACAGAAACGAGAAATCGCGTTGCTCGTGGAGAAGAGCTTCAGAGAAAGAGAGAGAAAAGAACAGGGTGTCCCCTGTGTGTGCACATTATCGCTATACATAATATACGCGCGTGTGTTGTGTACAGGGACGCGGGTGTGCGTGTGTACTCACTAGCAGCCGCGGGAGCAGCAGACAGACCATCGTCGTCGTCCTGCGGGCGTCCACCGATGGCTCCCGCGCTGCCGGCCTCTTTTCCCGCAGCGGCCGCCGACGACGACGTTGTTTCAGTGCTCCATGTCCACTACCACCGCCGCAGCAGCAGTAGCCGCTGGCAGCAGCAGCAGCAGCCACAACAACAGCAGCGTCGTCGTCGTCGGCAGCAGCAGCGCGACAACTGCAGCAGCGGCAGCAGCTACCTCGACGGCAGCTGCGGCGGCTGCCACAGTCGCCGTCGCCGGGAAGATGGACGCCGGTATCAGCAACTTCCCCGACCACATCCTCGAGATGATATTCTCTCACTTGGACCTGTATACACTGGGCAATTGTCTGCTCGTGTGCAAGAAGTGGCACAGGTTTCTGAATAACGACGAGAACAACGAAATCTGGCGAATGCACTGCAAGAAGACCCTCACCGAGGAGACCCTCAGCTCTGATCTGCTGTCCTCGGTGCCAACTTTTAAGGCAAAGCTGAGGGCACACTTTTATGCTTGGAATCCCAATGACTGCTCTCGGAACACCTATACCAAATTCAACGATTTCACACTGCATAGGTTAGACCTCTGGAAAAGAGACTTGCGTTGTAGCATTTTATTGGTTCTTACATTAACGAAAGAGAATCAAGTGCTCTTTTTAGATATTTGTTGTTGTATGTTATAGAGGATTATTTTCTGTATTTATTAACATATAAATGCAGTTTTGTCATTTTTAAACAGAATTCAGTTGTTTTATATTAATTGCTTATTCATTGCTATTTAGAGCTAAAACATTTTTATAACTTTCAAAATTTATAGTCTAAATATACCTTACATTTGTTTCACTTGTTAACCATTTTGCTATTTACTTTGCAGAAATCCAGTCGCCCAAAGTACGGATGCTTGCAGAGGAAAAATCGGATTTCGTCATGGAAGACATGCATGGGAAGTCATATGGGAGGGTCCACTTGGAACAGTTGCCGTTATAGGTATAGCAACCAAAGAAGCTCCTCTAGCCTGTCAGGGTTATGTAGCCCTTTTGGGTTCAGATGAACATTCCTGGGGTTGGAACCTTGTCGATAATAATCTACTGCATAATGGAGATGCACAGGGAAACTATCCTCTTCCAAATAATGCACCAAAATACCAAGTATGTGGTCAGTCTTAATTGCTTAAACTTTTATTTTAATAATACTTCTTCCATTCAGAAATAAATTTTTAATATAATGTATCTAAAATAATGTGGAAAGAATATTTATATTGCTTTTATTTCAGGTAGGGGAAAGGATAAGAGTCATATTAGATTGTGATGACAACACTTTATCCTTTGAAAAAAATTATGAGTTTCTAGGTGTGGCATTTAGAGGTACTATCTCTTAAATTTTATATTACTTTGAATTTAATTTATTTGTTTTAGTTTTCTAAAATATAATAGATCATTGTTTAATTAACTTCTTCTTTGTAAAAGTATAAATTAATTAACATTATGAAATGTGTTGTTCTTCTTTTGTTTATTTTGTATAAGAATGAATGTCAGCATATAATGAAATGAGAAAATTCAATGTATCACTTAAATTTATCTATGTTGAATATTATTTGTATTTTTTTAATCCATAAATCTAATAATATCCTCAATATCAAATAAATCCATAGAATATAATTTAATTTTAGGTTTGCCTGATAAAAGACTGTACCCAGCAGTATCTGCAGTCTATGGAAATACAGAAGTTTCTATGGTGTACTTAGGCCCCCCCTTGGATGGGTAACATTCTGCATTTCAACACAAAATACCTCAAGATTATTACTAGTATTTTTTATGTGACTTTTCTCAGTTGAATCTACAGTTCGAAACTGTCAACAGTATGTTTGATGTATTTGTGAAGTTTACTTCTGTTATGGAATGCTATAGTTCAGATTATGTGACGAACAAAAATTGCTGACTTAGTAAAAATGTGAAATGTGAAAAATTTCACACTGTATATAGTAAGCTATATAGCTAGTAAACCAAGCTAGGAAATTCCAGCAATTTTCTAATCGTAAGTTTATAAACTATTTAAAAAAAAATATCAAACTCTAAAAATACTCAAAAAATAATTTAAAAACTTATTTAAAATAAGACAACATGAAAATTCTCATTGTTCGCTAATTCTCCAAAACAAAATAGATTGAGTGTCTTTTTCATTACAATGATATGGCTGTAAAAATGCGTGTAAATCAATTTAAGCACGTAGATTGATTAGCAAACTATGATTAAGGCAAAAGAGATGATATTTATGGTATATTATTTATGTTGTAAAACATATGTGTTGTTTTCTAGTCTGTACATATTTCCAGCAACTATTATATTTATTGCGAAACGATAATTTTTTTTTTTTTTTTTTAATATATTATCTTAAGTACTGCAAGTCATTTTTAATATCAGTAATTGCAAAATACTGAGTATTCCAATTGTAAATTACAAATGAAATGTAAGATAAAACGTGTAGTACTTAATGACAAGATTTTCATAAAACCAAAGTACATTGCATGTACATACGTTTTACCATCATTGTATTTAATCTATTTAGGAATCTGTTCATTATATTTTCTAAACTTTTGTACAGAATTGTGTACATAACTGATACATAAATACTTGAGAAATAAATTTTATTTCTTATGTACCTCATGTACGCTGTGTAAATTACGTTACAACTTATTCTACCTAGCTCAGTCTTTAAAACGCCTTTTTAAATACATCGCTCCTGGTACATTATAAATATGCTCACACGTATCATGTATCGCTACCAGTGTTCTCAAAAAAGCAGTCGCCCGACGCAAAATTCAAATAAGCCAAAAATATTAAAAATCAAAGTAAAAGAAAAAATGTTATTGTATTTATCAATGTATAAAATTTATTTTTCCTTTTACTTGGATTTTTTACATTTTCTGGCCGATTTGAATTTTCCCACCGGGCGACTGCTTTTTTTCTGAACACTGATCGCTGTAGCATTTTTTTATAAGAAAAAAAAAAGAAAAAAATATTACAAATATTTGGTCCCATTCGCGAGTAGTTATTTTAATTTAAAAAAATCTTGTCTCTTGTAAAAAAAAAACATTTAAAAAAAAGGAACTGTTCACTTCCACGGTATACTCTTAAGTTCCCAGTTCTGCTCGTCATTGTAAGTGCACGCTGCTATCACAGGGCTGTCATTGTCACCCGGAGACTCTTCAAGGCACATATTCGATGAAACGTGTCGAATCACCTTTTTCTACAATCATCCAACAGAAAGAACTCATTATATACCTATTCAAAATCTAATGTTAATTTATGTATATATATGATTCAATAGACTCACGGTCTCATCGTACTCCCATTTCTGTCCGGCGAAACCGCTGCAAGCCATGAGCTTGACTTTCGGTTTTTCGTGTCGTGTATCGTGTTCTGGTGCGTCGAGACATACGCTCTCGTCCGTCATGATGACACCCTCCTTTGTCATCACGAACATCTGACTAAGGCTCGGCGGTGATATGCATTCCTGATAAGCGACAAAACCTGAGGGCTGCGAGTACACGCCCTTCGATACCGGCCTCATCAGGCACTTGTTCGACGTTGCGTGGGCGATCTGCAAATTCGATCAAGTTGATATATTACAAGTGATGCCTTAATTTTTCACGTAATAAGGAAATATAAGAATCGAGTTTAACTTACCTGTCCAAAGAAGCGATCATCTTTCGGAAAGAAATGGTCCGGCCAAACATTTTCCAGGTACCACTCGAAACTCTTGCAATTCAGTCTCTCTCTTAATGCTAGTCTAGATCTGATTTGCTGCTTGTCTCGCAGTCGCTCTGCCTCTGCGAAAATTTAACCAGTAGTGTAATTCGTTATATTCTTATATTAAGTATTCGTATATATATATATATATATACGTGTGGCAATAAAATCTAATGTAATTGTTAAAGTATTATTAGAAATATTTGAATCCTAATGGTACTGATACAAGACTTATTTCTAAACATATATATTTTTTACAAAAATAATCTTACATTATTACGTTTAAGAGAAACTATTGTAATTCAATTTGCTAAAAAAAATGTTTAAATAAATCAAACGATTCCACTATTCCATTAAATCTATACTTATATGTACATTTACACAGCACATCATTTTCCATTTCATAGCTTATATTATATTATAAAATCAATTCGCGCAAACAAAAACAGAAAGAAAAAGAAAATACTCACGCGGATTGAACTTGAAGTAAAATTTTCCCCAGTCATCCATCCAGACGAGCGCCACCCTTGCTAAATTTCCATATAGTATCTCGTCGACGCCACCAGGGAAGGTGTAAGGCGATGATTTACGAAAGATATGTCCCACATGAGAGCAGGGCGCTATCTCGACGCTACCACCGCACTGCCAGACACGGAATGACATCTCGAGGTTTTCACCACCCCAGATGCGCATGCGCTCGTCGTAACTGCCGAGCTCGTAGAAGTATGCTCGGTCCATAGAGAAGAGGCCACCAGCCATTGCCGGTGTCTTGAATGGATCGACAACACTTTCGCGACGTTCTCGTAACAGCGGACCGTTCAGCATCAACCAGCGGAAGTGCAGGTCCCAATTGAACGCGCCCCAATGTAACTCGAACGATCTGTCGTTTGTATGTTATATATATAGATATAGGGTTTTAACGTACGTTTAGATACAAAGAATTGACGGAGGTATAGCGTGCGGGTGATGAACTGATGTACAGTTATAGCGGATCGGTGGGGTACGCGGAAGTCGATCGGTATATAACCGCGCGAACAGGTGATGGGAGCGATTTTTATGTCGATATATATAAAATTTGTGCGGTTGAATGGATTTCGTGATTCAGTGCAACTTAAACAACTATAGGTGTTCGGTTAACGTGAATTTTAAGATACAGTTGGATTTGTTTGAAAAAAGTGGTATTATCTGATAGTAATAGTTTTAATTACTTAATTTTATTTATTTGGTTTTCAGATAATTAATTACCGAGATGTTTATACAAATTACAATAATGTCCTTAAAATAATCCAACTCAAAACCATTTTAACGATTTTCAACTGATGGTGTCTTTAAAAATGTTACATCCACGTGAAATATACCTCAATAATTATTGACATATACTTTAACGTACAACATTTAATTAATTTATCTTCGGGAATGATTAAACAAATATCATTACCGGTTCTCATCTTATATAAAAACTGATACATTGTCGCAGAACATTTCGAATACATGTATATACATAATATTATTATCATATTAGCGTCTAATATAGTGTAGTATCTTATCTCAATGAGAAAAATACACGCACCAACTGAAAGATATGCGTAACACCCCACACTATACTCAGTCCGCACGTTTCATCCCACGAAATAGCGCGTGCGAAAAATCACGATAAATTTCGTAAGCGGCACGCGCTTATTAAGAGCACCGAACAACAATATGAAATTCGCGACGCGCGGCGATAATATACCACTGCAGTTAGCTGACCTCGCGGCGGACTTTAAACTTTCGAAAATGCGCTGTGGAGAAGAGGAGGGCAGAGAGAGAGAGAGAGCGAAATACTGTGTAAGAGTATAAGATACGATTGTAAACAAATAATAAAAACCGGGAAAGACCAGCATGATATATTGCAAATAAATGAGTGTGTTATTATACGCATTAGTTCACCTCGTGTAGCTGAAAGTCTCGTCGTTGATAATGTCTATGACCGGTGACACTACCCTCGTCCGGTTTTTCGATATGGCTTCCAGGAGTGGCTCCAACCATCCTATAAAAAAAATGTCCTATATACTTATCTGAAGCAAATTTTCTTACACTTTGTAGGTGCATTAATGTTATAAAAATTATTTTTTAAATTGAATTATATTAAAGTTTTTCAATACTCCGTAAAATAAGTTCGGCTATTAAACAGCCGTAACAAACTATTTACACTATCCACGCATGCAATCTCATAATAATGAATCTCTGAATTTAAACTGTTCCCCGTAGACCAACTAATATACATGTACAAATCTCACGAAATCGGCGACGAACCCCGAACAATGAATTTATGAAAATTCGAAAAAGAAAATAAAACTATAGATAGCTAGAGCTTTCCAAATCAATTTTTAGAATTAGAAAATTTTGATTTCTTCAAAAGTTACTTATATACACTTGAAGTTGAACTTAAAATTTACAAAAAAGGTAGCAAAGGGTCAGCAATTGACCCAACAATTAATCTCGTAAAATTTGCACATATATATACATAGCAACATTCGATCGCATAGGAAAAAAAAAGAAAAAATTGACCCACCGATCGTTCCCCATTAACGACTAATCAGTAACAAATCACGCCCGATAAAGCCTATATATATATATACACGTAACGGCTCCCGCGAGTTATTCCCGGAAAGCATCTCCTCTCCTTCTCTTCCTTCGCTCGTATATACCTGTCGTGCACTCGCAGTGGGCGTCGAGGAAGGTGAGCACCTCGCCTCCGGCCTCATTCGCCCCCATGAGGCGTGCGTTCACCAGGCCGACGCGTTTTTCCGATCTGAGTACGCGCGTCGGTACCGCCAGCCGCGCTACGTACTCGTCCAGTGGCTCTCGCAAAAAATCTGCAATGAGAAATACGGTGAGAGAGAGAGAAAGAGAGAGAGAGAGAGAGAAGGGGATTCGTGGTAAAATTCGGTTGTAGTTGAGTTGGGTTATGCATAGTTACATATAAGAATCGATAGTTTGGATGAACAGTGTTTGCATGCTTTTAAAGTTAAAAAACAATTTTGGTCAAGAAAAAAATTGAAAATTCTCTCGATAGAAAACGATAGTAACTATATATATATATCGTTCCCAGTTGTAACACAAGATACGTAAAAAAAATCTTGTAAAAATTACGAGAATACAGTTACATCGTGGTCATAAAGAAACAACTTAAATATATCCAATTCTATTAGAAAATAAATAAGAATATTACATTAATTATATAAATTTAACGAGTGTTTCTATATGATTTTCACTATACACAGTAAATGAGTGTGTAATAATTTTTTATAGATAAATTGCACAATTACCGCGCACTCACCTCTATCGCTATTATCATCGACGAGGATAATTTCCCGCAGTAAATCCCTAGGAGATCGGTTTATGACACTGTGCACGGTGCGCAGAAGCGTGCTCCACGCCTCGTTGTGGAACACGATTATGACAGACGTCGTCGGCAGATCCGCCAGGTTCGCGTACCTCGTTATGCATCTACAGAGAAAAGGAAAAATTTTTAATAGATATATTGTTCCTCGTTCATATACATTTACTGCTAATTATATCGTTATATTGTACTATATATGTTCTCATGGAATTGATAACAATCCAAATTCTGAAATAATTTGCGAAAAACGTGTGTGTATGTGTATATATATACATATATTACCGGTATATTGAAAACCCATTTCTGTGCCATCATGCGCAAGTAAGTAGTAGACCAGAAAATTATCTCTTCCTGCGAAACATTCTCACGATTCGAATGGGAAATAACAAACGAATACCTTATTATAGTCGTTTTAATTATACTTGCTCGTGCCGTTATACTATAGACATCAATTCAAGCGTATCTTACCATAGAGCGTATATAACGGCAATAATGTTCTACATCAGATCGACAGTATCGGTACAACGTATATAAAAAAAAATATATTGTATACGCAGATTTCACATTTTACACATGATTCTATTACAATTTTCTCTGTTAAAATGAGGAAAAACATCAAGTACGCGCTTACTTTTTCTTCCGGACGTCAGGTAACGCACGCTCCAGAGGAATTCTGTCACTGGCAAGCAAATTGTATCGATTGATTTGAAAGAGTTGCTGCATCAATTGAAAATCCTTGGCTGGTATCTGCACTGGTTCGCCATTGTTACCCTCGTAGGGTCTCGGATCGAACATGTTCTTGTTTATTATTTCTACGTTCAAAGTCAGAATGTTAACAAAAGTATTTAGGAATATTATACAAGTTTACGGTATAGTAATAAAACATGTTTTACTTGTGTACCTTTCGTTATGTTAGGTATTTGCAAAGAATCCATCGAGTTGCCGACATAGTGGCCAACAACCACGTGTACGCCGCGCTTATCGATGTATTCTCTTTGTCCCTCTGATAATCTGGATTTGAATTTGTTTCAAAATTTGTTAATATATTCATATTAACTCGATATATATCAAGTCTTGATATGCATGATATATGATTATCTATATAGTGTAATGTTTGTCTTTCAATTTATAAGTAGATTAGTTCAATTCAAATCGGTTATTTTTCCATTCTACGCGCGTGATTTTGCTTCCGAGAATCAGATCGGCAAAAATGAAAAAACATGCGGGCGTCATGTTGTTGAATTTACTGATTTGAAATTTGTTTAGTCTTGAGAAAATGCTGATCGGCATAAATATATACCTATGCGTTGCTATTTATACAATCGGAAATTCTTTTCTATATACATCGACATCCGTATTTAGAAATATCATTTATCTTTAGAAGGTATATGAAGTTAAAATAAACTTTTTAATCGGTCCACTAAATTTTGTTTCTACTTAAAAATTACTTCTATATAGTCAAATAACTATACTATCCCTAAATTTATGTAAAACACATTCAAGTATATCCGTTATACATATAAATGATTCTTAAAGTATATGCGAGCCGATAATTGCTTAACTACGTAATTGCTAACGCATTTTAATATTTTTCTTTTATACTATATTAACCGTTTAAACTTCCAGTACACTATATTCTTCAAGCTAATATATATTCAGTCTAAAACAATGACACTTTCATTTCCCGCCACTCAAAAAAAAAAAAAACTAAACCAATAACTTTACACTTACTGCAGATGCACAAAATCCCGTGCCCCGATCGCCGCATCGTACCGGCCGGATTCATCCTGAGCTGGCGCGCTCCTTCTGTACACTGCTAGTAAGCCGCCAAGCAGTAGGAGCAACAATATCGTCGCTCCAGCTCGTCGTATCCTCGTCGCTGGCCTCGGCCACATGATCTTTATTTATATATATCTATATATTATATATACACAATACACTTATAACATCACTCGTACAACACGTCACTTATTTTCCTCTTCCCGATGTACGATCGGCTCTTCGCCTCGTCGTCTATACGTCGTACCAGCATCGTCGTCGTAGTTCACTAAAAGACGCGCGATCAATTTCATCAGCAGTTAATGTAGAATGTGCGTGTATATATAACTATAACTTAATAACAGAGAGTCGGACATCCGTTATCGCCGGCGACGGTGCGCTGCGTTACTACTCGATCCCTTATCAACGCGCGCCGACGACGACTCATCGTCCCGTACTGTAGTGTATAACGTCTTGCGAGGTTTCAACGGGAATGTCCATATTATAGAGCCTCGAACACGGAGAGCGTTGTCCGCCTACGTGATCATGCGTGACAAAAACAGAAAAAAAATGTTTTAGTTTGTGTATCGTATAATATGTAAAAAGGTAGGAGCTGTGTGTGTGTGCGCGCGCGTGCGTGTATGTATGTATGTGTGTGTGTGATTAAAGCGAGAAAGAGGAAAAGAGAATAGAAAAACATGTTTTGCTGTGCTAGATGTGGTATACACAAGATTGGGGAAAAGAAATTTCTGGCGTGATGTATATATAGTGATAATATTAAATACGGTTGGTTTTAAATGTATTACGTTCCAGAATATCTTTGGGTGACTGCTTTTGATAAAGTGCGAAACGGTCAGACTAGAAAAATTGCAAAGTATAAGCTGGTAAAGATTAGTATACAGTGTCTATCTACTTTTAAATAAGTGATGATTTCAGTCGATAAAATATAATATTACTTTAATCCTCTAAGTCTCAGGAGCCGATGTATCGGCACGCTGTTCCTTTTGTATATATTTTTATCATTTTTTCATCTTGTTTGCAAAATCCTGAATTTTTTTTTTCCATTTTAAGGCAGTAAAAGACTTGAACTTTTTGCCAATACATAAAATGGCTTATAACCGATTATAAACAAATACATGTAAAACAAGTGTTTTCGTAAATTTAATTCATGGCGGAAAGGGTTAAATCAAAGCTCAAAATATACTCTTATTAAAACCACTCTACGATATAATCTTTGAAAACCTATTAAAATCTCTACATAAATTTCGACAAAGCACCAATGACCATTTCTTTCTCTCTCTGATAGAGTACCCCACACCGATACCATCATTTCCCACCTGCACATCGACTTCCGGCACTAAAAAAAAAGCCGACTCCGTATTATTCATATATAT
>JAWWEQ010000010.1:9941140-9995546 GCA_035583055.1 Torymus tubicola
TCATTTAGCCCTATGCATTAAGCACTGTGACATTTAAAAAACGAGGCACGCCTCGTCATCGACATTCCAATGACATTAGAAAAGTCGTGCGAACGATGCCATGCAAAAAATCCTAGTGGGTAAAAAATTGTACCAATATATAAAGTTTTCTTCAAAATATTTACAAAAACATAAATTTTTTAATTGAAAATGTATTATCAGCATGACTTTAAAACACATATGATTTCTTTTCTTTTTTTTTAATCATAGTAAACGTTAATAATCCGAGAGTTATTTATGTTTGAAGAGGGACTTGATTTTTTAAGATATTAAATAGGCCATTGTCAATGAAGAGCATTTCAAGAGCAAAATATTAAAAATTCTTCAAAAATATAGATAGATGTAAAAAGACGTAAAATTATATCTTTGAATTCTGAGAGCTCTAGCACGTTATAATGATATTATTGTTAACCATATATAATGTATAAACTGTTGTCAAATAATTCTAATATATCAATAGTTGATATTGTTTGTCATGTATAATATATAATAATTTCGAATTATTTTTATTACACGCTTAATATTTAAGTTATACTCGTATGATATGAATTTATTTAATGTACATTGAACTTTTATGATGCATCACAAATACTTATACTATAAAGATTGTACATTTTTTACATTACAAAACACACGGGCAGAACGCAAAACATCAAGAGATATTTTGAACTAAGAAACCTTAACAGATTCTATATTATGTGTACTTACGTCAAATCTGTTTAAATCATAAAAACAGTCTGTACCCTATTGGGTATATAATACTATATAATTACTTCACCACTTACTCCACTGCCATCCTTTAAAAATGAAATTTTATGTTTTGCAACAGTCTAACCATAAGGTAAATGTACATAAGAGCTGTGCCAGTGCTGTGTCGGCTTATACCGTGCTATGCCTATGCAATGCCTATGCAGTGCCGCTGCTGTGCTGTGCAGTGTTGATCCCGTGTATCCTATACGGATAGACTATAAGAACGGAACGGTACACGGGATCAACACTGCACACAGCACAGCAGCGGCAGCCGGCACTGCATAGGCACAGCACGGCATAAGCCGACAGGTGACACAGCACTGGCACAGCTCTTATGTACATTTACCTATATTCGCGATCTCAACGAAAGAGTCGCCATCTGTAAATACCGTGCGGCGGGCCCATAAGAACTAAAAGGCCCATAGCACAATATTTCTACGGTGACGCCACCACAACGCTGAGTCTGAGGTCGCGAATAACTTCTTGAAGGGAGCTATCTATTCTAATCGAAATAACTATAGTATTATATTTAATCATTATTGTACTATTAAAATTTAATAAATAAATATATAAATGTAAGTATAATATTATACATATATATATATAAACATATTATTACTTTTTCAAACTTTTAGTCTAGAATATAACCAATAATAATAAAATATTTTTACCATCAACTATTCTCATAGTTAATAAAATTCTTAGTATAGTAGTGAAAATAAAATATCTTGCAAATGTTTTACTCATTAGTTATAAAAATTTTAATTTAATCTGTTACAGAATTATGATGGATATATTAGAGCCTGAATTAGTATGGGTAGAAGGTAGATGTTACAGATTTTGTGATAAATCAGCTTGGTCCCAAGGAAGAGATCTAGGATCTTATGAAGAAGAAATCTATGAGCCAGATTATACCTCAAATGATGAAGAATTTGACACTCCCATTGAAATAGTGCCAGCTAGAGGAAATCGTTTAAAACACAGTTTTTATGTTAATAGGTATTCAAAAACTCTAACATTATTAAGATTGTATAATTATTATAATTATATTATACTTGCTATCTTAATGGATTATTTTTCTTTATTTTGTATAGTAATTTTTATCGTTTTATTATCGGAGCCAAAGGAGCTACACTAAAAAGACTAGCGGCAGATACTAGAACAGTTATTCAAGTACCAAAACTTGGTCAAAATGGTGACGTAGGTAAATAATGGTTTTCATGAATATTTAATCAAATAATAAAAAGCTGTGTATATTGTATGTTTTGCAATATATAATAATACAATATTAAAATTAAAAAATTATTTTCAATGATTTATAGTAATTACTGGACTTAATCAAAGAGATATTATATCAGCTAGACATCGAATTGATTTATTAATAGAAACATCTAGGAGCAAATTAGAATTCACACATTTTATTTCAATTCCTTCGAACACTCATGAAATAAAGGAAAATTTTAAAAAATTCAAAGAAGATATTTTAAAAACCTATAGTAAAGGAGTCAGAGGTGTTAAAGAGGAAATATTTCAAAAACCGGACAGATTACATCTCACTATAATTATGTTAGTTTTGCTTGATGAGGAGGATCGTAAAAAAGCTATAGAAGCTTTAGAACATTGCAAAAAGAATGTTATTATGTAAATAATATTTTTAATTACCATATATATTTTAATGATATTTTTTTTCATTATACTAATACTATTTTCATTTTAGGCCAATTTTAGATAAGAATGGACCAATTGAAATAGTGTACCGAGGAGTAGAATGTATGAATGATGATCCTAGTGAAGTTAATGTTTTGTATATTCAAGCTCATGATCAAAGTGGATGTCTCCAAAAAATATCGGATGACATTGCTAACTACTTTGTAGACAGAGGTAAATTTATTTACTATAATTCATGATTTTACAAATATACCATTTGAAAAACAAATATTCAATCAATAATTATAAAATAGGATTAACAAGAAAACAGTATGACAAGGTCAAACTACACATGACTGCTATGAACACACAATTTTTAAAAAGTGATGTTCAAGAGTATAATCAGAAACCAGAAACATTTGATGCATCGAACATCCTACAGGTAAAATGATAATTAAACTAAATGTATACATAATTATAATCTAATTTATGTCATTTCAACTTTAGGATTATCAAAATACATATTTTGGTAAAATGAACTTAACTACAATACACCTTTCTCAAAGACACACTAGATCAAAAGATGGATTTTATCAAGCAACAGCCCAAATAGAATTTATAAATAGTTAATTAACTAGTATAATTAGTATTTTTCAATTCAATTCTAGAGTGTAAGTAGAGACAGTGATGCATAAATTGCTATAAGATTAATCTAATTGATTCTTTCCAACAATCTCGACATCTGTGGAAAAAGTACACTTGGAATAACAACATTGAGTATACACGCACGTGACATCTATTTCGTTATCGATGGATATAGCAATTTGATAAGGAAATCTTGGTACAAGCACCTTTCGCTCGAGAACCTTTATTTATTCTGCGACTGATATAAAGTACCTCGGGCGCCACATACAATTCTCTCTCTCTCTCTGTTTCGTTTTATCTTTACACGAAAATTGCAGTCGTCAAAGAGAAGAGCAGACGTCAAGAAGTGTTCATCGAACTTTCCGAGAAAGATTCAGTGATCCGTCTAGATTAAATGTTACAAAAGGAAATGCATGCAATTATCCACGACAAATGTGATTAAAGCAGTTCAATCACCGTGTGAAAAACACAAACGACATGAAATAACGATACGCCTTAGAAACATCAGAGTAAAACAACGTATCTAATATATAGGAAAAAACCCAAAGCTAGTCCCGCATGTATAATAACAAGCAGGAAGAAAATGTACACCTATAAACTTACGGCACACTAATGGGAACGCCGATAAGCCAAGCGCGTTTCATGAGGTGTGTGATGCGCGTAGCACGCGTCCGGCTAGCGCCGAAATTTTCGTAATCGCATCGCGTCGTCGACGAGATAATGTCGTCGTCGATGTGACGAGGTGAAGAGACAGAAAACGGAAAAGTGTTTGTACAATTTATACGTGGTGAGAAAATTTGACGGGCACACGGTTGAACTGTGTGCGCGTGTGTTTCTTGGCTCGGGATATATAGCAGAAGAGAAAGAGGAATGGACGGTGGCAAAATGTTTGCGGAACGCGGCAAGACAGTTGCCAACCATGTCGGCTACTACCACTCGTACAAATATCACTCCCTGGACTTTCTGCACCGTAAGTTGTTGTGTTATTTCTCTGCTCCGTTTTGTATAGAAATGGAAAAGCGACTCGTTTAGATTATTTTTTGTGAGGACATTTGTTGTTATTGTTGGCAATGAGACTTCCTTTTTGTTATTTAAACTATGTTGGTAATTTATAAATTTGATAGAAAAAAAATATATTATTTTTTTACCAAAACTGACTATTTTTTACTATATACACTATAATATCACCTTTTGTAAGTTTCTCCGAGTTATGAGAGAATAATGACGTAAATTGTTTTGAATTTTCTTGCATATTTTGCTTGATCAAAATTCCATGTATAATATAAAATGCATATTACGAAAACGATAGAGTATAGGTTTTATAAACATCTACGATATTGTTAATTTTTGTCATAGATATAAGGTTTTATCGTGGGATTTAACGTTTATTATTGAAAAATAAACATAAAGTAAAATAGAACAAACTCTCTCAACAAAGAGATGCGATAACAAGGATTATTATGTGTCATTTTGAACGCGCGTCGTGAAAAATAGAAACTCGTTTCTTACTTATGTAATTATCACGTGATTATGCAAATGTTTATAAGTTTAAACGCATGATTAAATTTATAGTGCGACATTATTAAAAAGTAAAGAAAATATTTCACATGGCGCACATGTCTGTTATCATACTGTGATATAAATATCATTCGAAAAATCATAAATCGAAACGAATCAGCGTTTTCAGGGCAATTTTTCGCCTCATTAAGGAAGTGTAAATATCATTAAGAGAACGTCGTTATTAATCAGTGTGCTTACTGACGTTTCGATTTTATTATTCAATTTTTAAGCATTTCTTATTATTAACAATTTCAATATTATTTCATTTTCCTTGAAACATCGAATATGAGATTTTAAAAGCGTAAAATTTCTGTGACGTAAAGTATGGGCGTAAGTGTAATTCATTTCAACATCCTCATGCCCAAAGTATAGATTTCATTCTTGTGGATCCACCTTCAGAGATTTGTAATCATAAATGCATTCAATCAATTGCGTCACGTGATAATAAACTCGACCAGAATACACTCTTCTGTTTTCTTAAATGGGTCGGATTCACATTGATGATTAATATACTTTTAACGTATTTGTCTAAATAATTTCCTCTGCTTATACGTTAAAATGTTATAATTTAAAAAAAAATCTTTTATAAGTGCATTAGAAAACGTTATATATAGAGATGTAACAGACTATATATAGAGATTCATTATAACAATCAAAAACTGATAAAGTATGATGACGAAGATTTATATATGCAGTTCAAAGTATAATTGTTTTTATTTGCTACCTAAGTTATGTTTACACATGATACGACGCGTGCTTGATGTTCACTGCTTTAATCTTTTCGAATTGTTAGCTATATACAACGTACTATATATACGCTTGCGTGCTTGATGCTATAGCACATCTGGGAAGCAATTGTACATAATATGTACGTTTTTCACTTTTAATTAGATATAGTATAGTGTTCTAGAAATTTCTGCAAAGTTAAAATAATCCTTTATAATTTTGAAATTCTTGCCATTGTTGCACAGCGCGGCTCTTATAAATCGCTTCGTTAACAACGCCGCGGGTAGCAAACATGCAGAGTTTTTTCTGGCGTTGAATGTTTTGGCGATCGTGTGAAAGTTAATCGCAATTATGCGGCAATGCAGACGCACGTGATATAAATAGAACATTGTTGAGCGCTTTGGCATACAATAATGTTTCAAACATCCGCAAAAGTTTTCGCTCAACAAGTGAATTGCAGTGCTGAAAGTCATTATCACTTAGAAAATGTTTCTTCATATATTTTCCTATATAGTCTCTCTATATAAAGTATACGCATCCCCGCACCTCATGTCATATCTTTATAGACGCATCGTCGTCACGACTCACAATCAAAAACTAAACATTTGCTCTCATATACAATTGTAGAAGTTCGAAGCACCCCCTATATATAACTCGTCGCACCACTCAGTCATTCGTTATCTTACATTTATATACAATACGTTTTGCCAAATCCGGTGTACACTCTGGTATACGTCGCATGCCAATTCTCCCGTGAAATTACTGGCGAGATAATCGTATAAAATACTCGTCGCTAAAATTATACAAGAATCGTATAATCGCGAGTTATTTTAGACCGTAAGAAAGGATGATGACGATAACGATCGAGTGCATGAGTAAACAAGAACTGGCCGCCGGCGTCTGCGGAAGTTTTTCGCCGGGTAGAAATCTGTGTAGATGGACCTTTATTATAAGTGTGTGTGTGCATATATATACACACACATATACACACACGATAGCGATGAATCTTATATACTTTTAGTATGCTGTTTTTCAGTTGATAATGATAAATTAATTTTTATATGAGCGAAAAACGTGAATTTTTAAGCTTAATATATTGTGGTAGGAAAAAGCGCATGAATAAAGTCGTCGATATAATCGGTTGTTATATGAGGATGATTTATGATTTAGTAAGAAATAACGACGCGTATCGCGATATAAATCGGATAATATTTATTACCCTTAATAAATTAAAGTTTTAAGTCTAATAGACTTTGTAAGTGATCGTAATCACGTGCCAATATTATATAAAATTTAATTATAAAATGGAACAATAAAATTATGTTGAATTTATTTGTAACCTATTGTTAAAATGTTTGTAATATATGAAAATTTTCCGTAAAAAATTAAAAAAATGTTTAACAAATTATAAATGCTATATCACATGAATCACATACAGAATGTTCGACGTTATTGATAGAAATTCGAAAATTTTAAGCAATTTAACTCAAATTCTGAAATTATTTTGAGAAAATCGAGCTTAATCCAATCGACTCTAATAACTCAGAGTTTACTTCACTTCTAATTTTGAAAAAAAAAACATTAACTGGGAGTCATTATTCTGAACCAAAAATTCGTTCATGTCTTGATAAAATACTTTTTTGCTTAATTAATTATTACAGAATATATACTACATTCGTTTGAAAAATAATATATGAAATTAATTAAAAATATACACCCAATCATTTAGAATTCATTATTAAACATAAAAACTAAGAAAATTCAGAATATGATAATCTTAGAACGCAAAGGTCAAAAGCTTATTTCAAAAGCGACAACAGAAAGCGATTCAAATTACGAAAGTTCATTCTAATTTCATTTTAATCATTAGACATTTTTCGAACCGAAAAAAAAAAATTTATTTATAGAAGACCTTTTAGCGGCATATATCTATTACACTATCAACGTACCATTAATTTCTTCGAAACACCCGCATATCAAACAAAACTCAATTTAACTAAAATAAAAGGAAAAATTCCAACATCGTATCATCGGTAAAACCGCACTCCGTAGATATATATTTTAGTCGAAAAACGCGCCCGTCGATTCAATCCACGTATAATACCTTCTATCACTACTCCATGTGCGCGAGAAAAAGATAAAGCTATAATATATATAACAACCCATCTGCGGTACGTGTTCTGCTACACGTAATAAACATCGCACCTATATACACCCACACACACAATTGTATACACTCGCACGACCGATGTCTATCATCATCGTCGTCTCCGGGGGAGTATACATAGAGTAGCGCACGCGCGCGCGCGTGACAGGCAATGCCGCTCTAACTACTGTAGTCTAGAATTTTTCGTGATAGAAAAAGGAAAAAGAAAAAACAAAAAGGTAAAACAACCATCGAGTCAAGGTGCGTGCGCGCAAAGGGCCTTGCGTGACATGACGTCGTGGGCGGGGCGTATAAAAGCCATATCAGCTCGAGTGAGCGATCAGAAACTTGGCACCGCGCCTTCAAAATATAAAACAGTCCGCTGCGGTACGCAGGCAGTGTTCGACGCGCGCTTATACACATACACACAGCGTAATGATGAATCAATCGTATGAGTAGTTATACGCGAGCAATAAAATAATATATACATAATATACGCGAATTACACCTTATATTTTACGATCGTGTGTGTATTTTATACTATATACTGTATATAGATATATATAGAGGGTTTTATCTCTCGCTGTGCGAAATTTCGAAGAGACCGCTTCTAGCTTATTCGCAATTATCGGCAATAAGTGTATAGATATAACAAGTATTGCGCGTGCGAGCGCGTTGAATGCTTTGTTTGCCTGCAGCTGCGTATACATGTGATTGCGGTGTCATGTTTTGGGAACGCAGGTGGAGTCGAGCAGCGTGCGCACGCGAGGAATAACTTGTTTTCTGGGAGTGCAGAGGATTTGTTGGAGAGTTGATTGGCTACTGCTTTGGAATTAAATAGGGTACGCAGAAGTCTGCTCTCAATAGCTTATCAGCTTGTTCAAATATGAGGAATGTCCTATTCATCGAGTGTGTTAGGCAGGGATTAAGCTCGTAACATTGAGGAATTTTAGTCAAGATTTTGTCTACTACGGCAATTGATATCCAAAATTTATTAGACAGATTTACGTAGGGTAATAAACTTTCTCGGTAAATATATTTGAATTGCTATCATGAATTTGAAGGTTTCTGCTCTATAAGGTTATTTTATGACTTTCTGTTCTGAAGATAGTATACTCTTTAAGAAAATTATGAAATTAAGATATTGATCACATTAACCAATTAACATTTCTGTAAGTAATTTAAACTAAGAAATACTAACATCCTGTTTTATTGCTTTGCTTTCAGGCATTGAAAAGATGCATGGCATTAGGAGAGTAGTCACTTTTTGCATCCTCACTACAGTGCTTCCAACAGTGTTACTTGTAGTTCCTTTATATCTACGCCACAGCATCTATGCAGATGTACAGTTCGCAGTGACAGAATCTGATATTGTAGAGATTAATGATGGCATTTCTCCAATATTTTGCTCTGTATGATTTGAATCTTTTAAATATAGAAGTGTGAATCTGACAATATTCAAAATTTAGAAATTTACTTCACTGCTGAAATATTTTTGATACTTTTAACCTCGTATTTTAATCTCCATAATAATCTAAATTTTGAATAATGTGAAATCATTACTTCAATAATTTGTACTTGTTGTTTAAAAAAATTTAATAATACTATATACATTTGATTGCAGGAACATACTCTAAAAATGAATGAGACTTTTAATGCATTTCAAGTGTCTCGAAGACCAGAAAAGACTTCCTATCGGAAACATATAAGACTGAAAAAAAGTATGACATTGCCAGATGATACTTTGGAGTATTGGGGTTTTTATCTTTTAAAAGGAGCAACTGTTGCATTATCCGTTTGTTCAAGGTATTTTAAATTAAACTTATATTCAATTATTAAACTATATTATATACAATTTCATTAATTAATTTTATATTTCTTGAAGATTTGAAGGATCAACGTTACTTGTTGTGAAAGGAGAAAGAAGTTTAAGAACTTGTGGCATGTTGGATCACAATAAAAATAAAGCCAAAGCAACAGGGATATATTTACCTGAAGCTGATCAACAGGTACAAATTTATTTTTTCATATGTAAAAATTTTGTTATTATTATTTACTACTATGAAAATTTTTTTTATAGGTAAAAGTTACATTTGAATCTAATGCTCAAGAAATTCATTCTAATGAATTTAAACCAACTACTCATAACAAAGAATCTCATCATAGCAGACATTTAAATCAACCAGAGGAAAACTTAGTAAAAGTTAAGAAAAATACAATAAAAGCATCACATACATCAAACACAGAAATAAATAAAAATGCAAATTCAAGTACTGAGAAACTGGAAGAAATTCTAGATGAAGACAAGGAATTAGAAGCCTTATTTAATACAGCAGAAGGATATGTAAATAAACATATAAATCATAAATTAGATGAACAAAACTCTACTGATAAATCAAGACATTTAAAGAGAAGAATGACGCGATTACATAAATTAGAAAATGAGTCTAATAATGATCACAATGACAATATCAAAGAAGATGATAGCCATATTAAATCAATTATTCATCGAAGAAAGCACAGAAAAAATTCAGAGAATAGGAGAAAACTTTCCGAAAAACAAAAGGAACGTGTTAAATTATTAGAACAAGAATTAGGTTTAGATCATGAAAATACTGAAAAAGAGGAAGACAATCATGCAACGGAACAAGACTTTGAAGAAATGAAAATGAGGCATAAAAGGAGTCAACAACCAATCAAACCAGAATTGCTAGATAGAGGTATCAGGCATGGAGGAAATGCTGCAAAAAATTTTACAGATAGTGATTCATCAGTATCAAGTTTTGAAAATGGTTTACTTAATTGCTATGAGGGTAATGTCTTATTGCGACATGAATTCAATTCATCAAGAGAATGCTCAGATGTGAGTTATTTATTGAATGGAAATAAGCATATGCAAACTATTCATGAAGTAGCAGAAGATGGATATTATTATTATATATTCTACAGTGACAATGATATTGTTTCGAATGATATTCATGCTGTTTTTGAAATTTATAAACCAACCTTACAGTATGAAAATGTTACAAAAGCTTGCATCAATAAAACAGAGTGCAGCTTTCCCTTGTCCATAACTTCCATTGACAGAGTTATTGTTGAAGTGCCAACTAAAGATGGCATTGATCACGAAATTGATGATATTTCTGTTCTGGTCTCAGTTTGTGTTCCTCGAATGGGCATTTATGTTATTTTCCCGATTGCAGTATTGTTTCTCGTACTTGGTTGTGCGTTTATGTAAATACTTAAATAACTACGTAAAAAATGTGAATGTAACTAGTTTTTAAGCAAAGCGATATTAAGTGATATATTATATTTTTTTTTTATGCATAATAGTACAAAACAACTCAAGTCATGTGTTTGTACACACGCGATAAAGGACAATTGTTGTTCGTATACAAATCATAGATACGTATTTTAATATATATATACATAGTATACCGACTAGTTTTATAAAAATATTTTTATTGTAATATATAGGTGTTATAAATGTGCTCAAGTTTTATTTTTAACTAAAAAATACAATTTTTTATACAAAAAAAATCAACCAAAGATTTATTTAATTTAATCCATTACTTACTTAATCGTCTCGATTTCACTTTTCCAATCATTCAAATTTTCATTCTATCCGCGCGTTTTCGATAAAACGAATCGTCGATATAAGAGAACTGTCAACTGTTCAGAATCGCCGGTGCGTGCCGGCTTTTCCGAGCAGCTAAGTTAGCGACGACGAGGCGTGCCTCATCGCGTGTAAACAAACGTATATAAGTAAACTTTTGTGTGCGTCTCAATCAATCAAAATATAGCTGGATATATAAAACGATTAAAGTGTTGATCTGTGATTGAAACTATACGAGCGTGCGAGAAAATATCGCTGGCTGCTCGCCATCATGCGTCCGAAGCGACGAGGCTCATCAGTGTCCGGTACGCTGTTAATCGGTTCGCGCGTTCTCGTGCTTGTTGCTGATAGACGAAAATTGAAAAGTGTAAATTGAAAGAAGAAAAAAAAAATAATTCGTTCGTGCATTAAACACGGGGACATATATAAATTCGAGGCTGTGGATAATAAAAAATCAGGTTTCACGAACGTACATAAGAAAAAGACTTGGAAAGTGATAAGGAAAAAAGTATGTTTATGTATAAGCAAGTTAATAACGGCACTTCGTATAAACTATCAATTTTTCATTAACGTATTTTCAAGTATAATACATTGTCCTCGTGCGAAATTATTATTATTATTATTAATTAGTCTCTGTATTGCAGCTTGCGGCGGTTGATTACAATGTTTATCTATTTTATTACCGTTAGTGTAATTGATTAGATACAAATTTCAATTGCAAATTAAGTGTGAATTTCTCAAATCATTTCCATCATTATGTAATTGTACAAAATTTTAAAAATATGTTAAAAATATAATAACGCCTAATTGTATGCAACCCCGTATTACTTATGGTGCTATGTATGTTCTACTTTCTACAAAGAGTTTTTAGAGAAAATCATTGAAAACTGTATAACATTAACATTCTATTTATTATTATTTATTATTTCTATTTATTATTTCTATTATTCTTCTAACATTCTTTAAACTTTCAGTCTACTATTCAAGATCACAACGAAAAATTTCCATAAATCGCAAATTCAGAGCACGGGCGGTAAATATACGTAAACTCCTCTCTGAACTACTTTTGCGGAGTGCCGGTGTTTACAACCATATCCACTCGCACAGATTCTATTGCTGTCGACCTTTATACGCGCGAAAGGAAACCTTGTACGAAAAGAACCTTGACAAGTCTCACATAGGTGTTCGAAATTAACTCGTTTTAACAGGTAAGAGACCGAGCGAGCACCATCGATAATAAATTTATCAGCGATTAACGATAATGCTTTTGAATATCTTACAGAGTGACTTCGTGAAACCTTATTTTTTAATCTACCTCTTGAAATTCGCAAAGAATATAACTGAAACTGAAAAAACGACAAGAAACTATAAAAGTAGATAAGAAGATAACATTGCAACACAAATTAAACCTTTGAATTTCCCGCTACCACTGCACTAACCAGTAGCGCCTCCGCGAGGCTTCTGGGTAACATTTCGAAATCTCTCGAAAACCTTATCACCACATCGACGTCTCCACCCTAAAAAATCATCCCCGCAATTTATCCTTCCCACCCACCATTCAACCGGCTTATTCAGTGCGCAACTTACAACCAAAAAGCCACCCCCCAAAAAAGCGTACATACGCCGATACGCGGGAACCGCATCAGCGCAGAGCGCAACATATACCATATCCAGACGGCAGCACCGGCTTAACTCGCGGGTCGTCAGGGAGCGCCCCCTCGCGGCGTTCGGAGGCGCGCCCGCTGGTGACGCAATAGGAACTCGTCCTTTTCGTCGCGCTACCGTGAGTGGAACATGTCGTATACGTCTGAACGAAGGTAAGTGCACTGTGTTATCGCGGCCAATTGGCCATTATTAATCGCGCGGCGCATTGCTGACCTCGCGCTGGACCGGTAAACGTGCGGGCGACGATCCGGGACGTCGGGGAGGGCGTGCAAGTGCCCGGAAAAGTGTCGCGCGCGCGCGGCTCGTCGTCCGCGCGGCATGGCCAACATGGCGTGCTGCTGCTGCTGCTCTACGCGCGCGTGTGTGTGTGCGGAATCGAACGCGCCGACGACGCTTTTTTTTTTCTTGACCTATCTACATTTCCCCGTACCACATGTGCATACGATGATGATGACGCGGGTGTATGTTTACAGACAGGTGCGATCGTTGGCTATTTTGTCTTGACTACCGTCAATTTAGCGGGAGGCTAACGCGAGGTGTGCGCGAACGAGGAAAGCGCGTGTGTCTGCAGCGCCAATGAAGGGGTAGTCTGCAATGTGTGTGTGTGTGTATATATATGTATGTATGTATGCGAGTGATGAGAGACAATGCCGCGCGCTGTACGTGCCTAACCTCACTTTCGAGATCTATACTCCGTTTTCAAAACCCTGTCTGCTTATGCTTAATAAGCAATTTTTCAAATGCAACGTTACTGGAGCTCAATGACTTTCGGGAGCATGCGCGCGCTGTATGGTGTGGACCGTGAGTGGAATTTTCCGGCGTAATGCTCCCACGCCCCACGCAGGCCAGGCAGGCATACACGCCGTTGTCTCGATGGGCCACGTTTTCCGGCGTCGTTCATAGACCTTTCCACCCCTCCTTTTCCCCCTAAACCTACGCTGCGGGATAGTCCTTCTGGGAAAACTCAACGCTTGGGCGGCCACATATATGTGTAAAAATTTTCCGCTAATCTTTGCTTCGTCTCTTTTTGCCTCGGATTTCTACCTGGATTTTTAGTGAAACTCAGACCCACGTGCTAAGAAGTTCGTTAGCAAAAATTGTCTCTTCTCTCATTATTTGCTTTTCCAATCGCATAGAGATACAAATTACTCAAAGGAAAAAGAATATCCCAAAATCTTCCATCGTGCTTCTGCCTGCACGCATGCTATATACCTAGGTATACATATAGGAATGCCGCCATGCTCTCTTTCCCAAGCACGCGCCGCGTGACTCACTGTCAAAGCGCGTCCTTCTCTATCCATTTTCATCGTCGACTTTTTCTCTCTTTTTCTCCACCTCCTTGCACCAGCTCATACTCTCTCGTGTATGCACACATATATATATACATATATATACATACACATGCGTGATGCACACGGCTATACGGCGAGACTTTCTCGCTCTTTTCGTGACGACATCGGCGGTATAGCGGCCGACCTTCGCGCGCGAGCGGCTCGTTCTCTTTCCTGCTATATAACAGTGCTGTAGAGACGAGAGGAGAGTGGTATGCAAGGGGGGACTGCGCTCTCCTCCCGCGCGACACACTTATGCATTTACGTGGGTTATATGTATGTATGTATGAAGTTCCTCTATCCCTCTCTCTCTCACTCTAGAAACAGGTGTCCGACGTGCAACCGCCCCTGGAACGATAAAGCGCGCATGTTACCGACGTCGTCGTCGACGTTTAAAGAGACAAACCGATGATGATGCGACCGTGTCGTGTATATTAACGATAAACAGAATGGTTTAAAAAATTGAGCAGTATAGGTAGTTCGCGACAAAACTACGCGAATTTAGAATGCATGGTGTAATTTTAGATTATACTCGATTCGACGATGTTTAATTCGGGCTGTCCCCGCACAGGCAAGAGTATCAAGAAGCGTAGCACTGGTCTAACACGTGCCGGTGCGCGGATGGGGCTGGAGTGTGTGCGCGGAATACTAATGGATGAGTGTGTGTGTGTGTGTGTGTGTGTATGCGCGCGTACAGACATGGATTGGTCAGAAAGATTTTTACGAATCGTTGGTCGAGACTTTATCTCTGGCTAGTCTTACATTTGAGCGTGTATATCGTACAATGTATGTATATATATGTAGCATAAAAGGAGATAACACTCGTCTGCACTCGTCAATGCATGGGAAAGTTAAGTTGTTTCGTATGCCGTAATCGTTCGAATGAATTTTCGCTTTAATACTCAGAATTTTTGTTGTTTACCGGAGTACGCGTATTGCTGATTGTTTCATTTTATTTTGTAATTTGATCTGTAAACCGGATGTGCATTCAAGATCGTATGTAATATCTTATCTGCTCAACGTAGTACATAGAGAGGAGATAGAATGTAGTCAATGTCTGAAAATTGGGTGGATAAGAGATTGTGGAAAGTAGATATTGAGGTTTTGGAAAATATTTTGGAGTAGGTTGCATTTGAATTTTGGGTTGAAACTGGTATTTTCCTGATGCATTTTTAGTCAATTAAATTACTTCAACTTTGTTATCGAGGTCAAGATTGAATTGTTGAAATTTCGGGCGATTAGTTACATAAAACTATTTCTTCATTTAAACAAACTGTTGTTTTTATTGAAAGATACCACAAAATTCTTTTTAGAAACATTTTTATTACCGAGTCATTTTCTCTGCATTTTTACTTGGAATTGTTTTGATTTGGCAAAACGCTTACTTACGTTTCAAGTTTCTAAGTCATTTTACTTTTTGATTTAGTAACATTGTAAAAAATTAGTTTTTTGTTATGTTACACTCATATGGTAATTATTCTTCGTGGAGTTTTACCGCCTATTTTTTAAATAAATATTAAAAATTATTGCTTCAGCTGTTTTTAAATTTCACTAAACATTTTTAGCATCGTTATCATTTTGAAATTTTAAAGTATGCCGTAAGTATACTCTTATTATATTTTTTATCGTTTTTTTTTTAATTAACGCATTGGCCGCATTATATAGGAAGCAATATCATACTTTCATAATTTTCCAAGTATCATAATAAATGTTTGTACTTTTAAAATTATTGAAGATATATTTTTTATGTAATTCAAACTATGCGCCTTGGGTTCAATATTGTCAAGTTTATTATGGCCTTATTTCCTTGCCAAAAAGCTAGATTTTGATGTCGAGAACTGCAGTAAATGTAGCGGAACAGTTGATCAATTTTTAGTCTGAACGATGTATGCTGAATTATAATTCAAATTTCAACGTAGTTTTATTTATACTAAAGAGCGTTCTAAACTCTACGTTTTACATATTTAATAAAATGCAGAGAGCTCAGTAATTGTTAGCTATTAAAAATAAATTAGCCGAGAAAATATCGTTCAATGCTATGCGAAATACTTGTCCGACGTTTTCAAATCGTTTACTCTTGAATAAGCTCTCAGATCAGTTTAAAATATCAATCTATATTATGGGTCATTTCGTCAAATTCGTCGTTATTTATCATTTTTTAATGAACAATTACACACGCTAAGCTTTAAAAGATCCATTAAAATCACAGTTATTTCTAAACGAATGTATTATACACTTGATACGAGACATACCGTTGTTCCTCGACTAGTTAAATCCACTTAAGCTGACTGTGTATGTGTGTGTACGCGCGCGTATCTGTCTTTCTTGCACGTGGAACCTTGATCGATTCATTACAAATTATCGCTATAGATATATTATATATATTATTAGCCTCGACCAAGCACAACAGTCGAGTGCGCTCGAAAAACCTCGTCGACAACAGGATTTGCATTTACCAATCGGAAACCGCCAAAACGGGATATCTCTCACGCTAGCAGCTACTGATTCATTTAAACCAAATATGTGCATATATATATATGCATACATATGTATATGTTTCGTCGGAAGCGACTCATCGCGCAGACAACAACTGCTTATTATCACGAGAAAATGCTCTTTTCTCTCTTTCAGGCTAACGACATCTTTATCTCTTTCTCTCCCTCGTGTGTGCGTGCGTTGTACCACATTAGGAAAATAATCAATATACACGGGCGCACGCGCGTTTGTATATGTGTGTTTCTGTATATATATATTTCTGTCTCTGGTCCGTTCAGACACTTGCACCGGTCGACGCTCTATACCTGCGAGAGCTATCGTAAAATTTCCATTCTCGCGAAACTCAAAAATCCGAGCGGCATTTTCTTGCTTCTTTCTACTTTTACAGCTAGCTATAGGCCGAAGCCAGCTAACGCTCACAACACACACACACATGCATAGGGGACCCCAGGTGCACACGTAATTTCCTCTTTCGTTCCTTCTCCCTCATCGCAGCGTCCGCACGCGCAGCGCAGCTGCCCTTCGGGAAAGCGTCGTCTCTCCCTCTCCCCCTTCGTTTGTACATGATGGGGGCGGCGGGAAAGCCATGACGGGAAAAGAGATAGAGAGAGAAAGAGGAGAATATAGGAGGCGCTTGCGTGCTAGCGTGCGCACACGCACGCGGAGGTGGCGCGCGCCGATGACGCGCTCTTTATTCGGAAGTGAACTCATCGGGTACCCCCGCCGCTCGACTGCCGTCGCCGCCGTCGCCGCTACTCTCGTATAAGACTTACCGCCGCCGTGCCCACCACCTCAGTCTAGCCGAACGCTTTCTCTGGATTCCTGCTGTGCGCGTATCACGTGACATATACCACCTCTCTTGTTCCCTCTATTATATATATATATATGTATATATATCTATATACCTATCCTACTCTGTATTTCGCAAACGCCCCCAAGTCGTATATCCCTTCGTCTGCCATTAGCCGCGTGTGCACACGCCACAGCCGCCGACGATCCTCGTCGTTTGTTGCGAAAACCTATTCTATATAGTGTAGCAGCAGTTCAGTCATTCGGTCGGGCGACATCGCGGTGTTCGCTCGTGTCCCCCTCTCTCTCTCTCTCTCCCAGTTGTTGCCGAGTGTGCTTGGTGGAAAAGTTTTTGGGTAGTCCCACTGCTTAAGTGATCGTGTGAGAGTCTTATTCTCTCTTGTTTCTTCATATATACCACTCTCTATTGCAGTGCTATTATTCAAGTGCTAAACGCGTGAAGGTGTTGCTCGGCGGTGTATTACACACGAGCACAACGTACCTACAACGGAAACTCTTTTCTATTTGGATCTTTGATATAACGTAACATCTACACCAACTAATCCAACATGGATGACAACAAGTAAATATATTACCTCTTTATTTTTTCATTTTTAACTAATATTTAATAATAAGCTAATATGCACGATCTATAATATATCGCGCTCGTCGGATCTTGTACTCGACTGCCTCTCCATATAGTATAGTAGCATGCTCTCGCTCTCACGTCTTTTTTTGTGGTTAGCTCTCGTGCGCTGGCGCGGCGTGCGCGCGTTCGCCTCTCTCGCACAACATTTTGCAATCGTGTGCCGAGTAGGGTAGGGGCTTTTATCATCGCGTATAGCTCGCACACTCTAGCTTCGTGACGCAGCGCATTTTTTTCGCCTGAGATCTCGTCGTGTATTTCCCCAAGGTTTGAAAAGAAGCAGCGGCTTATCGAATGATTTCCTTCTTGGAATTTTTCCCTGTTCGCGCACGCATAACATGTGCATGCTTATATGCACAGGCCGCGACCCTCTTCGGGGAATAGCTGGTTGGTAGTAGCAGATAGGTGTGTACGCTTCTCGTTGCTCACCGCCACCCCGATCTGCTGCTGCCATTTTACAAGGCGCGCTCGCTTGCACGCGCGAGAGACCGCGTAACATCTGTTTTATTTTCGTCGCAGCCCCGCGCGCGCACTGCACACGCTCCTTGACCGTGAACACACGCTCGTTCGCTCGCTTACTTGCTAGCGCCTAGAAAAGCAGGTCGCGCGTCGTCAATGTGTGTGTGTGTGTGTCGGCATAAGCTCGTAAATGATCGCGAAAGATCGTGTATAAGTAGAATGGATGAGAAGAGAGAAATACGATTTGCTAATAATCTCGTTTCTTTTGCAGAACTGATGAGACCTGGGCGGCAGAAAAAAATGGCCCAAGTGATGGAGAACAATCTGTCTACCAGGGACCCCCTGGAATGGACCCTGATGGTATCATCGAATCCAACTGGGATTTGGTGAGTAAACATTCTGGAAAAGCTTTGTTTACGTACAAAATTACATATGTTTTTGTTTGGGTCATTTAAAGAGCTCTGTCTTGTTTTTTTTTACCAGGTTGTTGACAACTTCGATGACATGCATCTGAAGGAGGAACTTCTCCGTGGTATCTATGCCTATGGTTTTGAAAAGCCGTCTGCCATTCAACAACGTGCTATTTTGCCCTGTGTTAAGGGACATGATGTTATTGCCCAAGCCCAGTCAGGTAAGATTTGTGTATTTATAATATAGAGAAATACTTTGTAATGGAAAATTATTGATTACAATACTTTATAAATTCAATTTTAACATTACTTCTCAATCATAACAAAACCATTTAAAGTATTATCTTTACAGTATTTAAATATATTTTTTGTAACATGTTATTTTAATTTGCAATTTTTTTTTTTCCAAATTACAGGTACTGGAAAAACTGCAACCTTCTCGATTTCTATTCTGCAGAAGATTGATACCAACATCAATGAATGCCAGGCTTTGATTCTTGCTCCAACTCGTGAATTGGCCCAGCAGGTAATTTGAATAGAATTTAGTTTGTAGAACCATTTTTTGCAATGGTTAACTACAAAATTTATTGTAATTCATTTGGTTAAAGTACACATAATAATTCTTCAATTTACATTGTAGATCCAGAAGGTAGTTATTGCTCTGGGTGATTTCATGCGTGCGCAATGCCACGCATGTATTGGTGGAACGAATGTCCGCGAGGATATGAGACGTTTGGACACAGGTGTCCACGTTGTCGTGGGTACTCCTGGACGTGTATATGACATGATTAGCCGACGTGCATTGAAAGCAAACACTATTAAGCTGTTTGTTTTGGACGAAGCTGACGAGATGCTTTCTCGTGGTTTCAAGGATCAAATCTACGACGTTTTCAAACTATTGCCAGCTGAAGTGCAGGTAAGAACATCAATAAAATGTGGATAAATATTTTATCGATAGCGATTAAATTACAAACTAAACTTACACTTTTAAAATTTAGAAAATGGTTAAATATTTGCTATTTACCTTTATGAAGAATATAAAATATTAACTTTTAATTTTAAATTAATATGTTATCTAAAACCTTGAATATTTTTATCACACTAGAACATTGTTATGTAACTTGTACTTCAAAACATACTACTTTTTCCATTATTTATGGTAGCTTATTTAGTAATTGTAAATAACTTTTTAAAATATTTTTAAGCTATTACAAATATTCTATGATTACAATCATTAAAGAATTTGATATGAGTACGACTATAAACATATGATATAAGAGTTGAAGTGTTACTTGATTATTTTTATTTCCTATAATATGAAAAAAAAATTCAAGTTTAACTTACGGTTTTGTATTTGTGATATTAAATAATTAATTTCTTACAGGTCATTCTTTTGTCGGCTACTATGCCAACTGATGTCTTGGAAGTATCCAAGTGCTTCATGCGAGAGCCTGTTCGCATTCTCGTCAAGAAGGAAGAGCTTACCCTTGAGGGTATCAAACAGTTTTACATCAACATCGAGCGTGAGGATTGGAAGCTCGACACTCTTTGCGACTTGTACGATACTCTTAGTATCACTCAAGCTGTTATTTTCTGTAACACCAGACGCAAGGTCGACTGGCTCACCGATAGCATGGGCAATAAAGACTTCACTGTGTCCGCTATGCACGGAGACATGGAGCAACGCGAGCGTGACCTCATTATGAGACAGTTCCGTACTGGATCTTCCCGTGTTTTGATTACCACTGATCTTCTTGCTCGTGGTATTGATGTACAGCAGGTCTCTCTGGTTATTAACTATGATCTGCCCTCAAATCGTGAAAACTACATTCACAGGTAATTTAACTTTTATGTTCATATATTTTTTTCAACTTTATCTGTCATCTGAAATTCTTAATCACTATCGCAATCTAATCATCATTATTAATTTATTTCTTCTACTTATTTTATAGAATTGGACGTGGTGGTCGTTTTGGTCGTAAGGGTGTTGCTATTAACTTCGTTACGGCTGATGACAAGAGAATACTTAAAGATATTGAGCAGTTTTATAACACGAGAATCGAAGAGATGCCCATGAACGTCGCTGATTTGATCTAAGTCCCCGACATTTGCAGAATCATTATAATAAAAAGAAAATAAACGTAAGTGAAAATAAGGAGCTCTCAAGCCGATCTTTCATGGTGTGTGAGTATAATAATACTGAGTGAGTTCGTGAAAAACCAATATCGCTTGTGTAAAAGCGCGAATATATCACAGATAATTCCAACGATTCTTATCTGAATTGATTTCGTTTTATAACAGTAGACTACGATAGGTAAAGAAGCAATTAACTTACCTGTTGTATTGCAAAGGTTATTATTACGTCTATTGAAAATAATTACTCTAAATACTATTATAATTATAATTATTACTATTATATTAATTAAAATTAGTGTAAACACTGGCTAGAATCATTGCAAAGCGACTGAAGCGTTTGTAAGACGCGGTAGGCGCGCACGCGTGGCCCGAGTTGTACTCGGTGGGCCTGCGATTGCACCAACTACCGGTTTAGGAAATGAATTTCATTTACTTGAAAATAGTCGATTTTTTCACGCTCACTGTAATCATAATTGTTTCTCTATGGGAGACGATGCCTCTCCTTTCGCTTTTATTGATTTCTTCTTCGACCTCAACGCATGAAACTATGAAATATTCGCACACCGACTTTCGATTACCGTATCATTATAACAATAATTATTCCTTTTTGATGTTTTTAATTCCAAGACTGCGATTCGTTTGTCTATACAAAGGTTTAGTTGGCTATTGGAAAGGCTATTATAACCACAAACGATCGCGAAGGAGATGTATTACGAGAGCTTAGACTAATTATACCAATTTTTGTACATTATATATCATCTTTAATAAAACCTTATCTATCATTTTATTTTCTTGTTACAAAGGATTGAATAAAATGTGTTCAATAATCATGTATATTAAAGCCTTTATTCATTTTTTATTTCCAAACAATGCTTTTCCGAACCAATTTATACCACTGTGTGGACAAACTACGATACTCAATCTTGTGTAAAACAAAAAAAATTAACGAGAACGGTATTTGTATCTCTCTTTCTTTCTTTTGCTATGCCGATCTTTAATATACACAAATAAAAATATTTCGCGATAAAAGATGCAAACGTTTTTACGGTTACTTTGTATTTGTATTTCCAGGCATTTGGCAGCCACACGAATGGGCAGAATATTTTTGGAAATAAAGACCAAATTTCCGATTGAACATGCACTCTCGTGAATCGATCACCCTTCTAAAAATCCTGTAAATCTTACAAAACAAATTTATAAAAAAAGAACTTGTGGAACATACACTTCCTTACATTGAAGGCAACTGCAGTTGTTTTATTGTTACTTTTTTTTTTTTAAAGATCATGGATAAAACAAATCGTTTTATACTTTATTAATAAAAAACATGCCAATTTATTATGATTCATGTATTCTGTATTTTATTGAATTATTTCCTTATAAGTATTTATTTTGAGATTAAGAAAACAATATTTTGTACTTAGTCTCTACAGCCGTATATAGTTAAAGTGAACTTGTACATAATTCTTTCCGGGGAAAGAACTTTTCTAGAAGATCTTGCATAAATGAATCACACGACATATAGATAAGAAAATAGAGAGATAAAAATAGCGTTACTAAATAAAGTAGCGTGGTATACAGTTACATTGGTATACACATCAAGTTTTTTATTTCGTTTTATTTTTTTTTCTTTAATTATTCCACTTAATTACCTTTCTCTCTGGTACTTATATCGAAATTTTGGTACTTGTCGGTGAGAAAGAAACGGCAGAAGTGAAAGGAGATCTGGGAAAAATTAGCTCACAACAGAATCGGCTAGTTAAATAATTTATTCAAAATGTGTGCATAATCGTTTTTTCGTAGTTAGGTAGTTAGATAGATAATTGTCATCTGTAAAGCTGTACTCCGTCAGCCCCAAAGATCAATGCTTCCGATCTAATTGTACATCACTTATATTATTTACATGCTGGTGAAATAGTAATTTAAAGTTCTGCACATATTGTTGTCTGAGAAAAATTATATGAACTATCTTTACTTCTTTTAACAGTTTCGAGTTATTAATAAAAAAAAAAATAAAAATGAACAAGAGCAAATGTACCGCTTTTTTTTTAGATAAAAAGTTTCACAAGTCTGGGATCTACTATTTGTAAGGAACTAGTTAATTTTTCGAGGCTGTTTATGTTTGCCACCGATTCAGAATTTTTATGAGTGATGATTCATTTAATTTTTTATAAGACTAAAACTTCGTTTAAAAGTTGAATGTACTGAGATTGTGCAACTAATGTGTTCAATAGAGAAAAAAAAGAAACACTGCTACAAAAAAGCTAAAAGTTTGATATGAACGTATAGGACTTTTCTTGTTTCCCTGCATTCGGAGAATGCTTATGTACGTTTAGGTGGAATTGACTCATTCAGTATTGAAAATTCCTCGAAACCTTTTTCTATTATATTGTAAGCATAGGTCCAGGACCATTGTGAACAAATATGGGAAAATTGGATACCGGATATTTAAACATTTGCTATGTTTTTACATCTTTAAATAACTGACTGTGAACTAACGTGTACATTCTGAATGATGTAGACAAATAATATGTGCGAATAAATATTTATTCATGGAAATAAAGTGTCCTTCAGTTTTTTAGTTACTCCAAAAACTTCAAAATACAATAGTTTAAACGGGAAATAAGTAGATTTTTTTATTAGTTTAGAATTGTTTGTTTTATTGTTTTACGTATTTCATTTATATCATATATATCAATTTTTACAATTCTTTTTACACGAAATAAAATAGGATTATTTATTTTACATATACACAACAATCAATAAATATGGAATGTCAAATTGCAGGGTATTGCTCTGGGATTGATATGTCGATTATATTTTGCGCGACACTGCTCACTTATATTAACTCTTAATTTTATCAGAAAAATATATTGAATCACGATCGATAAACTATATTGCTTTCAACAGTTATATATATATATATACTTTTAAAATTTGTATACACATACGTACATTGAGGGTTCAAAGTCTAAATTTACGAAAGTCACGTATATTATGAAAGAGACTCTGTACGTATTTAACAAGTTTATGACCTGATCAATTTATTTTTTCGTATTATTACTTACACTTTGAACCCACATTTTTATTATATTTATAACTACGAGTATTACATCTTCACAATCTTAAAGATAATTTTGAAACTGGGAGGAAGGGAGGGGAGTGGAATTCTCTGTGCCAGACAGAGCAGCACGTTCACGTAATATTTAATCGTCCATCGTTATTTTCTCTTTTAATATGTGGTCATAAATTCCCTAAAAAAAATTATTTAAGATTAGAGAAAAAATTTGATATTTTGAGTTAACACTTTATGTAAGAAAAAAAATTGCGAGCTAACCATTACTGTCGTAAAAGCGTATCCAATGTCTCCATTCGTTAGGTAAGATTCCATAAAGTCTTGTATGAAATGTATTTCACTGCCAAGCTGCAAAACACCGGCCCGGACAACCACGAAATAAAGTATTGGTATCAACTCATCAGCAGGTAATTTGTAATTTTCCATTAATCTTTTTTGTATAGCCTAAAATGATTGAAATGGCAGCACTAATAATATTTGAAATATACATTTAAAAAAATGAAGTATCAATAACAATTAAGACTATACCTGTTCAATTTGATTATGCGTATTTCTAATTACAATTAATTTTTCTACTGCAGAAAATGTTGTTTTTAATTGTTGCAGTGCTTCAATTGCTTCGTTAAGGAACGTGTCATTTTCAGATGCGTCAAAATTTTTCCAAAATTTCCTAAAGAAAACAGACAGTAATTAACATCGATTCAAAGTGTCGCAATTAATCGAACCAAAGATAAAGAAAGCTTACTGGTCAATGCCTAAGAAGGCTAATAACGTATTGTTAGGTTGTTTGTTCCATTTTATAAGTCGTTCCCAGTAAGCATCGTCGGTCTTCTTATTGTGAAGAGCATACAGTACGAATAAGGCTGAATAAACACGCGGCAGTAAGATTGGGTGAAGTATTGCAGCTGCACTTATCACTTTTCTAAAAATTACAAAACAATACTTATTATTACCTTTACATTATAACAAATATTATGTAGAATTATTTGACTTTTCAATAGTTTCAACATTATTCAAATTGGTATTTGTAACTTTATATGAAATTATTTCAGAGTTATCATTGAAAAGCTTGGTTAACTGCATTATCTTACTCTTCGTTGCACTGATCATAGTTATCGTCCTCCGATTTCAGTATGCATTGCTCGCCGGCTTTAGGCAGCGCCGGAAAGAACAGCGTTACGGCCTCGTATATCCGCCTGGTGATGCTCCTCAGCTCCGACACCGCGTGCTCGAGCAGCAGGGGATGTACTCTCACACCACCATACGTGGCCGTGTACACAGCGGCAATTTCATTAAGCAGTGTGCCCAGTGGATGATGCGGGCTCTCGAAGGCTCGCGTCAGGTACTTGTGGATCTGTTCGTAGGATGACAACGTCAGTTTCTCGAAGAACAGGATCTTGTTTATTTGATCGTTATGTGCATCTGCGCTCTCCTTGCCATCCCTTTGGCACATCGAATTGTTGTTGCTTGAGCTGAAACATTGACGTTTTTGCCGGCATCGTTGCGACTTGGTGATCAGCGCCGCGACGTTCGACCACAGCCGCTGCGTTTCCAACTGCCGAATGTTGGGAGTTTTAGAATTGGGCGTTGAGTTTGAATCTTGAAGGCCTAGTTGCTGGTAAAACTGACGGAATATCGCCACCCATTTCTGATCAGGCGGTGCGCATAGTTTGCCGAAGGAGCTATAATTTGAGATTCATTCTTGTATTAATAAATAAATTTATGACATTACGATATTTTGAGAACGAGTATATGTGAGAAAAAAATTAATATCATCGATAATTTTTAGAATATTTTAGAGAAAAAATTCTTTTTAGTTTTTATTTTATTATTTTATTTTTATGTTTACTTACGGTGGTTCGGTTTCTTTCTTCTCGTGTATTTTATTATTAATGTGAAGCGTTGCCGTTACTTTGACGCCTTCATTCCACGCTCCACTGAAGTTTCCTTCTAATGTTTCGTTATTACTAAACGTTAATATCCCTTTTCCTCCAAAAACACCAACTGATTTGAATTCTCCTTCGTAATGAGTTCCATCTTCAAGAACCATAATGCCATGTCCCTTTAATTATAAAGTTAGATAAGTTGGAAAAAATACTTAATCATTTATATGGTTGCATAAAAATATTTATCATTTGTTAAGATATTTTTATGTCTAAGTAGTTTAGATAAAGGAATTACCAAAAACACATCCTGAAAAAATGTTCCTTCAAAATATATTCCATCCAATGTGACTATTAATCCATTGCCGTTTTTAGTATTATTATGCCAAGCACCCAAATACTTTTCTCCTAAAATATATTTTACAAAATTTTTATGCTTAATCATATTATTCATATTATATGATAATAAAAATTTTATGAAAAAATAATTACCCGTTTTGATATCATCCATAACACCATAGCCCTGTTTTACACCTGCAAACCATTCACCAATGTATACAGAAGCAACTGAAGCCATAAAGTGACCCTCCTTTTTCATCCCGTGTCCATGAGGTAAACCATCTTTAAAGTATCCTTCGTAAATATCTCCATTAATGTAGCTGAAGTCATTCAATAGAAATTAACGATTATAAATTTTGGGCATAGAATAATCTTATATAAAAAAAAAATTTTTACTATTATTAAACTATTTATGTTTACGTTACTTATCATAAAAGTAACTTATAAGATTGACAAATATATTCTATTCTTTCTATTTTTTTATACTTTTAATTTTGAATCCAGAAACATAAAATATTTGTAAGAATTCCACGATGAATTTTTCGTTGCGTTACATTACATTAATGTAAATACCCGTTTTATAAACTCAGCATTCAATTAATTGTCTTTCAATCTTGTGCAATTAAAAACTATTTCCTATTGTAACAGGGGTTACTGAGAATTCTTTAATAAAACTACTTTAATTTGTTAGCAATTAATTCAATAAGTTTCATACGATTCAACCAGTATTTAATTAATTAATAATCGATGCATTTTTATCTTGGTATTTATTTAATCTAAATTCTGTAATCTTATATCGTGATGCAAAATTGATTTTATTTATGATCACCTACTTCATGATACCATATCCGTTTTGCTGACCGTTATTCCACTGGCCTTCATAGACGCCTTGCACTGGCATTTCCATTCGTCCGGTACCGTGTATGGCACCTTTATGAAACTGTCCAATATACATGCGGTTATCTGCCCATTCCAATTTTCCCGAACCATGTAATTTACCATTCATCCATTGCCCTTAAAAAAAATTTGTTTATTTACAATAATTCCTTAAAGTATTTTTCTGTTTAATTGATCGCAATACGAACCACATTTAATTTATAAATTTTAGTTTTTCAATGACTTCGAAGTATAAAAATTTCTTATAAATTAAATTCTTTGGATTGATGTATTACTTAACTTAAATATAGTATTTATATTGCAATACAATAATCCAAAAATTTGGTTACATTCATAGCAAATGAATCTAAAAAAGATTTTAAAATACAGCTAAATAAAAACTAAAATATATTTTCTTACCAGTATAATTTGCATCTTTATAAACGGGATGTTTCGTAAAAGTAAAAGAGCCAGTTCGAATCTGAGGAGGCATATGACTAGCAGATCTCTGGAGACTATTTTTAATAGCAGTTTGAAGAGCATGATACCAATCACTACGATCAGCAGCTGTTGGAGTATACAATATAAAACTATCTTCTGGCGTTGTAATCGATATGGCATTCTAAACAATTTTATATTTTATTACATAACTATCGAAGTTTACAAATTGCTTTATACACATTGCATTTAATTAATATTAAACATAGAGAATTATGTACCTGTAAATTATCTGCATCAGGTAACAGCTCAACCCACAGTAATGGTAAAAGGTGAGCCGTATATGTAGTGCCAGTAATGTGAATAAATACGTCACTTAAAAGAATAAACCAATGGGACGAGAATCTACTAGAATTTAGCAAGGAAATTTGACGTGTTCGAGATTCTCTTATCATTCTTCTTTCAGGGGATCTAAATTGTTCTACAATTTTCCCTGACCCTTCCCAAAAATTTTTTGTACTTTCAGCTTCTTGTAAACGCTTTATTTGTTCCTTTGAAATGTTTTCCCACTTATTAAGTGACTCTTGTAATTGCTCTACTCCAGAATTCATTTCATTTGATTTAATTAAATTTTTTATTAGATTCATATACCTAAAATGCACAATTGATTAATAGTTGTCTATAATATTAATAAATAGGAATTAGAGGAGTATTGTTTGTTTAAAGAATAGTATATTACGCACCTAGGGAAGAAAAGTAAAGAATGTCCCGTAAATTGTCACCCGAGCTGAAGGCGAGGGTGACAAACATACGATCTGAGACATTCTTTACTTCCTCCCGCCTACACAGTACTACTACTACAGTACGCACTTTACGCGCCATGTGGAGAAAATAGTATCTACATTTTTAGAGGATCATTATAATTAAAAAATTTTTAAATTAAAAAAAATGCATAGGCTTACCTGTGTAAACGTTGTAAAGGGTGTTGTAGTACAAAAGCAATGACAGTTTCATTTGTAATACCTCCATCTTTTTCTTTAATTTTGTCTTTAAAAATATTTGAAAGTACTTGTAGAACATCAATGAGTTTAGCGATTTGTGCAAATCCACCCAGAGCAATGATATCACATATTGCATTTAAATAAGACTTATATATACTGAGGTATTCATCGACGTTCGTAACAACTATAACTTCGTGAGCTTCGATCGTGCGGTTATAATAATCCCATAGACTTCGAACATTTAAAACAGTAACACTCAAAAGTTCATTATAACAACGACATAAAGTTTCATAGACATTTGGCTCACGAGTGGCTCCACCTTTCATTTGAAACGGTATTATCAAGTTCTGATAAACATGCAATGATTCATCTAAAAATATCTGTTCTTCTATCAGTAAGTCTGATATCGCACTTAACGATCTATTTATCATTGTACAACAGCTGAAGGTATCAGAGCAAAAAATATTCTTGAGCGTTTGATCCTTCATCTCTGGTATTTCTAAAGTTGACATCACTCCAGAAGACCTAAAGATTGCAAAAAATAAGATATACTTTATAATACCCATTTTATTATTATGTTTAATAAATTAATCAAGTTAAAGTTTATGTAAGTACAAGCTTATATAAGTATTACATAAATTTACCTGTGTTTGCCCATTAAAAATATTTTGTGATCCATCATTATCAAACTATGATCACTGCCAGCTGAAATATCTTTGGCTCTTTCATTAGATGACAAGTGTATAAAAAAATTTGAGGAAAATAGTTGTGGTGATTTTTGATCAACTTGTGAGCAATGAGCGACTTGCATAAAATTATTTCTTCCCCATGCAAAAACTCTACCATCAAGTGTAAGAGCAAGAGTATGAAAGGCTCCACAAGCTATTTTTTTGATACCACAATGATTGAGCATTGTTACTTCTCGTGGTCTAGGTCTGTTGATTATATCTCCTACACCAAGCTGTCCATATTTTACATCCCCCCACGTCCATAATTCAGTCGACATTGCACTATTACCCGTTCGAACTAATAAATTGATCCTTTCACTCAAACGTTGCTGTACCAATTCATGTTCTGATGACCCTGCGCTAGATGACCAAGGAAATTCTTCACAACGTAAACTATTAATTAAACTGCCAGCAGTTCTTTTTGATTCTTCAATACCTAATTCTTCAAAATTATCACTAATATCGTCTCTTACATCATTAACATCAGAACTACCACTTACATGTCTAGATAATGTTACAACTTTATCCCCTACTGTTTTTACTCCTTCATAAACTAAATTGGCCATATTTGAAACATTTTGCTTGATAAGACTAGCAGGATTATCAATCGTATCCATTTGTATCTCATCTTTTGCACTACCATAAGATGAAACCCAAGATAATTGTCGTGTGAGAAATTGTCTTGCAGCTTCTGTATTCATTAAAATAATATTTTTCTTTCCTTCCTTATCAGATTCTAGAACTTCATTTGCACATATTTCACCATTCATAATTGAATTCACAGAATTCGTGATCAATTTTTCTTCTTCAATAGTATGAAACACATCTTCTTTACTTGCACTCGATATTGCACTTATTGAATTGGTTGAATGACAATCACTAAATTGCTGGGGATTAATACCCATAGGACCTGTATCTGATGATGTTACACTCATAGGGCTTGGGATAACATTACTGAGGCACTGCGAACATGATTTGACAAAAACTTCCTCCACATCATTCTCACTGTCCATATCACCTTTTGTTAACCTAGGTACCTTTCTCACTAAAGCTACATAAAAGTTGGATCCACACGCAACATCCGAAACAATACGTCCATCAAAAAAGAATACTTTCTTAGGTTCCTCAGATTGAATATCAATCTGCGGCTGATCACCACTTGCCCACAACTGACCATTCTCAGTCACAAATAAAGCAGAAGTGTTATTTACTGCTATTGCTGTTACTTTAGCTGTATCATTATCTTGTTTGCACCTAAAAAAAAATATAATATAAGTAATCAAAACTTAATTATATTAAATGGATTTTAGATGGACTATAAAATTTGTATAAATATAGTATTGGTGAAGAATAATTTATTTATGACATAGTAAAATGATTAGAAAATTTTTTTCATTGAATTAACTTTCATTATTAACTGAACTAGTATAGACAACACATAGTATAGAGTTTATTGAACTGATATTTAAACGTTATTGACATTGAACTTTACAAAACAAAAGTTAAAATTGTGCAATATATAATACTTTTTATTTACATATCTTATATTTTTATATGAAAAACTATATTAAAAAATTTAATCTACATTTCCCATTAATAAATTATTGTATACCAATTATATTATAATATATGCTGCGCAATTAATGAAGCATCACTAGTCAACAAAACTGACATGACACTATCACTACTGATAGTGTATCATTTAGACTCTCATTGAAGTAAGCAAAATCTCTTACTTTCAACGACAACTACACAATATAAATAAAAATAAACATTAAAATTATTATTTTTTTTTACGCGATAACAGCAAACAAATCTCTGTATCACGCAGTTAACACTCCGTGAACCTGTTTTCAGTATAAAAACAAAGAGAGCATCATCATCTTCCCGTATCAAAACATCGCAGAAAAACGCCCACCAAAACGACAAAAAACGTACCCGTGACTACAATACTTCACGTCGTCTTTGATAATGATGGTCTCTACAACGGTGAGGCTTTTAGGATCGACCTTCTGTACGTGTCCCTCGTTAGTCACAACAAAGAGGTGCACGCCGTTAGTGGCCAGGTCAACAGCATTGAATTCGTTACACCTGGCGAGCGTGAGCGTCGTCTCGCCGCTGTTGTCTACGACGACGTCCCCATGATACAATCCGCAGTTGGTCGTCCTGAGGAAGACGCGCTCGTCGCAACTGACGAGTTTACCCACTGGGCCATCCAATTGGTCAGCGAAGCTCAGGGCGACCTTGTCGGCACCGCGCCACAGGTGGAGTTCACCGGCCCCGCCACCGCCGCCGCTGCCCTGGCACATTTTTGCTGGTGACGTTTGTTTCTGCCGTCGGTGATGGTCACTCTTCTCGACGACGACGACGACGGGCTCCGACGACATAACCTCCTCGTCGGGACACCGCTGCGCAACTACCTCACACTTCTCGTTGTTTTGCCTCCTGCTGTTGCTGTAATTGCCTCGCTGGTCGTTGTTTCCGCTGTTATTTTGTAATGGCACGGCTTCGTCATGTTATTATGGACGATAACTCGGCGGCAGTGGCCGCACGCGCCTTACTAATCACTTGGGCGTTGCACGAAAGCATGACTATAACGATCACGACGACGATGCAGTTGCGTTGCCGTTAATAAAATGCCTCGACACGTCCTTTGCCTTTCTCTTGCACGCTCACGCTTACTGCAGCGCAGTATCGTTATATGCACACTCTCGGTGGAGACTGTCCGAGCACTACTGCTGCGCGCTATTGTTATGAAGAGCGAGCTTGCGAGAGCAGCGAGAAACGTCTATGTGTGTGAGTGGGTATTTTATATGCATGCGTGATGAGGAGGGGTGGGGACGTTTAAAGGACGTTTTCGGAGACGCGCGCCGTGCTATAGATGAGCTGCTGCGCTGGGCACACAGCTGATCAATCGAATTTTCTGTTTTTTTTTTTGGAGCTCCTTGGGGGACATTGCAGCCGCCGCGCATATACATCCGCGCGCGTACTTAGTTGCGGGAAGATGCAGGTCAAGGTGGTTCAATTTTAGATAGATGAAATTGTGCGCACCTGTGCATTTTCGAAAATTGTCTTGTATATTTTTTTTTTAATTTTTCAAAATATTTTGGATTCTTTGTTAAAAAAGAATTGAAGACATTTTTAATTCATTTTACGTTCAGTTTATTATAAATTAACAATAATGTAATAAGAAATAAATATTTAAAAAGTTTTGTAAAAATATATAATATATACTATTAAATAAAATGATTATAAAAACAAAATTATAAGGAGTATTGATTATGTGATCCTTTTTCGGGATAATTACGAAAAATACGAAATAATATGATAAAATTGTTAATTATTAAAAATTTTGATAAATTTCGGAGTTTTTGGAATTTTTCAAATAGCGGGTTGAATAATTAGGTAAAGTCGCCACCAAGTTCTTCAAATATATCAAATGAATTTATAATCAATATCCCTTTCACTTTGACATACAAGATAATTAAGTCTCGAAGGGGACTGGTATCTTGTGCGTCTTCGTGTATATTGCGTTGATGGTTTTACGGTATTTGGACTTTTATAAAATTCTTCGTTACTCGATTCACCCGGCGAAGAACAAACACTCAACTTGGATAATTGCCTTTTTGGAGTCTGCAAAAATTACATTTCCGGTAAAGTATTAGAAACATTAAAATCAAAATTAATTTTGTCATTGTAATTTGTGTACTTGTTTCATTTTTTCTGATACATTTGTTTTATTTTTTTTATTTTCCAGGTGGGCTATAACATGTTGTATTAGGTGTGCCAAAGCTAGGGATTCTTTACTATTTTTAACTTTTAATGTTTTTTCTTGTCTAGATTTTTTTATTTTAGATTCTTTATCTTTATCAATTAAGTTTTCCATATAGGTCTTTATTGTGTCTAAATCATTCAATTTTTCTGTAGTTTTAATCAATGTTTTTATCAAATTTTCCAGAAGAACTTCTATTGATTGTAATTCCCCTTTCTTTGAATTATCAGCTTGACTTTTTTCGTTTTCTGAAGATTGATTTAAGAGTTTCTGTGAATTTTGCAGTGGTATGTCATTTGCAATTTTTATGGAATGTAAATTAGTTTCTGGAACTATTTCGTGGTGAATTGTTAAATTAGGTTTTACATTCATAGACGATTTTTCATCAAAATGATAAGTAATAGGAAATATTAATGTCTGTTTTTCATTTGGGTTATTTACTTTACTATTTTGTATATTAGGTACATTTTCAGAAATATTATTTTTGTTTAAAAAATCAATGATTTCCTCTTCTGGTTTATAATTTAAGTTACTTGAGTAACTTGTATTTGAATTCGAAAATGCTTTAACGGCATTTTCCGTATTTTTCTCATTTAAAAAATGTAATATTTTAATTTTTTCTAAATCGTCAGTGTGAGCAATTGATAATCCATTGCTCTTTCTTTTCTTAAATAATCTCTGCAAAACAGAAATAAATCGAGTTTTTTTTCGCGATTTGAATATATCGCCCGTTGAACTTTGCGATGAGAAGTCTGAAAAACGATCATTTGAAATTTGTCTTTTCAACAGACCCAATACATTACTGGGCACTTGAACAACAAAAGTGAATGGAGAAGAGAAATCAGTATTGCTTACTGATTCTACTTTAACACTCAGTGGCGTTTGTTTTTCTGATCTTGGGCTGTAATCACCACTCTCTTTAGATAAATTATTTTTAGAATTAATTTTATTCTCAAACTCTTGTATTAATAGCTGCAAATCTGGAAAGCTACTGTTTATCTTTGATTGTTTATTAATGTCATTCAAAGAATTTTGTGATTTTTTAAAATGCTCATCATTATCTGACATTTCCTGGGTATCAAAAAACTGTTTCTCTAGACATTCAAGATGTTGCTGACACTCTTTAACTTGCTGTAAGAATTTTCTTTTGAAATTGCTTTGAAAACCATCAAAAACTGTATCTAAAATAAATAATAAATAACAATAATAAATAACAATGATTTTAAATTATGTACTCAATTACCTTCATTGAGATTTTCCATGACTTCTCTCTTTAAATTTCATTTGAATAAGTAAATTAAAATTATGCTTAAAATTAAAAGAGTGTAAGCAAACTATGTATTTTTTTGGTTAGAAACATTTTGATTATGTCATTTGTTTATTTCTTGCCAAACAAGGTTGACTGGAAAAGTGTATAAATATAATATAAACTTATCTTTGTTATAAAATACTTATTTATATTTGTACAAATTTTCATTATTTATATCACAGTATTAAATTAAAGGCCTTTTATAAGCCCATAATTTGTCATGATCATATATAAGATGTATTTTTTCATACATATATTTAAAAAAATATAATAAATTATCATACTGTCCATTGTATGGTTGAAATAAATCAGATTCTTTTACAACAGTTTTTGTATCTTTTGTAATAAGTCTATCTTCAATGTCAGCATAATTTTCTATTTCTCCAAATGCACTTGTATGTAGTTCAACAAGAAATTGATGGATAGCCTCTATTGTTGCTAAATACCATCTTGGGCTTTTCTTTTGATGCCTCCAAAATTGTGAAATTCGAGACTTTAATATTACACAGGGTAAATCTATAATTTAAGAGTATATTTTTTTAAATAAATTTATGAAATAAATGTAAATATAAAATTAAAAAATTATAATTTACAGACCTCGTAATCTTTGGTCTTTATATATTGACTTAGTTTGATGCCAAGTACTATCTATAAATACTGCTCTTGTAATTGGAAACTCATTCTTAATAGTTTCAGTGATAGTTTTATTTTCCTTCTCCACTTTTCTTATGAAAAGATCTTCGATGTTCATAGCTGTTTTACTAGGAAAAATAAGTACTGTCTAAAGGCTAGTGTTATACTGTTTTTAAATATCGTATTAAATAAAAGATTACGAAAATAGTGGAATCTTACTTTGTCAGAGTCAGAAAACTCTGGAAAGTCGGGATATGTATAAATTCTGATATCCTCTGGAGCAACAATAGCTGCATGAACAGCTGTACTCTTCCCATCGATTTCTTGGACATGTTTTATAATATCAATTTTAATAGGTAACTGAAAAATGTAAATAGATAATTAATTCATTTTATCAAAGAAAGTATCACAGTTTTAGGTTAGAATCACATTATAAATGTTCATGAAAAACAACGAGTTTTTGAAGTAATTTTTTATATAATAAGAGATAAATAAGTAATCAAAAAATGAAAAATCACCTTAATTTGTGGAATATACTTTGTATCTATTACGGGTGAATAACATGAGTAGCAGAAAAACTTTCGCGACTTGTAACATTTCCCGCAAATTTCCCGCCCTTCAATACTATCGAGACAACTGGCATCGTCAATTTTCATGTGACGAAAAGGTTCTCGATCAATGATTTTTTGTTGCTCTTCTAAAGCTTTTAATTTTTTTTCATCCGAGTTATCACAGACTGCAGTGGATTCCGCCATGTTTTTAAACGTGCTCATGTTTACTCCTATAGTCCTTTATACACGTGAGTTTACGTATATAGAAACTAGCTAAATGCTTTAGTAGTAGTGTAAATAGGAAATACGTAAGTAACTTCAGACAAGAATTAACTCAGTAAAAACTTATAAATTAATCAATGATCTTATTGTTGCAAGTCATGGTTCGTTATTTAATTAGCATATTTATTAATCAAATAATTAAGAGTGACTTAATTTTATTTTAGTTAAAATCGATTTTCAAATTTGTGCTTGAAAATAATCAAGTCAGTCATTTTATATAGATACATTTTTTATTAAAATTTATTACAATAACTTTTAAAAGAAATCAAACATATACTAATATATAATGCATCACCCATTTCGCATAATTAAAACATGCATACAATCTATAAAATGTTCAATCTTCAAAAGTACTTCTGGAGCCATTCGTACACTTTTTATAACTTTATTGCATTTTTATTGGTGAAGCTGAAAATACTCGCATTGCATATCTTACTGCCATCACAGTACTGAAAAATTAAATGCAATTTAGTCATGTTTTTTAGTGTTTTGACAATTTTAACACATGATATAAAATTTAATAATTATGTTACCTGACTACAGCAATAAGTCCTGCTGGCATGATTTTTCCAGTGTTGTAAAAGCGATAACCCATCATACCTCCCAAGGCAGCACTGCTACCAAGTATAACTCCATAATTCTGTGGATCTTGTGTAGTTTGATATGCTCCGTATCCTATTATAGAGCCAAATAAGAGTCCAGCTCCTAACGATGGGATTGAGTCTGGAAAAAATCAATACTATATTAGCTAAATTCATTTTTAAATAAAGTAGATTTAGTTTCTTTCACGTGAAAAAGAACATCATTAGCTTCTCAACCTAGCCTATGTAATATAGGTATGAACCGAACATCATTATTTATCATCTTACGTTGATGGTACCGCACAAACAAAACAAATACAAAACTTACGAGATTTTACATAACCCATAACTCCACCAGCTGCCACGGCAGCGGCGTAAGCGAATCCAGGAATGTCAAGCGGCATTTTCTATATACCTTGCAGGCGAACGGAAAATTCGCGGAACCGGCACTTTAAACGGTAAGTATTACGATCGATGATAGCGGTCGTACTGCTGCTCTGATCGAAGTTAGACTGAATTGTTGATTTGCCCCGAATGACCAGCAACAAATACGTCGTAGCGGTAAAATCGCATGCGAGCGTCGCTTCGATCGTGCAATGTCCGCAGTCGTAGGTGTATTCCGCAAAATTTGCAAGTTTTGTAAATGACAATGTAATCACAAATATTACGTTTCAAAAGTTCTTTTTCTAAAGTTCAATTTGCAGATAACTGAGTCATGACAAAAATATTTAATTAAATACTTTTCGGTACATTACGATACATTAATTCGATAATTGTTATCGAAGTATAAATAATAACCGGTATTATTGTACATTATTGCAATACGCATATTTCAACTGTTTAATTTTCATTTTTTTCTAGTACTTATTACTTGTTTCTACTTTTCTAAGCATCTATTTTAGAGACAAATTTCAGATATTAAATATTTAGAATTTTGTTAAATTTTTTAAAATTCGCGCCTTTTAAGTGAAAAGAGTAATTTTCTATCTTATCATCATTTTCAAATACTTCTACTTTTTCTGTTAAAACAAAAGTTACATTCATAATAGAAATTGCTTCGAATTTCAACAAATTGCGTCTTAAGATATACCGGTAATGAGGTATGCAAAAATTAATACTTAGAAAATTGATTTTTAAATAGTTATAACACGCGCGCAGTAGCGCTGTATTCGCACTTGTTATTCTTCTTCCTTTCACATTCCTCGAAAGAAAAAACCATTTAAACGTGTCGTCCGAAGGTGCTTATCGTTTTTATAATTTTTTGTGCGTGTAAATTTTACGTAAATAAGTATTAAACAAATAATCTTTAAGCTAGAAACCGTTTCTACATGTTTGTCAAATCGACATACACGTACAGTTGCATGTTCAAGGCTATTTTTTCTCCTGCTATGCTCGAATCAGCTGATCAGTGAGAGCGTGCGTTCTTTACTATATACGATAAGCCCTGTGAAAAAAAATTTTTATTCTGCGCGTGACTTTTCTATAGGCAGAATATGTGCGTCGGAAGTGCGTGATATCAGTTCGATCCAGCACGATCGAGTGCGTTTTCCATATCCTGTCCATTCTTGATAGCGGCACATGTCTCTCATTATACTCGAATTTTAGTTCAGTGATATCTAGTCTCGATATATCAGACGTGCAAGTCATTTCCACACTAGTGTAGTTTAAAAAGACGCGGCGAAGAGTGCTACTGTTTAGTCGTCGGCAGTCGCTTGAAGTGGAACTATCACTGATCGCGTACATCATGATACCTGACAGGTGTTTGCATAGTACTGGAAACATTCTCACGCTGAATGACTTAAAAAAGAAGGCAGGCCTTAATTCAAGGGATGAGGTGAGTCATCCTTTATGAATGTTAATACAGTGTAATAGAGCAATTCTGGTGATGCAATCATGCAGAACATAATTGTTTGCAAGCTTAATGATTCCCATTAATATTTTGATCTAGCTGATTGAAGCACTGAAAATAACTTTTCAAGAAAAAGGCCAAGGAGATGCTGTAAATGTTGTAAGTAGTAATTTAATTTTTTAGAATTATAACAAAGATTTGGTTTTTAAAAGTATTTGTTTACTTTTTAGAGCAATGGAGTAGTGACAGACTCTGAAAATGTGGATAGAAAGGAAATGAAAATTACTGTGAAAATATTTTTATCAAATACCGACTCTGAATCTTTAAAAGAAGCTATAGATCAAAGTAAGGAAAAATTTGTTTTTGAATTTGCAGCTTTTAGTTTTATTGTCAATGTCAAAACTTAATTTTTTTACAGTGTGTAAAGAACTAAAAACTGAAACTATAGAGTCTTTAGTAATAGTTTTGAATAAAGAAGATAATACTGATGATGTACTGCCTTCCTTGCAACGCTTATGGACTGACCTTGAAGAATATTATAAATCAGGGAAATTAACTAGTATTGGTGTTAGTGATATTGAAACAGAAAAGTTTATACAACTTTACAATTGGGCAAATGTGAGTTCAAAGTTATCTTTAAATACATAAGACTCAAAAGTATTTTATAATACGACAAAATTTTCATTCATAACTATCAATTTTAGGTAAAACCTAATATTATTCAAATAAATCTTGCCACATGTTGTGTTGTACCACCTGCACTCCAAGAGTTTACCAAGCAAAATGATATTCAATTATTGACACACAGTGATCCAACTTGTAAGTATTAATTATATTGATTGAATAATCATAAATATACTATTTGTACATTCGGCTTATTTTCAATACACTAGATAAAAAAATTACTATTAAAATTAATATTATAGAAAGATTTATAAATAATAATTAATTAATAATTTTAACATTTGTTTTATTTTAGCAATAATAACAAAAGAGTCTCTAAAAGAATTCTTTGGTGATGATGCTGAGCTGAAATGGGTTGCACGATACCAAATACATCTCAAGTGTCGAGGAGTCCTTTCATCAAAAGGTTACCTAGTACGAATCAACAGACCAACATAAATATTTCAGATACTTAAAAATCATTAAATATAGTATTGAACGCGATTTGCATATTGAAAATAGCTTGATATAAAAGTAAGAACAAAAGCTTAAATTTTGAGCACTTCGTAAGAAAAAGCTATATGTACTTCATACATGTATTTTAATTGCAAACGTGATAAAAAATTTTTCAAAGTATTAGAAATATTTTTATATTGTTGCAAATTTTTTATAGTTTAAAAAATTTACTAATGTGTGTAGTGTACAGTATAGATATCTGCAGAAAATAAAGTGCAAATATTTTGTTTGTTTTGTGATAATATTTTACACGAAGATTTGAATTATAAATTGTATATACAAATAAATAGAGATTTAAAAACATTAGAAAATTTATTTATATAAGAGTACCATTCAATAAGTTTCATAATTTTTTTTTTTAAATTAGCAATATCATGATTAATAAATGCATGTTAAATAGCTATCATTATTAAATCAAATAATAATTATCATACAAAAAATTTAATCTGTATATATAAAATAAAATTTAAATAATGAAATTATCATTAGAGGAAACTTAATTAAATTGTTAAAAAATGATGTATGTTCTGATTACAAGGTATAATATCATTTTTTTATACAATATATAATATAGAATTAGATTAAATTTATATAAATAATGTAATAATAACAAAATCTGAAAATAGTGGCACTTTGTAAAATTATTTTTTGTATATCTATTTATTAAACTAACTGTTTTTACATTGTTTTGGCCATTGCAATATGATGGTATTTATACTCAAGTTTAAAAAATAAAATTTAATTTATGTTTTATGTGACTATTACAAAAAGGATAGAGTATACAATTTAAGCAATATTAGCGTCACATTTATGTACATATGTTGTTTTACCGCGTCAACCTTATACTACTTGAAGGACGTTTAGATTTACATAGGTTATCTTTTTAGTTCAAATACAATCAATTATTCAGGTATATGTACTATCCCTTATTTTTTATCATTAGGAAATTAATCTTAATCAAATTAAAATTTTTTTTTAAATCCATAATTCTACAAATTGACCTACTTTTAAAATATTATTAGTAATAACTAAAAATAAAAAATACCAATTTCCAAATTAGTCTGTCAAAGGTAAGATTATATGTTTTTTAGGCATAAAAAACAATTACTGTAATTTGAAAAATTTTTTTTTGAAAAAAGTAGCGAAAATCAATAGTCGGAATTTACTTTTTTAATGAAAATTCTTTGAAACCATTTTTAGTAAAATGTTGTTTAAGCTGATAGATAGTCTCAATTTTTGAGAGCCAAAAATGTTACTACTGTTTGTATTATTACTAATATTCTTTCCTCATCATGTAATATTATGCAATTGTGACTGGTTTGCTATTTTAAAGCAATGGATTATAAATGACATAAACATGTACCAAATATTAATTTTTGTTAATAACAGTGACACGTATTTTCAAAGCTACGATTTCGTTTTCAAAAAGATATATAATGCAATTCCAAGTACTACCATCGGCATTACAAACGAAACTAACGAAACAATAAATTTACCTATTTTGAATAATCCTAGATCAGTTTCACTTTACTTGATACTATGTAGTAGGTCTCACGTTTCGGAATTGCAGCATCTTACAGATTATTTAGTACAGTTATCTCCGAAATCGACACGACCTCATTGTTTGATACTTGTTTTGAATGAAAGTAAGCAAAATCTGAATATCGATTACGAAAAGATCTTATTATACGCCTGGATAAAAAAATTTATAGACTTTTCTATACTGGAAGTGCATAGCAATAATAATCTGGAGCCTTTACTCCATTTTTATAATCCTTTTCATAACATCTATACCAAAAATTTTCTTTGTTCAGAGGACAAAATTTTTCCTGACAAACTGCACGATGTTAATGGGTATTCAATAAACGTTCCTCTTTGCAATTTTTTCCCTTACATATACGTGAAAACCGAAGGAAATGGAAGTCCTAGTAGCGAGATGGTAACCGCTGTTAATGCTGATATTTTAACAGTAGTCGAAAGAATGAATTTCACATTTAATTTCAGTTTTGATGAAAAGCATAACTCCTTTTCAGATTATGTGACCAAGGCAATGAGAAAATTAGTTAATAACGAGGTAAATTTAATTCCAATAGCTGTTCTTACAACTCGTATTCAACTAGAACCTAAATCATCTTCAGTTTTAACTATAGAATTCCTTGAAGCATCTGATCTAACAGCACTTGTTCCAATTCTAATAATGCAAAAATTGTACGTTCCTGCCGAAATAGTAGTCTATTTATTTATCATCCCGGTTTGCATTGTCGTCTACCGTCTAATCATTAATTATCTAAAATTGTACAAAGAACGCTCTACGATTTTTTACGTTCTAAGACTCTTATTTGGCATTCCAATGTATACACATCCCCGATCATTAATTGACAGACTTACTTACACGGGTATTATATTGTTATCCATACAATATTCCGTAAAGTTTTACTCGACCTTCATAAATATCGTGATGGTCCATAATGAAGTATCTCTTAATACTTTAGAAGAAATCGACAAATCTGGACTCAACGTGTCCATAAACAAATTGTATTACAATCAAGTTTTCGCTTCGGATAATATACATATTCAAAACATTAAGCCTCGAGCACACAGGGTCTATGATATTTCCACATGTGTGGAGAACCTTATTTCAGGCGATGTCACGGTATGCATTGCTTTGTCATCATTTGCCAGGTATTACGCCGGGAGATATGTCAATGCGAAGGGTAATCCGATAATGAAAGCGGTGAAAGCCGTGTTTTACGAGGATAGAGCTGTTTTTGCGATTGAAAAGGCATCACCGTACTACGACAAGTTCAAAATGATTTTACAGGCGATTCAGGAAGCTGGCATTGGAAAATTGCTGAAGAAGCGACAGATACCGATAACGGTATCCAATGACATTAATGCGAGAAAAGGAATCTTTACTGATAATGTCTTTTTGGTTCAGCTTGTTTTTGTATTGAGTGTAGGATATAGTATGTCATTTATTGCTATTTTAATTGAAATCATTGTAAATTTTTTTCAGTAATGACTTTTTAATTAACTCTAACTGTCTATCGATACACACGCACGCACGCAGGCACGCGGAATATCGTGTAACGGACAAATTTTCAAAAATCGATTTTATGCGATTTTTTGTAGTTCTAAATAATGCTTTATTATGTAATAGATCAAAAAGTGCTAAGATATAGTCCTTTTTTTTGAACGAATAAGTGGAAAAATGCTATAAATCCACTTTTTTCCAAATTTTTCTCGAAATTATCATATATCTCCATTTTTTCAAAGTAATTTCCGGGAAACTTATTTTAAGAATAATTCTCGGAAAAGCCATATAACTCTACTTTTTTAGATAAACTAATGATTTATAAATTATATATCTAATTATTTTATCTAATCATTTTTTATCTTATCTTTTTACATTTTTTACTTTTTTCGTTATTTTTTTCATCCTTATTGAATAATGGAAAAACAATATAAGTGCTATTGAGACTGGAAAGACCATATAAGTCGACTAAAATTTTTTCTCCTTTCCGGAAAAGTATATATAAGTGACCATCGATTTTTGAGACATAATCACTAATTTGTTCAGTAGCTATAGTAAAAAAAATATGTCATTTAGATATGAAATCATATATGCAGCGCTTTAGTTTTATTTGTCATCATTTTCAACACTGATGCGAAACTAAAAACTCGACTTTTCGAAATCATGAAAAGTGGAGATATGTTGTTATTCCGGAAATATATAACCGCCATCTGCCAATTAAACTGTCAATGAATCACACATGTATATTGCAAATAATTTTTTAGTACACTTCCTATTTATACCTTTATGATAATGGCATGGAATTGAACAACGCCAATTAAGGAGTTAAATTCTAATAGTATGTCTGAATTTCCAGTAAAATGACTCAAATTAATTTTCTCTGCATCGCCTATAAGTGAGTATTGGATCTCTTCTCAACGAATATATTCGATAAAAAAATAAGTAGGTTGTCTTTTAAGAAATATTGTAATGTTTGGAATTAAGTTAATTTTTCGATGAACTTAACCGTTATTTCGGTACTAAAAAATTATACACGCACCATCTATAAAAGACTTGTCAAGTTTTATTGTGAACAGTAAAATGCCTTTTCACTAATTAAAAAATTTTTTAGTTAGTGTGTGTAATACAATCGTGTAAAACTAAAGAATTTTGTAACACTATTTTGATGCTAATACGTTTTTAATGGAATACGTAATATGAAGTCAATTACACATATTATAAAAAGTATTTTATTTATTTCAAAAAGTTAAAAGATACACACACACACATTTGATACGTACACATAGTATTAAACGAAATGAATTATACTTGTTTTAGCAAATGTGAAAAACTACAGGGCAAAATGGAGATGTACACAAGAAAAGAATGTAGTCGTTACAATTTACAATAGAAATATTACAATTATTAATGTTTTTATTTTTTATTGATAAACTCTATATGTAATTTCTAATGATAGATCAGATGTTCCTAAGAAATTTTTCAAATCAGTTTGTGAACCAATTTGTTAAAGCAGATTTTACTAAGATATTCAAGATTTTTTTAATAAATACTAACATCAATTTGTTAAAAATTAAAACATAATTTGAATGGCGTAGTGTCTTAATATACCCAGTATCTTATGATCTAGATAAGCTAAACAGGAAGTCACTTTAACTGGAATATCTTTTCCTGCAAATACGTTTCAAAAATGTAAGAAAGGCTTTAAAGTAATATATTACAAAGAAAAAAATTAATTATGATTCTGCTAGAGGTAATTTTGGCTTTAAACAAAAACATGTTACCTAATCTGGTTAATATTGAGAAAATACTATAAATCAATTTAACTATTTATTTGAATTGATCGAATTATTGAGTCAATTTGGTATTCTTAAGGTGGCTCATGCGATTCAGAATAAATAATTTGATTAGCGTACAAATTTTATACAATATATTTCAAATCTTGCTTTTTCATTTCCGCAAAGAAAATATGGGGTAAGCGACCAAAATTTCAAGAAATAAATGTTTGAAAAAGATATGTTTTTGTACACAGTCTTACGGAATCAACCTTAAAAACACTTCTCATATGTGTATAAAAGTATTGATCTCTGAAAAAAAATAGGTGATTATAGATTTCTTCACGGGGATTACGATAGTGCTAAAAAAATGTTAGGTAAGCGATTAAAATAAGAAGAAATTTAATACTAAAGTATTCAAATTGCAGTCAGACGATTTTAGTAATACCTTCTGCGCATGCGTGATAGAAGCCATGTGATTAATCTGGCTCAAAACAATTAGCCGTCACCCGTCGGTCAAACAGTTGTTTGCGGTCTTGCCACATTTAGTTCTTTGATAGCGTAATAAGAAAGTGAAGTTTGCGGGGCGACACATAAAATATTACATTTTTTAATTAAAGTCAAATTATAACTTTATTTATTACTTCGGCGTTTATAAGTCATTCTCAATGTTTTTCATGCAAATTGAGTTCCTAAAATTACAAATATAATCAAGGCACTCACTTAAAGACGACGTTTCGACGCTCAGTTTGTCGCCTTCACTATAACTTTACATAGAAAAAATTAAAATGTTTTAATTTCACTCATGAAAGATATCAGAATTATCAAGCATATCAATATTGCGAGCCGGAGCATGTATGCTCTTCTTTTTTGCGTTTCTTGGGCCGATCTAATGTGACCATTTTTTAACACGGCAACCACGCACATGTTAGCGCAATTTAGAAATTCAGATAAAAACAAATTAGTACATAAAGGAACAAAGGTTGTTAATAAGATATATTATGAAAGTAAATATTCGTGACATAAATTTAGAAGTAGGTGCGAAAATCTATAGAAACGGGCAAAAGAACTCGGAGCGGCCAACGAAAATTGAAAAACGTTCGTTGCTCGATACTTATAGCGGATAAAAAAAACTAAAAAACATCCGTTAGTAGCTTTTTCATCCGGTGATGAGAAAACGAACGCTTTAGGTTCGTTATTAATAGAGAAAAAATGCGAAATATCAAGCAGAATATGCAACCCGTTGTTACTTACTAAAATCTATATATTTAGATTAAATTTGCGAAAAACATACTATTAAGTTTATTCGGTCGTTTATTTGTACACTATTTTTGATGACCAAATATTATACTTTGATATGAGTTAACATGTAAAATTAAGCTGGAAAATTTGAGTTTTCTGTTTTTCGATTACATTAATTTTGACTTTGTGTTAATACCTTGCGAAACAATTATTTGAAAAGACAACTACTTTTTTATAAATGAAGTATATTATTATTTAAAAACACTACTAGATGCTAATTTAAAAAAAAGGCTTAAAACTACTTTGACAACATTTTACACAAATTCAAAATTTACCAAGAAAATCAATATTCATAAATATATTTCTAATCACATTTGTGCACCAAAGAAAAGTGCAGAAATACTGCATTGTATTTTCATCTAAAGTTATTAACTAAATTGTGAAAACAATTACTTTGTATTCTTGTCAAAACGAAAAAAAATGTTCTAACATTTTATGTTCTACGTGAATCCTTCGTAAAATCATTCTTCAGTAAAACGTAAAACTTTGTTAAAAAAGGAATCCGAATTTGAGCAGCTTATTGAAATAAAAATGTTATTAATGCCTATATTACTGCTCATATTTTTTCCTCGGCATATATTAGTATGTAAATATGATTGGATATCTATTTTAAATCAATGGATTGTAAATGACATGTCCGTTAATCAGGTTGCAATTTTTGTCAACAGTACTAATATCATGCATTTACAAAAGTATAATTCTGTTTTTAAAAAGATATCTAATATAAAACCAAGTATTTCAATCGACATCGCAAGTAATACCACTGAAAGAATAACTTCATCTATTTTTGATAACCCGAGAAATGTTTTGCTTTACTTGATTTTATATAGCGATTTTTACAATGGCATTTTAGAATTACAATATACCATAGATTATTTAGTACAGTTATCGACAAAATCAACACGACCTCATTGTTTAATAATATTTTTTACAAATAATAAAAGCTCAGTCGATGAGTATAAAAAAATTTTAAAATACGCTTGGATGAAAAAATTTTTAGACTTTACGATTCTTGAAATACATCAAAATAAAAGTCTCAGACCGTTACTTCATTTCTACAATCCATTTTACGACACATATGAAGAAAAATATTTGAATTCACAGGTAGCTATTTTTCCTGAAAAATTGAAAAATGGTAATAGATATCCAATGAATATTCCTCTTTGTAATTTTTATCCTTTTATATACGTGAAAACTGATGAAGAGGGTAAAGCTACTAGTGACATGGTGACCGCTGTTAATGCTGATATTTTGACAGTGGTCGAAACAATGAATTTCTCATTTAATTTTATATTTAATGAACGACACGAAAATGTCAGAGATTATTATAACAAATCCATGAGAATGTTGGCACAAAACGAAGCAAATTTGATTCCCATAGCAGCACCAACTTGTCTTATCGAACAAACTCCCAATTCATCTTCTGTTTTAACTTTGGAATCCGAACAAGCATCCAATTTGGTAGGAATTGTTCCACTAATATTTCAAGACAAATTATATTTTCCAGTTGGATTAATATTATATTTATGTGCTATTCCAACTTGCATTGCTTGCTACTGTCTGATCATTAATTTATTGAAAATTTATAACAAGCCTTGGGAAATATTTTATGTTCTGAGACTCTTATTCGGAATTCCAATTTATACGCGTCCTCGCGCATTAGTTGACAGAATCACTTTCGTGAACATTATATTATTTTCTATACCATACTCCGTAAAGTTTTACTCAATCTTCTTGGATATCAATATGGTTCGTGAAGAAATACCTTTGAATACTCTTCAAGATATCGACGAATCAGGTCTGAACTTGTCTGTGAATAGTGTGTACTGGGATTATGTTTTTGGTACTGATAACGAGTTCATTCGGAATATGGAACATAAAACGACGAAACTTGGTGACGTTGCAACTTGCGTGGATGATTTGGCCCGCGGTAATCCTTCAGTGTGTATTACTGTAACGTCCTTCGCCAATTATTACGCCCAGAGATATATAAATGTAAAGGGAAAACCTATTATGAAGGTAATAAAGGCAGTGTTTTATCTGGATAAAGCGATGTATGTGGTTGAACAAGCATCACCGTATTATGTGAAGATCAAGATGATTTTACAGGCGATTCAGGAAGCCGGCATATCCAAGATGCTGAAGAAGCGACCGACGCCTGTGATAGCGCCTGGTGATATGAATATGAAGAGTGAAAACTTTGTTGATAACGTCTTTTTAATTCAACTTGGTTCTGTTCTGAGTGTAGGATATGCCACGTCACTTATTGCCTTTTTAATTGAAATGATTACACCAATAATTAAAGCAAAATTTTAACGTAAATTTAATAAAGTATTTGCATAATCAATATTTATGCATTCGTTAGTTTAACATTACGAATAATTCTAATAGAAAAGCTTTATGTAAGAAGAGTAATCGTATTTCGTATAGTTTAATGTTATCTTTGATGTATTAAGCTTACTTAAAGAGTATGCTACTGGAGGGTCAGGAATTTTACTTAAAACTTCAGAATTTTACAAGAAAGCTACAATAGAAGACCGTGATACTTTAAAAAACTCGAGGTACAAATATTTATAGTTCATTAGCATCAGAAATAATCATTATTTTTTATCTTGTTTAAGAAAATAATAAATACATCAATACTTTTCTAAACAATAATAAATAATCTATCGCGTTTATATGAACGTAAAAATGAAAAAAAAAAATTTTTAGTTATCTGAAGTCCTCTTCATGAGTCTTATGTAGCTCTGCGTTGCTGCGTTAGTAAGTACTTTAGGTAAAATGGGTTTACGCTTAGTAACTCGCGTAGCAACGGGGACCAATAGTCTTAGGTGGGTTGCGAACCACCAGAGCTCCAATGAGAGAAAAAAAAATAAAAAAGCTTTTATTGATTGCTGCTACAACTATATAAGATTTTAAAATTGAGCAAAATAAAAAAAAAATCTTAAAATATGAACCAAATGAAAATGCAAATGATCATCTTTGTAAATTTTTAACATATTTTACTTGTTCAATTTTAAACTATCATAACTTTAATAAGTTTCTTTTTTCTAGTTTCATTTTCTACTTTTAATGTTGTATGTGTGATGTTTTTAAATTGTTATAAGAAATCAAGCTTTTTAAAAACATTTTCTTAAAATCAGACTAAAAGTATCAATAGCTCAAGTTTCTTTTAAAGCGTTACTGGCCAGGTACTTATACTCACCTAGTTAATATCTATTAATTGTAATGCAATTATACTCATATTATAAGAAAATATTGTGTATATGAAAAATAAAATATTAAAAGATCACTTTAAACCTTTTTATTTTAGTATAGTACTTTAACATAGTGTTTGAATAATAATTATTATTCTTGATCTAATTAATGTTTTTTAATAAATAAATATATATTCATTTTACAAAATTACTTATGCATATTCAAAATTATATACGTGAGTCGCGCTCATTGAGGCTTCAAGTTTGAATGTAAGTCGATAGAGTATATTTTAGTTATCGACTATTCTTTCTGTTTAGTCGACAAGAGAATTACTTTTAAAAAACACTACATTTTTCACTAAATTATTATCTCCAAAATGTTATCTAACTGATGGTAGTTTTATACTATAGTTTGTATAGTTTTAAGATATTAATAAATCTAGATTGATGCAAAAACTTAAAAACTAAATAATTTTTTAAATCTCTTCGGTAAAAAGAAACCAAGGCAAACGTACGGAATAGTTTCTGATGTGTGCTGGACAGCCAATGTTTTTTCTTGATTTTCATGCACGATTAAAAAACTATCCGGCTCAGACCGCTAAAAATTCGGCTCAACGCTCATATCAGCTGTACCGCAGTAACAACTATTTTTTCTATCTTCTGTTTTTCATACAACAATCTATATTAATTTCACGTCAAATATGTTTGAAATTCATTTATAAATATAAATCAGGCAATTAAGGTACTAGTACCGCCTAGAGCGGTGAAAAATAAACAAGAAATTTAAATATTTTTTTTCTCAGCTTCTTTATTAGATATCATTACAAATTTTTTTTTATATTATCATTTTAGTCTTCAAGTTTATAAAAAAATTTTTTTTAATTTGTAGTTTCATCTCCAGAGGGCGTCAAAGTTGACGTTTAAAAGAAAGCCGTGCCTCATTGCGAACAGTTAATCTCAGAATTGATTTCAAATTTTTCGACAATTTTTTTTTTTTTTTATCGTTTTTTTACATAAGGTGGTGAATTTCTATATAAGAGCATTTCCTCTTTAAAACCTCGTTGGAATTTTTTGTTTCAGATTTACCAATCCTGAGATTAGCTGTCCGCAATGAGGCACGGTTTTTTTTAGACGACAACTTTGATGTCCTCTGGAGATGAAACTAAAAATTAGAAAATTGAATAAAAAATTTTTTTTTTAAACTTGAAGACTAAAATGGTAATATAAAAAAATTTGTAATAATATCTAATAAAGAAGCTGAGGAAAAAAATATTTAAATTTCTTGTTTTTTCACCGCTCTAGGCGGTACTAGTACCTTAAACTAACTTTTTTCTATTGTGCCTAAATGAATTTATCATTTTTGTGAATATTGCTTAAATAAGTATGAATTTATTTTAATAATAAATAATGTTTCAAAATGTTCTATTTTATTAAAAAATAATTTAAAATTTACGATGTGATATCTAGTAGTTGTGTGAACAAAATATAATTTGCATATTTAATCTAACAAGTGTAAATCAATATTACTCCATATTAATCAGACCGTTATGAAATAGGAATTAAAATTGAGAACAGGATGCCATAGTTGCAGAACTTTTTCCTGTAACCATGGTACAGGACCGAGCCTGATTTCCAACTTAAATATCTTGCTCAATTCCTACCATTCCCTATACTTATCTACATTGGTTTTCACGTCAATTTAAATATAATCTAGCGGCTTACATTCAAACCTTGATGATCACACCGGTTCTCGTCCGATCACCGAAGTTAAGCATCAATGGGCGCGGTTAGTACTTGGATGGGTGACCGCTTGGGAACCCCGCGTGACGTAAGTCTCTTTTTGCTTTTTTTCACTTTTGATTTACAGAATAGGTAGTCTAAACTTATACTGCAATAATATCGTAGAAAGTAATGTACACTGAGGAAGAAAAATTCACGTAGACGTTTACTATTATATCGCTTAGTTATTGGAATATAGACGCGCACGCGTACACGTCTTATATAGATATATTTTAGTAAATGTGCTTATATCGTATTAACATGTTTTTTTATAACTATGATAGCATAAAATTATCTCATTTTGTATATACATTTTTGTACTGTTGAATTTTATTAATTATTGTACTTTTTTTCACCTAAGATTAAGCATAATTCCAGTCCAAAAAATATCCACATGTATACAAAAAAATAGTAGGCCAGCAACTATATTTCTAGAGCATTTTACATATTTTTATTTATTAATTATACTGATAAAATCATAAAATGAGTTTTTTTTAATGTTTTCTGATAATTTCAAAAAGAACGATTTTACAATTACATAGTCTTTATTTAAGATTTAGTGTTTTTTTCAATTTTACTTTAATTTCGTACACAGATATAAGCAATTAGTAAGCACAAATAATAATGTAATCAAAATATTATATTGGTATGAAATATAATGATTAAATGCAAAAAATTAAACGAAACATAAATGCACGATGTTCGTCTACTCCGAAAATCTTCCCTTTGACCTCTCAAAACGCAACAGAATGAGTTTTCTTCTATAACAATAGACCTCTGCAAAGTATCTTTCTTGCAATTAGACACGCACATAAACTCTCAATTCATGTGTTCCACTTCTTTTCTAAACTTTCTATACCTCTACAGTGTAAATATAGATTAAACATAACGAGAAAAGACAAAAATAAAAAAATTAACAATAATTATAAATATACAAAAAATAAACCTAAATTCTCCTATATAAAAATTGTTATATTAAATTTAATGTAATGTATATGAAGCATCATTCATATACGAATTATTGAAATTTCACGTAATCTTAATGAAATTTCAAGTACATTTCTATGAATTTTCATAGTAATTCATTAAATTTCCTGAATAATTTATTAAAAATAAGTTTCTTTACAGTAAAATACGTTTCATATACAAGAAACTTGAATTTATTGTGCAATTGTATATTAAAAATGCATTAAATTTGAGAACATTTTTAACAGTATATATATATTCCATCGTTATAAATATAATAACCAACAGCGAAACAATAACCTCACGACCTTACCTTCCCCCGATAACACGAATCATCCACTTCTACAGTCATCAAGCAAAAGCTCAGCTCTACGGATAACCTACTACTCGACTTTAAACCACTTACTCCGGTACCATCCGCGTCGCGTCGCCGCTCTCGCTACCACCCACACACGCACGCCGCACGGTCGCGTTAAAAAAGAACAACGCGAGAACCAGCTGATCTGCCGCCGCCGTCGTCAAATGGAAGGGGGAGAGCGGAGGCGCGCGCGCCTCTCTCTCTCTCTTTCTCTCTCTCTTCCTCCATGTACACATGCTCTCTCTCCGGGCCGCAGCTCGTCGTCGCTAGTCGCGGCTCTACCCTACTCGGTGCCGCTCGCGTGTGCAGCAGCGGCCGCTCGCGCGTGCACTCGTCCGTCTCTCTCGCGCGTGCACAGACCTCTCGTTCTCTGTGTATGGGTATATATATATGTATATATAAATACTATATATATATATTTGCACGTACGTAATAATATATATACGCTATTACTATTGAACAGAATCACGGTTCCGCGTCATCGACATTTATTATTATCGTACCGCAGTGCGCGTGTGTACCGTATATAACCTACGCTCGTATATAGGATCATCCTCCTCAAGGGCGAGGCTGCTGCTATACTGCTGCGGCACGAGGGAGGCGAGAGAGAGAGAGACAGATAGAGAGGTGAGTGAGAGTTTTAGGTTATAAACGCGCCGCGAGTTGCTGGCTGCTGCTGCTGCTCTCGAGGGAGTATGCGCATGAGCTCCTCGGGGCTGCTGTCATTCTGTGAGAGAGACGAAGAAAGCTGATGCTTTGTGTGGGTGGCGTTAGGATATCCACGTGAGTGTGTGCATATAATGTATGTTGTACACGATCAAGCAGCTCAAAGTTGACAGATGACGTTGAGGCTATTAAGGATGACAGGGGGGGTATGTTACGAAAGGGATAAATAGAACATGCCGACAGGTCGCGTTACTATGGAATTTTTCGACCAAAACGCGCACGTGTACTTACACGTCGTATATATACAGTTATATGGGACGTTCGCCTTAATCTACAGCGAATCAATCCTTAGCTGTCAGACGCCGTGAGTGTGTATGTGTGTGTGTGTATGTGTATATATACTGTTCTGCTCGTGGGAACTAGTATATACCGGCGTGTGTATACAAACAGATACTGCTACACGTCATCCCCTTCTATCTCTAGTTTCTTGAGAAAAAAATAGAGACCACATTGAGTAAACAAAGCCGGTGATTTTCGCGGTATCACACGTATCGGATGGATAAAGTGGCAAAACACAGACCGGCTAAACGTGTGTGTCGAGGGAGAGATCGGCGCGCAAGAGGTGACTGACACCTGATGCGTCAATGACCATGCCGGCGCTGCCGCCACCGCCGTCGTCGCGTGCTATCTTTCCCTGGCGTGTATATATATATATAAAGCGTATATGGTATCTCTTACGTGCTCTCGCTCGGGTTACGCTTGCTCCGCTATAGTGCGCCGCAAGTGAACGTACGTATATATAAGTACACACATACATACATACACAGCATATACCGGAGAGCGGTAATAACACGTTGTGGCTACCGGAGAGAGGATGCTGTAATTTTTCAAAGCGCTGTGTTTTTATATACAGGACTTTTAGAGGAGTTATTAAAGAGAGAGAGAGAGAGAGAGAGAGAGGGAAGGATGTCGCGTTTGTTTGGGTATGTTATTTTTAGCGGTTGGATGGTTGTGCGACAGTTGTAGGTCTTATATAGGTGACTGCGCTTATTTTTTTTTTCTCTGTTTTTGGAACATAATAGAGTCGTTTTTTCGGGGGGATTCCCCCATATACTTGTGATTTGCGTGTGAATGTAAAGATTTATATCTGTAATCGCGTAACTGTATTTTTTTTACGCGCGCGCGCGCGTGCGTGTGGATTGTGTTAGCTTATAGGAAGTTAGAATCGGCTATTATACGGTATGAATGTGCATGGCGGCGGCGACGGCGGCGTGAGAAGAAAAATGTATTTTTAAAAGGATCGCGTTTGATTTGGGAATGCGATTAACAGTTATAATATATATACAGGTATAGAGAGGGCTGAGTAAGAGGGCGGCATCCGGTGCGTATACACACGTGTTTCCATAAATTAGCTTGGTTATATTGATTATTTCGTTCGCGCATATACGACGTAATCTCTGATTCTGTATAGGGCAGGTTCCTTTGATATTCAAAATTCCGGTATGAAAGAGATGTGTCATTGTAGCGTGATGAATATGTTATATATACGTTTTAGTGTATAGAAAATATATACATACGCGAAACAGGTCAAGTTGAAGGCTTATCTTTTTTCTCTCTATGTATATATATATATGTGTACTCAAAGTCGCGGCGAGATTGTAGTCTCATGATTTCTTTCATTGAAGGCGACATTAATACCGGTTATTTTCACGTAGTTAGCGGTAATGAGGGGGAATTAATATTGTGTTGTGCGGTTAAAGGGACGCGGAGAGGATGG
>JAWWEQ010000010.1:9995646-10012405 GCA_035583055.1 Torymus tubicola
TTTATAATTTATTGGTTAAAATTAAAGAATATATTCGAAATCGAACGAGAATAGCACTATTAGATAAGTCCAGAGTTTCCGACATAACGACATACGTCCATACTTTTATCAGTTCTTACTTGGTTCTAATGCAACAGAAAATGTATAACCTACTCATGCCACTGTGTAAATATGTTTTAAATGTGTCAATTGACTAGTACAGTATTGCGTCCTATTTTCTTTCTTCCGATCTTACATATAAGTTTGAACATTAAAACCCATTTTTCCGGGAAACTTGAAAAGTGGACTTATGTCGTTATGCCTCGGAGCCACAGATATTGATAAACAGATAATGTATAAATTAGATTGTATTATTTTACGGATAATGTAGATTACGTAAAAAAAGTAATAAAGTTAAATTGATTTTCCTCCAAAGGTCGCATATTAAACAATCATAACGTAATCATATATATATAATTCAATTATTCACTTTACAGTCAATATCTTTCCGCACGATACCAAACTCATTATACGCGCGTGTGTGTGTATATATATGGTATGACCACAAGTCGTGATAATCTATCTAGTACATATCACATCGCAAGCGCCAGGGAACGATCAAACGATGAGATCGGGCATGGTATAGTAGCCGACGGGGAGCCGTGACGCGTATATCACTATCAGCCACCGCAGCTACCCCACGCGACATACGCGTTATACCCCCGCTTTACCTGCTTCGTGGTGTCTTGAATGCCTATATATACATATATACACGCGCACTCGTGAGGATTATTCCTGTTGCTGTAAGTATAAACCTCCTCCTGGCTGCTGCGGCGGCGGCGGAGAAGAAGAAGAAGAGGGGTCGCAAACGGGGAAAGAGAGATGCGATATATATATATATATATATATATACAGCGTCTTGCTATCTCGCTCTCGTCTTTGTGTCCTCCATGGGCCCTTTGCACGTTCTCCTCTCTCGTTCCCTCTCTTGATCCTCTCCCTATTCATCTTTTACTTTTTACGAAGACGATGCGCGCGTGCGAGCGCTACTCGCTCTGCTTTCCTTCTTTTGCGAGAGAGAGAGAGAGAGAGAGCAGCCCTCTTCCTAGTTGTCCCTTTTATCCCTTTTCTCGCGCTCTTTATATTCATGGTCGCGCGCGCGCGCGAGTGTGTATGCCTTTTTTTTCTTCGTCTGTCCCGATGAAGTGAATCGCGGCAAGCTTTTTCCTTTGGTTTCTTGTTCTGCTTCTTCGGCTGCGTATTGAGAGCGCGCTACTTGCTGATCTTTTTGCTGCGCACGCATGAGATGCGGCGAACTCGGCTTATTTGCGCCCTAATGTCCTTTATTAAGACTTGTATGGCTGTAAGCAGATACACCGGATATTTTTCAAATTAAATATTTGTACATATAGTTAAATTATATATATATATATATATACTTTTATTATAACTGCATATAATCTATAAATTTTTAATGAAACAGTATATATTAATTAAAGTATATCTTGTGAAAATAACACAATAACGCGGTAGCATTATAAATACTAAAATGTAATTTATGACATTGTTGAAACAAAAGAGTTGTAAAGTTCTACGTGGTTATATATGTATAGAATATAAAGTTAGCTGTATGCAAATACCGCTTGATTTTTTTACATCAATCTATAAATATATTAGCTTGCGAAATAGGCAAAAAGTAGGATCAGCGCGCATAAAACGTGAGACTGCCATCAATCAAAAGCCGTAACCTCACCCACACGTTTACACTCATTGAGCTCTCTACTGCAGATCTTCCGAGCCGCGTCGAATACACATACACACACACTAAGACACTTGCGTATATACATGCGCGTTGTGCATTCATTCTTCTTTATCCCCCTCGAACAGTTCTCTTTCTTTCTCTCTCCCTCGTTCTCAAAGTGCTCCTTTTTTCCTGCCGGGCTTCTCGCGCTGCTCGCAAAAAAGCCTCTATACTCTCTTCCCGCTGAAAGGACTGTCTCGGACAGGCGCAGAGAGTATGCGACACTACGTTACGCCCGAGATCGCTGCCACTGCCGCCGCCGTCGCCACGGCTGCTCTGACATACTTTGTATGTTAATGCCACATATAATGTCGGTCGTGTGTTTCTCTTTTCGGCGTTTATATCGGTTTCTCGGGTCTCTCGTTCCGCAGCAGGGAAGAAAAGATTCGCGGTGAGACGCGCGTGTGTGTGTGTGTATATATATATATTTGCTGAAGGATGAATATAAATTAGGCCAAGCGTTTTGCGCGTCTTAAATTTTAATAAATGTTTGAAATGTAGTTTTCAGCCATTTAATTAGTCGGATTTATTCTCGTGGCTGAGCCGAGTTATGGGATTGAGGGTGTATGTACCGGACGTTATATATTTAGCGTACTCACGGTATATAAGTAATAAGTTCAACTGGGAAGATGTGATCTTTTATGGAATGAAAATGTAAGTTTAAAAATTATTTACGTTAATTACTCTTGTAATCTTGTCACGGAGCGGTGGAGTGCTCTGAAAGCAAGTTAAAATTACAATATATACATGTATGTTTACACACATACAATATTCGTAAAAAGTAAGAAATGTTCAGAACGGCTAAAACGTATATATAAAGAACATTTATCGTCGACGAAGGATTTGAAAAAATCCCAATATGATTTCATTTGAAAAACTATACGTTTCTTAGACACATGTACCATGTCGATTATCTTTCTCATCTTTCACAAGTAGGTTTTTCCGAGTCGAGTAAGACAAGTACATAAAATTGAAATTGATAACTTCCTCTATTAGTATTCTAAATGCAATGACGGCTGCAAAGTAAATTACACTGGCAATGGAATTTTCGAATCAAGATTGAAAATTTCTTTAAATAAAAATAACCACTTTGTTTTATAATCCTGCAATGTCGCTTACCTTTGGTATCTGTACTAGTTTTGCGATCAGGTCCTCTATGCAAATAACACTAAATAAATAGCCTTCGTTCGACACTAAATAACAAACGCAAAGAGAAAGAGAGACAGACAACAGCAGAGTTAAAACGAAGAAAAATACATATAGTGAGCAGAAGTCCGGAGGGGGGGGGGGGAAGAAACACGCGATAGCCACCGTTTTACGACACCCTGACGTTCGCCGCGCGGAATTACCCGCAGAGATGCAGAAGGAGGAGGAGAAGGAGAAGAGCTTCTGGATTCGCGATATTTTCCACTTGCTTATTCAATACAGCGGAGAATTCGCGCTTTAATCCTGCGCACACGCGTCGTCGGCTTGTCCCGGTAATTTAGTGGATTTCCTCTCGCGGGCGTTTTGCCCGTGTACGCACATATATAAGAGATGCAACGCGTGTGCTTTTGTCGCTGCGTTCTTACGCGCGGACGGCTACGAAAAAAATCCCCTGCCACTGGATTTTTCGATGTGCGCGGTGGCTGCGAGCACGACGGAAAAATCCGATGTTCGCGCGCGCGTTCGCGCATGAATTGAATTGAGAGGATGGTTCGGCTGTTTATGGGATATCGCCGACGTGATTGGTTTGCGCGTAAATACGCGTGGTTCATTCAAATTTATTCAGATACGTTTCTTTCCTTGAAAGATATAATATTACTAATTTACGGTTTTTTAGAAATAGTATTTGTGAAAAAGTTTCTACATTTTTTCTTCATTTAGAAAAATTATATAGTTTGAGTTTAACTATGAAAAGTATGTAATATTATATTACTGCTATGGCATTTACTAAAATATAACCATGATGTAATTCTTTAATCATTTAATAATATAGAAAGCTGTCTTACCATATATTGCCTACTTTACAGGAATTATAACAACATTTCCAAAATTATGTACACATCAACGTATTTTAATATAACTCTCTATCGCAGATATATACTCACACACACACACACAAAACGTTATACTATTTCGTTTAGTTCAACATATGAATGGAATCGGTCTCCGCTCTCTCCTCCATTCATCGCTCCATACACGCGATGCTCTCGTCCACGTGCGCAACACGCCACAGCCTATATACTCCTCCATACATATATACCATCGCGGAAAAGCAACCCTACCCTTCCCCGCGCGGCTGATCCGGCGATGGCACGCTCTCGTCAATCCGGGCACGTCCGTCTCGCGCGCCGCGTAATAAAGACGTAATCGCGGCCCTCGTCGTCGCTCGCTCACCCGCGCGACTGACGTCTCTCCTTCGCCTCTCTCCCTCTCTCTCTCTCTCTCTCTTCCTCTCCCTTTCCCCGCGTGGTAGCATATCGCGGCGAGGGCTATGAATCGTCTTCGCTCCCGCGACAAGGCTTATGGGACGGCGCTGTATATATTGTTCTCGCTCGCACGAAAGAGAGAGAGAGAGAGAGGAGAGAGCGAGACGAAGGGAGAAATGTAAACGCAAAGCGCCTGCGCTCCTGTGTGTGCACAGCAGCAGCAGCCGCGCGCAGGAGCGATGCAAAGACGGTATAAATAAGCGGCTGTCGTTTGCGGAAGGAGAAGAAAACGGCCGCGAAAGCGAAGAAAAAGACGCCCGCGCGCGCGGCTGTCCTCTGCTGCGAGCGCGCGAGAGCAGGGAAAAAGGAGTAGAACGAAGGGAGAAGCAGGAGAGAGAGAGAGAGAGAGAGAGAGAGAGGAAGCCAGAGGAATAAATAAAATCGGGGTGGAGCGCAAAGGCACCCCGATTCCAGCTTCGATTCCTTTGCACGGGCGCGCGCGCGCTTCCTCCTCTTCTTCTTGTTCTATACCCGAGACGTCGCCTTTGCCTGCTCCTTTCCGCGTATGCATATATACACACAGCGGTGGCGGCGGCGGCGCAAAGCCAGAAGCCTTTTTGCATTGGAAAGTCGTCGTCGTCGGTCGGCACGGGGGCCTTCCTTTATTTTTCCCCCCTTTGTCTCTCGCGATATATAAACGCAGGTGCACACGCGCAAGCGCGCGCGCGGAGGCATATCTTCGAGGGCTGAATGGAGCTGAGAGCGTATAGCAGTCGGAGATTATGTGGAGCGCTAGAAGTCGGGGGCTTGCAAGGAGAGTGCGAGTTAACGAGCGCGAGCTTTGTCGGGATAAGTCATAAGTCGCTATATGCGCGTTGGCTTTTGCTTCAGGGGGGGCTGCTGCTTATTTCTTGAGTGCTTGTCATGTATATAATCATAAGTGCAAGCCTCTATATATATATATATATATATATATATATATATATATATATAGAGAGAGAGAGAGAGAAAGAGAGAGAGAGAGGAAAATGAGTTTGTATGCGTGTATGTATATCTGCGCTCTTCTTACCGTCATTTCAATTATAATGAGATGCGCGTGTATACTTTGGTGATTTACCCGATAACGTACTTGTTGTTGTTGTGGTTCTTTCAGCATGTGCAGTAACTACTAATTTGAAAATTTCAAGTGATGACAATTATTTTGTAATACAGACAGTATCTAGCGCGTGATTTTCAAAGTTATTTATATCACGCTAATCATTCGAGTATCAAAGCGGTACTTTGCGATCCACGATGACATGCCAAAATTCAATGTCTCATTACAAGCAAGAAACATCTGATTTATCGCATTATAGATAGCGAGACGAATCTGATGGGGTGTAAGAGACTTCTATTCGCATTTTATGTAACGGCTATTTTCTTAACCAGATCATAAGATTTTGTAAAAGATTAACCAAGTTTTTGCATTGACTTAAAAACTTGAGAAGTCACTTATGACTTTGAAGCTTAGAAATTCCTGTAGCCGTATTATGTTGTTCTATTAACGGGTAAAAATATAGTGAGGAAAATATTTTTTTAGTGTTTGAATATATACTAATGCATTTTTATTATAAGTACAATTTCTCAGTGCTTACAAAACTATCAAATTTTGTTTAAAGTCAGTGAATCATATATATAAATGTTCTTATTATTGATATCTTAAAATAATTTACCAGAAGAAGAATGAATAAGAGTGTCATATTAAAATTAAAAAAAAAACTAACAAAAATAGAGAAAATAAGTTTAAATTAAATGTCTGTGGCTTTCCAGAATAACGATATATCTTGTTCTGATTACATGATGGATAACTATTCAAACGTACAGAAAATCATATAAAATCGATTTTTAAAAATTTGTCACTTATGTGGTTTTTCCGGAAAGCCACAGATATTTTTCTTCCAGAATTTCACGATATTTCATATACTAGTCATCTCTAAGTGCGCATTTGTATTTATAGCTAGCAACCCATTACTCCCACCAATCAAATCACGAATAAAATGATTTCACAATAAATTCATCATTTTTTTTAAGATAGAGTATTTTATGCTTAATTTTAAACATACATAAATTGTAAAGAAAAAAAACTTTTCAATTTTAGAAAAAATAAACGAAAGCATGAATTTTTTAGATATTTTCTTTTTGAAATGTTGGAATATGACACTTGTTGACTGAATATAGTACACGAATGGATTTTTTTTCATGAATTCTTTGTGATACTCTATCCAATATATGGTATTGGTTAACTGAACTGGGATTTCTGTTCAAGAAGTAATTTTGATTCTTTAAACTATACCGGATACCAAAGTACTTACAAGAGAGAACTATCACTCTGCATACAAGAAACTTATTTTAATGAAACTTTACGTTTGACAGATCGAAAAATGATTTTTTTCAAAATATGAGTTATCTCATCTCAAAGGTGCCTTTTTTATTTGAAAACCAAATCTCTGTTGTTACATGTAGTACCTTAGTTATAACTTTGCAAGAAGTTTTGATACAGAAATAATAAGAAAGGTTATATGCTCAAATTAAAGCATTTAATAAAATAAGCTCAAATTAAATGCTTTAATTTGAGCTTCGATTTGTAATACAAAAATGTAAATTCCTGGAAATATTGCTGAGAAAAATGAAAATTTTGATTCACTGTTTTACTTTATTTTTCATTGCTTATAACCAAAGCTCAAATGAAAACTTTTTCACTCACTTTTATCATAGTTCAGAATAATGACCAATAAAAGAGATATCATTTTTCAATAAAACCTTATATTTCGAGAAAAATGCTTTATAGAAACGAATAAATAAAACTGGATTTCATTTTTCAATGCCAGAAATCGACCCTTAAAAGTTCTCTTCTTATTATCTCCCAAATTATTTGGAATCTAGTAATCTGTATGTATACACAAAATATATAAAGAATCTTATCTTTCGTGCATTCTAAATTGTATATGCAACAGTTATTAATAAATTATTTAGTATAATAATTGTTCAAAATTTTATAATGGTCCTTCCTAAACTCGAGCAATTCGGAGAACTTAAGCTCTTAACTCTGACTCTCAGCTTCGCTCGCAAACCGCAACACCTCCGGAACTCGACTCGTACAAATCAAAAGAACCGTCCCTCTCTATCAAGCGAGAACTGCCGGCAAGCGGCGGCGGTGGCAGCAGTCGCGCTCGCGCGGCACGATTCCGCGACTTCCTGTAAAATAAGACCTGACGTGCGCACGCGCGATCCATTCCCTTTCTCTAACATCGCAAAAATACATCCGCGGCAAAGTGACGTCGCGCGCGGCCGACATAAGCACCGCCGCTGCCGCCGCCGCGGGGGCATTTTTCACCGGCGACCCTTATATAAACAAGACGCCTTATCTCTGCCTCCTTCCCTCTCCCTCGACGCTAGCCGAACGCACTATTTGCATCGGCCGTGCGGCGGCGACGCAAGCGAGATATACGTGAGGCTAGCTTGCTTCGTCTCTCTCTCCCTCTCGCTTCTGTCTTTTCTCTCCCTTTCGCCGCGCCAGGGGGAACAGAAGCGGAGGCCCCCAGCATGTTTATTGGCGCATCTCTGAGTCTTAAATCTTTATGTTGTCTCTTCGCGGCGGCGGCGGCGACTGCTGTGGCCAGGCCCGCGTTTCTCTCCCTTCGTTCGCTCTCCTTGTTGTTTTCTTCGGTTTTGCCTACCGGAGGAGCGAGGTAAGAGAGTACAGGAGAGAGAGAGAGAGAGAGAGAGAGAGGGCCAATAATGCGCTCGATGCAACCGAGATGACGATGGAAAAGAATCGGGGGAAATGTGGGCAAGTATGTATATTTATGGTTTGGTAAGGATAAAAGGTGGAAGGCGTATATCTGCTTCGAAATATATCGCACCTTTTTGGAATTGTCCACGGGAAATCTGGAGGTAGGAGTAAAAAATTAGAAATTTCTGTTAGCTCATTTTTATTTGAAAATTCGGGTGAATAATAATTTTATAAAATTGCATTGTTTAACATGTTTCTTACACAAATGCCATCATACATACGCAACATAAGAGTGCAGATACGATTGTATTCTATTAATTATATTTAAAAACAAAAATTTATGTTGTTCTATAAAAAAAAATTTAATTTTAATATAAAGAACATAAATTAATTTCTTTAACGCAGGTTCAATTATTCCCAGAAGCTCCTACAATCTTTCATTTTTACCAACTCATTAAATCCACTCGCGCACAAAAACGAAATTTTTCCCCAATAATGCGCGGAACTAGCGCAGCAACCTTGCGCATGCATCCTCTTTGCTGTACGCGCAAAAGGAGCAAGAACGTCGAGATATGCATAAGTAGTATACTCACGCTTGCTTGCGACCATTATATAGACCAGCCGACTGCTGCTGCTGCTGCTGCTGCTCGCGGAATCGAAGAAACGCTCGCGATATATACGCTCGATGCGAAAGAAAGAGAGAAAAATAAGAATCCGCGCGCGCTCGGGGTGTGCTGCTGCTGCCGCCGCCGTGCAAGAGATATATCTCAAAGGCCGCGCTCGCGCTTCCTCTCTTTCTTCCAGACCTCGAAAAATCGTCGTGTGTATATATATGTATATACCTATACCTTTGCACACACATACACAGTAAACCTGCGAAGAGAGAAGGAGAAAGAGAGAATAGCGAAAGGACGAACGCGTCCACCGCGTTACGCACGCCGCCACGCGGGAGCCAAAGGGGCGGCGCACGCGCGAGCGCATCCTGCGTATATATATATATATTCCTTTTTTCGCTCGTTTTTGCAAGAGCTGTGCGCGCGGTTCGTCGTTTTTTCGGTTCTCCCTCGCGTATACGCCAGCTTCCCGCGTATGGAGGAACGAAGACTACTTGCGGAGTGTGCACTAAGAGGGAGGAGGAGGAGGAGGGTTCGCTCTGCGTTTCGTTGCCGTTTTGGTTTTTTTATTCTTTATCCGCGAGCTTTTGTACAAGCGGCGCGGATCTTATAGGTCTTTGTCTTAAATTATTTCTCCGTTTAATTAGAGCAGAAGGAAGGGTGATTGTTTTGGTGGTCGAAGACGGCGTATAGTTAGTGTAGCTTGGAAGAGGGATATTATGCGTGTGAAATGCTCACTGTTTAGGATGGTTGAGAGTTGAAGTCAAGTGTTAAAAATATCATTGTTTTGAATGGGAATAATAGATCGATTGTTATCTATTGTGTCGATTCAGCTTTTTTTCTAGCTATTCAGGTGGTATTCGTGAATTAAAATTATAAATATATATCAATAGAGATTTATTATATATTTGGATATAGCATCTCTCGTGGAGAAATGTCATTTTTCTTCTATTTGTGAAACGATATTTCGAAATTGCTAAACATACTAGTGAATGTTCAAATAATTGTCTCATAAATGCGGGAGTAAAATAGATAATTTCTACCAGGGATGTAACGAAGAATTTTCTTCGTTTGTTTATTTTAAATAATAAGAAGTAACATAATATAAAGTTAGCTTCATTTAATTTGTTTTCAAGTTTAAATAATTTACCAACACAAAAATATCCGTCTGCAATGTATAATAAATATATAAATATCGGTATAGTATCTAAATTAAGAAAGCAATACATGGATACTGCTTTTACATTAATCACAGCTTTTTCAATCGACACGATATTCATATAACGAATATTAATAAACTGCTGTTAAAATATAATTACTTACAAGTGACTATATATTTTATCATACATACACCATAAATTAATCTAAACTTTCCTTATCATTAACAATCTTACATAACTGATCTTAAAACGCTCTCACTTTTCGATCCACTTTATACACAGTACATACAACTATTATAAGCCATTTCTCTCTCTCGCATGTTTGCGCTTAGCCGCACATACACACACACACACACACACATGATTGCGCAAAACGCCAGACGGCATTATAATTTTCAATAAACCCATGGGCGCACGCATGCGCATGCCCTCGTTGGTATATAAATCTCGTCCTTTCTTGTGTGTGCGTGTGTGTGTGTGTGCTCCACATCAAACTGTAATACATCACGCAAGTGTGTCAACCTTTGCCCCACATATTATAAAGCCCACGCGCGCTCGCACGCAGGCCGAAAAGAAATCGCTATATACGCTCAATTAATCGATCAATCATCCCTCGCGCACGCGCACACGAGCTTTCCCGCGCTCGCTCCCAAGGGGGGCATATTATTAATGACCTCGGCTACCGAGGAGAGTGCACGACCCTGTCGTCGTCGTAGTCGTAGTAAGGAGCGGTGCTGTGCAGGGACGATGATGAATATGCGCGAGTCGCAGTAACGCGGAGGCGGTAGCAGAGGCTGCTGGGACGACGACGACGGAGAGGACGGACGACGCTCCGGTTTCCAAGGTGTATGTTTGTATGTATGAACGTGCGTTGAGGCGCCAGCGAGGTGGAGAGCGAGGTTCTTTGTGCGTGGATGCTGAGAGAACGAAAGAGCTATAATACTCGTTAGGTTTTGTCGAACTGTTATATTGTTTTCTGTTCCAACACGGGAAGTTTGTAAAAAAGTATTAAAGAGAAAAAAAATTAGTTATAGTGTAATATTACTTATAATAAATTCCAATTATTTTAAGTGATTCTAATGAGTTTTTTTTTATTTAAAATGAGAAAACGTGAAGCTACTGGCCGATTCTGTCAATACAAGAAGCAAGTTTTTTCAACTATTCTTAGTCCCGAGTATGTCTACATCCACGATATATCACAATCTAAACGTTTCGTCAACTCTCGGAGAATTCTTTTCAAGACAAAAAAGTTTAAATGAGAATTATAGTTATTGAAATATAGAACAGTGTTTCGCCCTGAGCACTGTCTGTTGGGCTCGTCATAAAGACGCAGACAGGCCTCGCCTCAACACACATAATGAATTTTAAAAAAAAACAATACTACTCCAAAATCTTAGTGAAATCAGAGGAGTTTATACATTTGAAGCTAAATTTTCTATATACTTTTGACAGGCTCGATATATTGGAAAATAGACAAAGTACTGTCAGACCGCTGTATTAGCGGTATAATTTAATTTAAAAAAAAACAATATTATACCATTGACAAAACTGTATAAAAAATTTAACTTCAAATGTATAAACTCCTCTTATTTCACTAAGATTTTGAGGTAGTATTGTTTTTTTTTTTTTTTAAATATTATGTGTACCGAGGCAAGACCTGTCTATGTCCTTCTGACGAACCCATCAGACCGTGCCGAGGGCGAAACACTTTTCTACATTTCAATAATTCTAATTCTCATTTAAACTTTTTTTCTCTTGAAAAGAATTCTTCGAGAGTTGACGAAACGTTTATATTGTGATATATCGTGGATATACACATACTCGGCACTGATAATAGTAGAGAAAATTATTATCTTGTATTGACAGAATTGGCCAGTAGCTTTATATTTTCTCAATTTTAATAAACTAGAAGTTTGATAAGACACTTAACGATAAAAATTAATATAATTTTACAGAATGTTGACAATTTTATTTTATGAAGAAATTATCATCAAAGATATATAACTCGTAGTATTAAATTAATATATAATTTATTCAATGATAATTTAATATTGCATAAATGTAGTGTTATTTATTACAAAATTTCCATGCAAAAAGTTATATTAAAAGACAGTAAATCAATAAGTTAGCATGTAAATTGTCGTATTCCTTGAGGTGATTGCTCAAATGAGTATGAGACTATAATTGAAATTAACTTTTACAATTCTCGATAGAAGACATTATTTCATGCGTGCATATTAATAAATATATTAATTTTTCCCTGCAACTTTATCTGATTCGAAAAAATTGAAAAGCTAATTACGAATGCAAAATAATTCACGGTCTTACTACTTTTCATCAGCTTTACATAATGACTAATTTTCTATACCTTTGAGAAGCAACGGTCATGATTTTTAAAAGCATTCGTATACGTGTGGTACTATTCCTATTCCAATATTCTGAAAGTTCATCTCTTACGTAAAAGACTCTTTTAACCGTGCACACACCGTAGCGAATAACAAAAAGTCTCTTGGTACTCTCGCAAGATTTTCCTACCATACTTTTGCCCTTCCCCGATAAAAATCGACGCGCAGTCGAAAGGAAAGAACGCGCCAAGTGGCATCATAGCGTGATTAACGTGCCGGCGTGCGCGTGCACGATAACGGGATATAATCTCTCTCGTCTCGAGGATTCGTCATTCACAAAAAGCCCGCATGCGGTGCTGAAATACGCGCACTCGCGCAAGAGAGTGAATGACGCGCGCGTGGAAGAGGAATGAATGAGCCGAGCGGCAGCAGCGCCGGTTGTGCGCGCAGGTGCCGCTGCAGAGACGCGATAAGACCTTACATCTTATTGCAATTAGGGGGGAGATTGATGTTGCGCTCGTGGCTTCGTGGGAGTAGCGCGAGGTAACGAAATTTTTTAGGATACCTCGTTTACTTGCTTATGTGCTATACGAGAGAAAGAGAGAGTGCTGTTGAGTGTTATGGGTGTAGAAGTGAATTTTCATATTTGGTCGTGGAAAAGTAACATTTTTTTAATCAATAGATGCAAAATAAGTTGAAGGTATTAGATTTAACTTTCTAGTAAATTTAAGAAAATCTTTATTAAATAATTGACAAAAAACCAAGGAGATTTGAAAGTAGTATTACAAGTTACTACATGTATAATTGATTTCATTAGATGTATTTATATGCATAGGATTAAATTAATTGACCAAATAAATTCCAATCCAATTTTTTGTAATTACACTATCAGGATTTATAACATTATTGTAAAAATTTATAAATTGATAAAATAAATTTAACTGTGATTTTAAGTGTACTTTTCAAGAATTTGCTGGTATTGTAAAAATCTATGTTTATACATGTACACTGTGACTTGTTACCTTTTTACAAATGATATATTTGTAATACCCGATTTTTTTCAGTATCTCAAAAAAGTTCATACGATTTAAATGCACTTAGCTTCTTCATGATAGCCTCTATCACCGCCGATAATCTTTCCATCTTGCCAAAGAGTCTCGGATGCTCGATAAGTAACGAACGTGCACTCCTCCATTGATCTCTCGTCTCGCGCAAAGCATCGACGATTTCTATAACCTCTTCTTTTTCTCTCTCTCTCTCTCTCTCTCTAACTGTTCCGCTAAACATCTCATAAAGTACATACCGATTCCTCTTCCATCGCCACTGGGACGACACTATCGATCTCATCCGAGAGAGAAAGAGAGAGAGAGAGAGAAAGAGAAATCGTGCGTCGCGGTAATTACGCGTGAATAGAACTGGCGCTGGCGCGCGCGGCGGGCGGCGCTTTTTGCGCCTTATCATCGAGTACTCGGCCCTCTGTGCATTTCCCTACAATGAGGCCGCTTGCTCGCAACAAAAATGCCCCTCCGTTCAACCTCAGTGGCGATTCGACCGTTATAGAAGGAGCGCGAGAGATGAGATCGTCGAGATCGAGCGTATCGATAATAATTCCCCATCGCTGTGCGCAGCGCGGCGCGAGCGAGAGAGAGAGAGAGAGAGAGAAGGAGATAAGAGAGAGAAGGAGCGAGATAGCCAGGGAAAATTATGGCGATGGCGTCTCTTCGCTTTTCTCTCTTTCTATATACCCTGCGCTCGCTCGCGCGTCCTATCTTTTTATTTCGTCTTAATTAACCGCGCCAGAGGATAACAAGGGAGGAAGGAGGAAGTGTAACGCGCGCGTTGCTCGTAAAATATTATACCCCCGTGGCCGTGTGTGCAAACACCACACTGCTGCTGTTGCTGCTACACGCTGATGTGGAAAGAAAAAAAAATGAAGTGTATATACGTATAAGTATTTGCGCGCTGCTTCTGCTGCTGTTGCGTGGGCGTCGATGCTGCTGGCCGCGCGAAAGATAGGAAAAGAGAGCGGCGAGTTATCGGTCGAAGGGAGTTTTACGGGCTCGATGTCGAGTGAAAGAGAGGACCGATGCTCCAATCGAGAGTAGCTGCCGCCGAGCGAGCAACAGCTTTCGATCTTGGAGCAATCTCCCGTCTAATTGTGTATATACGCGAAGTGTTGCTCGCTGTTGAACTGCGGCGCGATGGTGGTAGGATGAGTGTGCGAGAAACGATAGCAGACGGTGGTTCTAAGAAGGAAGGTCGGAGATAGCTTCAGGATCGATGTTGGCACTTGTCGAGGAGAAGGATGGTTCGGAAATGTTTTGCAGTTGTTCGTGTATTTGTATAGCATTGGAAATAGGCGAACTTTTGTGGTTTGCAAAAAGATTAGTAACGATGTTATGTTATAAATTATATTAACTTTTTGTCACTTTATCAATTGATGTTGCTAAAGTGCTTTATGGATTTACATAAACACTAGATATGGTATATGTTTCATTTAAATTATGAATTAACTTTGTTTTTCAAACATTCAAATTATTTTCAATACTTTATTGTACTTCATGTATATAAATTAACTTCAAATTTAATTTCACAAACCGTTATAATACGCATTTGCAGTCGAATTTTATATACCTTAATCCCATATAGTTTAATACGCGTTTACTTGCGAAAAGACGAGAGTATAAAAGTTCAGCAGACTGTGTGCTAAAAGCCCGTAATCTGCAGTGGCAATAAAACTGCAAAAATGCAGCGTCCTCGCGCACCTACGCTCGGTCAATAAAAAGTCTCCTGCAAAAAACGACTCATCGTGACGACGGTAGAGGAGAAAAAACCGAGGGAAGCTGCAAGAACGAACGAAAGAAAGAAAGCGTCACATTCCTCCTGGATCTTCGGCCACTGGCGAAGACATACGTACACGTTATACGCGTTTCACGGGAGCCGTGTATATAAGCGTGCGCAACGAAATACAAAAGAAAAAACAAAAAAAAAATAAAACAGAAAAACAAACGTTCATTGGTTGAGAGCCAAGTTTCGGGCCCTTACCCTCCTCCTACGCTTCGCGTCGATCGGAGGGTCGCGTTACCGGCGAGATTAGCATCTCCCTGTGTGCACGGTGCCGGCTGATCGACGATGATCTTTTGTATCTCTCGTGTGCCGCGGTGCGGCGGCAGCGGCGGCGGGGTCTTCGAAACGACATTGCGATTGTTGTTTTGGAACTATAGTTCGATGTGGGGGTGTACTCCTGAATTTGGAATTGTAGTGAGAGAGAGAGAGAGAGAGAGAGAGATTGAACATAAGGGTTTAAGGATATAACTTTTTTTGAGTAATAGGGACCATCGTTAGAAATAGTTTATGAGTTGACAGATTCGCGTGCAAAATTTTGTAAAATTAAGTAATGCAAAACTTCTCATACTATAGAAACCCAGGTTGACTGTTACATGAAAAATGAATGCGTTAGACATTGAATAACTACACTTAAGAGTGTCTAAAAGTACATGGTATATAATATCACTTACATGAGAATTCATACTGTGACTATAGAATAGAATAAAACCAATTCAAAACTCTTTCCCAAGTGAACTGAACTATGAATTTACGCAAAAAAGAGACGATACAAAGTGTATCACAAAAAAGTAACAATTTTCACGCATATTTAATTCGTGTAGAACAGACAAGTACGGTTAGACTACTGTCTACATAGTTAAAAGTAAGAAAAGTAAAACTTCGAGTATTGATTTGAAGATTTTTATTTTATAATAACTACAAAATATCAAAGAATTATGCTATATAGTCTAATCTAAAATCAGACATGGTTTTCGTGTATCAAATCATATACTTGAAAGGGAAGCATCCAAAATTACTTATGTGCTAACGACTTGCATAAATGTTAATAAGAAACGGCAAAACAATCTAAGGATAGTGATATTTTTACAAATTGCTTTGAAGTAAATATTGCAAATAAATTGAATTTATCCAAGCTGGTGTATCCAACAATGATTGATTATTGTATTCACATAAACTCAAAATGTTTATAAATAAATTCGTGTCCATATGACGCATTAGAAATTCCTAAACTGAATTAGTTTTGAAGTTTTCCAAAACCATCGCAGTTGCTCACTACTCATAAAGAACGAATTAAGAAGTAGTAGGTGGTACCTAATATCTGTACAAAGAAGCAATTGAAAAAAAAATAACGAAAAATCTAAGAATGACGGTAAGTATGTAATTCTATATAGCTTCAAAGTTTTAAAAAAGTGTCCTTTCGGGCGTTAACGGGTCAAGATTATTTTGCTCACAAAATATCAATTTTTAGAAAAAATTGCTATTAATAAAAAGTACTTAGAATTCATCAGCAAATGCACTAGAATTTTGTCCGAATTTTTCTTGAATTTTTTTTAATTTATGAAAAATTCGAGAATCAAAAATTTCAAAATTGTCCCTAAAAATTCTGCAAAAATTCTATTGTATTCTTCGATGAATTCTAAGCTGTTTTCGTAATTATAATTTTTAGTTATTTAGTTAAAGCGTTCTAAACATAATGAGCGATAATTCTCGTTTCGGACGCCATTTTGGATAATTCAGATGACAAAATTAACTTTTCAAATACAGTTTCTTGAAGTTTCGCCCAGGGGGGGGGGGGGGGGGGGGGGGGGGGGGGGGGGGGGGGGGGGGGGG
>JAWWEQ010000010.1:10012415-10040490 GCA_035583055.1 Torymus tubicola
AGTTTAGACAACCCCCCCCCCCCCCCCCCCCCACCATCTAAATTGGTTTCAAGATGATTCCATAACGAACAGTAGATAAAAAATCCAATAAAAAATTTTCGGTATTTTTGTGTATGTCACCATTCGAAAGATCGATGAAAAATCTATGAATAATCTATGAATTTCATGCGTTCAAACATTTTCAAGGCTCAAATTTATCCCCTCTAGAGATCAGTGAAGAAGTGATAAAAAAGTATTCCCGTGGGCGTTAATGGGTTAATTAGTATCTGTAGTATCTGGTACAAATGTTTTAAATTTTGTAAAAATATTATCAAGAGTGGTCATACTTTATTTAAATCATTCTTTGGTTGGAAAAATCTTAATATAGAGATATGTCTGTGTTCTGTAATTGAAAACGTTCTTGTATTTTCATAGCAGCTTTTCTCTAGCAAACATTTTGCAATTTTTTTTCAAGTCATTTATTTCTGCAGTTTCGTCTAGATCTAAATTGGTACCATAAGCTTCAATAAAATTATTTATTTCATCAGATAAATTTAATTCCTACTTCATTTAAAAAATTATTATAATCACACGGACTTATCTTATTTATTTCAGAATCATTTTCAATGAGAAATGCAAGATCCATGTAAAGGTTAAGAAAAAATTTATACCAATCAAGTACCATTTCATGCTTGACTGGCATCAGCATATCATTCGACTACATTTTTTGGTTAAAATTAATTAATTTACCTAACGTCCATTGGAGTAAATCAATATAAACAGATCTTTAAAATAATTGTAAATATCTTCAGGGCTGCTTTTCTGTTCTCTCTCTCTCTCTCTTTGTCGTTTTCTTTCAATCTGCACACGCCTGCAACCGTCACGTATGAACTGTCGTTTAGCATCCAGGCAATGAAATTATGGGATTCACTTCCCTGTCCTCTTAAACTGAAGCCGACCTTGCCCATATTCAAACGCACACTTTATAAGTATTTTCAGAATAAAGATTTGCAACTAAATGATTCCTGAGTTGTAAAACAGCGAAGTGAAATTATATTGTTTGTTAGTTTTACCTGTGTCTGCGACTTTTATACCGTGCGTTTATTTTATACTTATACTTTTGTAATATATCTAAGTTCCGGTCTTATTGTAATGCGAAGTTTGTATACCGAACTACTGTTTACGTAATTACTAGTTTATTGTAAACCATTATATCTTGATAACTTTTGGAATCTTATTTGTGAACCAACTATACCTTTGTGAATATCTTGTATACTTCTTATTTCTGTACAGTAATATTAACAACTCTGTAAACCATTATACGGCTTACGGTCCAAACTGGACCTAGTTGTTAATAAATCAATTAAAATAAAAAATCTCTCTCTCTCTCTCTGCATAGATTAGCTATGTTGTTCTATTTTTTTACATTCTCTTTCAAAAAATTTAATTATTATAGGCCAAAGTCGCAGTATTTTCACAATTGAGTAATGAATGAAAAGCGATCTAGTTGCCACAGGCCTTAATAATTTTTTTGGTTTAGCTTTTGGATTACTAAATTCCTGTAGAGTTAAAAAGTCATTTAACCGCCCAGCACTACCTGAAATGTAATTGTAAATATTGTGTACTAATTTTTGACATTCACTATGTAGTTTTTTCATTACATCAGATGCACGTAAATGTTCCATATGGCATGGACATTTAACACTTAAAATCCCTGCAATATAAATTAATTATAATATTTATTTCTCAGAGAATATCTGCAATATTTAAATTTGGAAATACCATACCTGGAATGTCTTGTTTTAAGCGATTGGCAACAGAGTTATTTTTCCCCATTATAACACTGGCAGTATCTGATGAAAATGCTATAATATTGGTGGGTGGAATTTCACATTTATGAGTTGAAATAAATGTTATGCATTTACTACAGTATTCATCTGTCTTTTATATAAACAGGAATCATGTCCCATAAATAAGATACACAGGTACACACAGATAATATACATTATCTTCTATACTTCAATACAGAAAGACACTTGTCGACAGCAATATCTGACATCTCATCGAATAATATTGAAACTTTTGTTTTACGTAAAATCTCCATAAGTTTTTGTTGTTGTATTTCTGCAATAACTTTAATAGCTAATTTTAGTGCTTTTTGTGCATTTATTTTCATTTTTTGATTTCTTTCAGATTCTGGAGAAATGACTTTTGACAAAAGATGTAAATTCATTTAATGATTTGAATGAATAATTTTGCTGTATAATTAGACGGATTTGGTTTTCGATTTCAAGTCGATCCTCCCACTCATGTCTTACACTAGATACACTTATACACAATTATATACACAATCCTATGTACAATTATCTATTCGCTATCTACATAAAATTTAAAAAGTTTACAAGCCAAGATTAAGTCGAAATAAACGAGCATATTTCTACATCCACAGCTAAAATGAGACTGACATTCTTTTTATTTATTAGTGTGGTAGCTCAATATTCTTCTAACATTTTTCGGCGAAAATGCTGCGCCTCGGCAGGTTCGCTTTTTTCTGAAAATGCATTAGCGGAGCCAATTTTGCTAATAGATATTTCAAGCACAAGACCCGTATTCAAACATTATTACCATATTAACTATCAAATATCAACTTTCAGGTATTCTTTAAAACTTTAATAAGCATCAAATTTCAACAATTTTTAAAGTTCAATTTTAAAATAAGTATTATTGAATGGTATTCCATAATTTTCTATTTGGCAATAATTCATATTCTTTGAAAAAATTTAAACTTATGGATAATTAATTAAAAAAATAATTGCTTATTTATTTCAAATGTATTTGTCAAGAAATAACTTTCTAGTCCATTTGATAATCCAGAATTCTTATTAAAGCCTCTAATTATAAGAAACATGGATGATTCATTTTACATTTCTCACAATAGCTGTTCAAGTATTGAACAAAACATAGATCATGTATTTAAGAAATTATTGACCCCCATAGTTATCGTTTGTTAAAATTACATAGAAATCATAAGGACGTTTAAAAATACGAAATGAAATATTACAGTATTAATCTGAATCGCAACAAACAAAACAATAATTATGAAAAATAAAATATAAGTATCTCCTTTACTTTCATATCGCCTTCTACCGAACCAATCACGAAATCTATAACTTTTCAAGTTACCTCAGCACATTCACGTAGCAGTACCTCCTAGACGAGAGGCTCCGAACTTTCACTCAACACCCGCGCAACGCCCATAAAAAATTTAACGTCCGAGAGATACACTTTTCAGCTGTAGCACGCCGGCGCTCGTTTCCTAACCGCGACTTCCTCCGAGAAAAGAAGTCTGCACCATCATCCTCTTTTCTCTCCCTCTCTTTCTTACGCGCACGCTTCGGATCGCTCTTCCACGTACGTATACACGCTTATACGCGTAAAAACGAGATCGTTATGGTAATAAACTCCGAGGCGTGCAAGTGGCGCGCGGTTGAGAAACAGAGGGCCTAGCGCACGCGCGTGCCGCGCTTTTAGGCCCTTGCGAAAAGGTTGCGCGAGCGCTGTGGCATGCGTGCGTGCGTGTACCGCAATTTCCATTGTTGCAGTAGCAGCAGCAGCAGCGTGTATGTAAAACGGTGCAAGGTTGGCCTAGTCGAAAAAATTGCCCGCCACGCGCCCGCGCACGTCCATCGTTGCTATATAGCGGAGGATTGAGCGACATGGCGAGGGATGGGAGGAAACAGGAGCTATCAGTTAGAGAGGAACGATGTTTAGTTTTCGGTTGATATGCGGGAGAGGATTGCGGAAGAATGATTTCGATAAAAGGCTGCAGGCTTTCGTTATACGACTTTGTGAATATGGGTTTGAAGTCAATTAAAGGTTATTAAATGGTTGCGTCGTGAGTTGTATCTCGCAAGTAGTAAGAGCTCAGGTTTGGTAAGACACTTTATGTATAATGCATTACGTTTTCTATATACGAGGTAGTGGCGACAACATTGCCGAAGCATTTTCAGATTAAAAAATTAGTTCCATTATCCAAATCTACATAATAATCAGGTATATATTTAAAAGGTCAAAGTCGAGAGGTTCGAGAGGTCAAAAAATCGATTTTCTTGAAACTCTCAGTAAATGTTCTGCTACTCATTCCGGATATCCCTGATTTTTTTTACATTTTTTTGACCCATAGTTTTGGAGATACAAGAGGTCAAAAACTAAATTTTGATGATTTTTTGCATTTTTGACCGATATTTATTAATTTATAACTCCTCAGGGAAGCATTTTCCGCGATAGACACAATAATAGTTCTTTTTGTAGAATTTTATCAGCTTTTCAATAAAAATACTTTTAACGCCGTACGTTAAATACGCAGACGTATATGCAAATGAAAAATATAAATTGAAAAAATTAAAAGTCCGATCCGGACTTTCTTTACCCAAAAATTCATGGAGATACCTTATTATTGTCCAAAAGTGTCTGTGTGAATCCTGTAATGATTAACGATCGTTTTCAGATCTAAAAAAATTCATTCGTGTCATCCTTTTTTAAAAAAAAGTCGTACACAGGTCTGAAAAAAATATAGGTAAATTCTACGAAAAATTACAAGAAAAAAAGTCTATGTAAGATATTTCAAAATTTTGTTTCATTTTTGAGCTAAAAAATCCTTTAATATTGATAAAATTTGAGACGACCCTGCTATCAATTTCTATCACGAAATGACCAAAATCTTAACAAGTGGGTAGGAAAAATGGCCAGTTAATCGTCAGCGATGAAACGCTTTTTCTCCCAGTATATGTCCATTTCAAATTGGTAGTAAAATGACATAACCATAAAATTTTCTTTTTAATTTTTCCTACAAATTCGACATTAAATTGAATGACATAACTTTACCTGATAGCTTCCTATAATGTAAACAATATATGATGGCCAGAAAAACATTTACGATAGCCCTTTTAGAGATATTTCGAAAACTATTTTTTTTGTCATTATTTTCTGTCTCTCTCTTTCGCTCTTCTCCAATATAACCAGACTTTTACTACCTATTTTCTAACTGAAAAAAATTGTCTAATTTTAAAACCTCTTAAATAGATAAAAACTAGCTTGTGCCAATCTACGATAAACTCATTGTATTTTTCAATCTAGAAAATGGTCAAATAATAGGAGAAAAAGCTTTTCATCGCGAGCTAGAATTTGGAAAAAAGAAATACCTATTTTATAGCCATCGCTAAAATAAATACCCAGTTATTAGCTATAAAATGTTTTGGATTTCCACCAGGGGAATTTTATCTTTAACTTCAGAATTTTTATTAATTTTTAGCTTAAAAACGAAGCAAAATTTTAAAATATCTTACATAATTTTTTTTCTTGTAATTTTTCGTAGAGTTTAAATATATTTTTTTCAGACCTGTGTACGACTTTTTTAAAAAAATGATGACACCAATGAATTTTTTTAGATCTGAAAATGATCGTTAATCATTACAGGATTCACACAGACACTTTTGGACAATAATAAGGTATCTCCATGAATTTTTGGGTAAAGAAAGTCCGGATCAGACTTTTAATTTTTTTAATTTATGTTTCATTTGCATATACGTAAGTGAAAGCATAAACGTACGGCGTTAAAAGTATTTTTATTGAAAAGCTGAGAAAATTCTACAAAAAGAACTATTCTTGTGTCTATCGCGGAAAATGCTTTCATGAGGAGTTATAAATTAATGAAAATCGATCAAAAATGCATAGCAGAGCAGAACATTTACTGAGAGTTTCAAGAAAATCGATTTTTTGACCTCTCGATTTGACAGAGACTTGCCCATATACTCAAACCTATTTTCCAACTTTTTCCATCAAACCCAAAAAATGAACCTTTACCAAGCCATCATACTCTTGCAAAAGTAACTATATATACATAGAGGATCGCGTGCTTGCCACAAGAAGAAAGCCATGCAGGCTGGCGACAGAGACAAAAGAAAGAAAAGCAGAAAAAAAACAGCGTGCGCGCAGAGTGCTGTAGCTCTCTGGTAATGTAGAGAAACGCGCGCCCGCACGTAGAGAGAAAGAAAGACGCGTGATTACGCCTAGGATGGCTCGGCGGCACGGCGCGCGTTCCCATTGTGCGAGCGCCCGGCTGGAAAGGCTCGCCAAGCTAAAAAAAAACATCCTGTGCGTCTTTCTCTCTCTCTCTCTCTCTCTCGGTACTCTCTGTACGCGCTCCCTGACCTCGCCGGCCGCTTTAATTGCGTTTGTCATTTCGTGTATCCGTGCGCCGGTGCCTCATTACGCGGAAGAAAGTTCGTGTGCGTCAAGCCCGCAACGCGCCGTGCGTTGCGCCAAGTCGTGGCCTCTTTCTGTTAACGGCACCGAGAGCCTCAACGAGTTGCTCTTCGCGTGGCTTGCCGTTGTTGTTCTGCCGTCGTTGTTACTTCTATGCATGTGTAGAGATCGGGTAGGGTGGGTTGCTGTGACAGAACATTAAGATTTAAAAATAGAAAGGGTTACATCGCGTATAGAATGTAGCTAATTGAATTTGAGTGGTTTGTGACAGTTGATGGGGGTTGAAGAATAATTGTGGTATTATTTAAACGATTAACACGTATGGTGATATAACTCTATCATTTAACCATAAGTAAATGAGAGCAATATAAACGAAAATTTTAATTTTAAAATAAATTTCGTTTTTTTTTGATAGGGAGGCAGATTTTACCATAATTTTACTACACATTATACTCAAACGGTCATTTGTCCAGACTGATTTTTATTTTGTTTAATTATTATTTTTTTATTTGCTACAAATGTTATCAAAATCTTGAAAAATTAATTGTTTATACTTTAATTTTTATACAATAAGCGCAGAAAGAAAAATTATTAAATGTAAGAATTATTTTTTGCTATCCAATAAAGTATGTAGAAATGCGTTACGCAGTCGTTACTACTCTGAAGAAAGAAAAATACAAGGGGAGAGCAACGGTGAAGGAAGCGAGGACAGTGACTTTTGCAGTATTCACAGTAATCTCATCTAAGTGGAAAAAATTCTCACAAGATAAATTTAAGTGAGGTAACAATTATGCATTCATTGCGCCATTTCCTTGCAATAATAAATTGTAGAATTCAAAATTATCGTAGTTTCAGAATCTTATATCACATACAAAATAATAAGCAGCATCAAACGTCATATATTTTACCGAAAAAAGTTATTTTATTTAAAAGTTTACATCACATAATGTAGAAATAATTCAAAATGTCTATGTACAAAGAGAACTGAAGATTGTTAATTTAATTTTGCAAAACCACTAATCCTAAATTATGTGACGTTAATAGAGTGTTCTATTGAATTGAAAACATGAACGATTTCTAGAAGAAACCGCTATTCAAAATATAATACATATGTTGTTGATAGCTTTGCATCATTCTAGTAATTTACAGCTAATAAAGTCACACTGTTCAAACCGCAGCGCTAAGACAAACAAAAGCGTCTGCCTCCAACATTTCAAAGCTTGCACACAAAGAATCCGTATACTCTTCCAACTTGCGTCGAAAACCCCAAATCTCCTACAAAGTCAACGTGTATACACACACACACACACATATATACATACGCGGTTTACGCCCGTGCGCTCGTTAAAATCGTCCCCTGCAGACGCGCATCGGGCTAGAAAAAAGCGGCCGCCCGCACGCTGGCCGAAAAATAAATAAATCTTCCGCGAGTCGTCACCGCTGCCGGCACCGTGGCAAAAGAATAGGAGCTCGCGCGCGCGTTCAGAAAGAGCGAAAAAGGGAGGAAGACATGGAGGAGAGAGAAAGAGAGAAAGAACTCGCTGACCTGCAGCAGCGTCTCTAACTCTTTTTTTTCCCTCCTGCGCTCTCGACTTCGTGGGGCTTGACACTTTGCGGTGAAAATGCTCTCCGCGAGCGCGCGCGCGCTCTCCTTCTCTCTGGCTCTCTCTCTCTCTCTCTCGTTACACGCGAGGGTAAGCGAACGGATGTCTGGTGTGTAAGGAACCGCTAAAATGCTGTTCCCTCTTATCCGAAGATCTAGAGCGGCGATGCGAAGAGAGGCACGCCGCGAGAGAGGGCAAGGCAATACGTAAGGGGGGCTCCCCCTCCATCCTTCTAGTTCGCTAAGGAGCGCGCCGGCGTGTTTCTCCACTCTTTCTCTCCCTCCCTCCTTTGGAGTCGTTTCCCTTGCCGATCGTAGTTCGTTCTCTCTCGCTCGCACGCGGCCAAACGCGCGCGGCAGCGCTATACTCGTTCCTTCCTTATTTCCCTCGTATTACCGAGCGCCTCCGCGCAAGTTCCCTTGTTCTGCAGGCACGCGGGAGTGCCTGCAGTAGGCTCTCCACCAGAGAGAGCGAGAGAGAGAGAGAGAAAGAGAAAGAGAGAGCGCAGCCGTAATCGGCGAGGGAGAGAAGCGCAGGACTTTTGCGAAATTCCTGCACACGCGCGCGCTCGCACACGGGGCAGGCGCGCAGGGACGAGAGCTATGGGCTCTCTGAGGCTCTTTAGGCTTTTTTCTGCGCTGCCGAGGCTATGGGGCTTTTTTCTTAGTCCTTTAAATGACTTTATTTTTCAAAGGATTCATTAAAATAAGTGTGTAGTTTTATATATACAAGTTAAGTACAAACAATTGCTATAGTTATCGTTGCCATGACTATTACGAAAAATTGTAATAAATCTTTTCTTGATAGTAATGTTGATTTTCTCTCAACAAGTAATTGGAAAAAGTTATATTAAAATATATTGTTTTATTCAAGTACTGACAAATGATTAGTTATAGACATATTTTTCTAATAGTTTTTAAATTTGTTATAATTGTTTAATAGTTAAAAAATCATTCACTAATGGTAATAAGTAAAAAAAAAGTTTTCTATTGTGAGTATTTATAATAAACTTTATTTATTTTTCTCTTATTTGCATCTTGAAACCATTTATTACTTTGTATTTTTATATGTTTAAATATCCACTATATCAAAACAAAAAATTTTAATTAATATACGTTAGTACAAATATAATATTCAATTTACATGCAATTAATCTTACATCCTTAATGACGTCAACGTGTAATTAAAAATAAAAAATTAAAACCTATTCTTTCCTCTGGTATAAAAGAGTCCCGAAGATGTAGCTCATCATGGTATACAATTATAATTGCGACGAGCCGCACAGAAAACATCTTAATGTGCTTGAACCCCACTTCGACAACCAACGGACGAAGTTCACACCGGCTAACACCGGTAGCTGCCTCCACGCTCCCCGCCTGTATAAACCGAACAGCCGCGCGCGCGCGCGTCTTAATGCAATTAAAGCAGCACATTTGTACGAGGCGGCGCTGTGAATTAACATCCCGCGAAATTTCTCCTTCCCCGTCCCCTTTCTCCCCGTTCACTCTTAGTATATACATAAACGTTCCTCGAACGTAAAAACACACGGAATCACGGAGCCATCAGCACTCAAATAACTCATCTGAACGTCGTGTTCCACCTCTCTCTCTCTCTCTCTCTCCACGTCTAGATGATAATTACTCAACTCCGGCCGCGCGTCTCTTATCCGCTCGAATCGCGCAAATCACCAAGCATAAAAAAAATCGTCGTAAAGCCTCGTCTATGTATACGTGCACAGCATATACACACTCACACAACACGCATATACATATACATGTGCGTTTATAGTCATAGGTGAGAAGAAAAAAAGAGGAACAACATAATAAAAAAAAGCGAAGAGAGGGAGAGGAGTCAAGATATACATAGACAGTAGTATTTCGTATGTATTATAGAGAAAGAGAGTAGTTCACGCTCGCAACGTGTATACATATAGAAGGAGTGGGGAAGAAGGCGCGAGGAAAACGAGGATGCACCTCGACGGCTAATTACGCGCGCGAGCGCGAGCGACGTGTTTATCGACGATGACGCTTTTCCGAGACGGAAATCCTCCTCTACGGTGTATATTACAGGAGAGCTAGAGAAAGAGAGAGAGAGAGAGAGAGAGAGAAAGATTTCCCGCGCGTGCGAATGTACGCAGCTGCGCGATCGCCGCATAAAATCTAACGCCGCCGTGCGCTGATAAGGCGACCTCGTATTAAGGTGAGCGCGTAGGTGTAGGTGCGCGTTTCACCGTACGCATTTTCGCACGACGAGGGAGCTCGACAGAGATAGATAGCGAAGGAGGGAAGAGCCTGGTATATACACGTATACGTGTATATATGTGCACGTGTGTATATGCATATACCATCTGTACGCGTGAGCGTAGCGTGCGCGTTAATTTACGCGTGTTCGTTTTGCGAATGAGCGCTGCTCGACGGGGGAGGGAATGGTAAAACGCAGTAGCGGAGGATTGAAGAGACGTATTATACGAGGTGAAGAGTGATAGTCGCTATTGACTTATATTAAAAAACACTGAGGTGAAGTAGAAAAAAAAAAATAAGGTGTACGTTTGATATATTATAAAATAATTATAGCTTTGAATTATTTTTTTTTATTTAAATTGCCTTAAACATGTAATGAAAATGGTTCTTGAAGTACATAAGTAGGTTCGTATACTGATTTTGTAGCATTTAAAAAAATATATTCTACCTTATCTCTTTGGACAAGCAATATATTTGTTTGTTTTTGCTATTTTGGTCAAATGATTACTTCATAATTGTTTGGATGCTTTATTTGATTTATATGAAATTTGTGCTACGAAGGTTATATACTCTTTTAAATAAAATAAAATGCATATATTGATACAACAGTGTCATGTATTTAATCAATGATTGAAAACTAAAAGAGTTACTCACACTTTAACCATATTGTACAATACGTAAATTAACGTTATACAAAATGTTTTGCAATTCTCCTGAATTCAACTATACCAACCGACTATACAGCAAACAACGCAGAAGCTAGAAAAAACGCAGTCACTGCGTGCGGTATTGCACGCGAGAGAGACGAACGTAAGACGTCGGGAAGAAAGAGAAAGAGAGAGAGAGAGAGAGAGAGAAAGAGCCAGAGGTCGACGGTGCGCGCAGATATGGGTGAGCGCGGGTGCGCGCGCGAGCGACTGGCTAGGGTTATTAGCCCAGAAAGCAAGGCCCCCGCTTCCGGTGCAGGCCCACAGTTCACTGCGAGAGTTTCTTAACCCCTTACCTCTGTCTCTCTCTCTCTCTCTCTCTTATTCTCTCGCGGCTGCACCTCTCCTCTTCTCGACTATGTGTGTGTACTTATATACATACCTATAGCTGTGCGTGTGCTCCTTGACACGCGCACGGCCTATCCTAGCGCGGGTGGAGCCGCTTGCGCGCGCGAAAATTGCTGTTATAGCCGGCCGCAGGATGCGCGTCGAAACGACGCGTGGGTGCAGCTGTTGCCGAGGTATGCGAACTGGATTTTTAACTTTGTATTTCTCTCCTGGGAGTAGCTGTCGTATACAATCGAAGATAAATATATAAATGCTTGCTCTTTCGAATGATACGTTGGTTTTAGACATGAGACTTCTAATCAGTACCTGTGTTCCATTATGCAAGCATGCGCAAATATTATTGAAAATTATTTGTTTCTGATTTACTAATTTCAAAAGCACTTTCAAACATGAACAATCTCATTGCTAAGAAGAATTTTAATTGCTACAATAGTTTCTATCATTATTTTTGCATTTTATCTTTGCGCATATGTCCTGGACAATCGTACTCTGCGTATGTAGAATTGTAGCGCGCAGGGCCGTAATTAATGTAGATTTCATGATTGTATAAAGATTTACTCGTTGCTCTTAAATATGTAATCGAGCTCGTTTTTTATGTAATTGTTGCAGTAATAAATTGGTGGATAATGGTAAGTTACGTTTAAAATAAAGATAATTGCTACTGGAGTTGAAGTTGCTACCGTGAATTTGATTAATCTCGTGATAACATGCGAGGTCTCTGCAAGAAATAAATCATCAGTCATTTATTAACATTTTCTCATTTCTGCGTGTATGAGTAATGCTTAAAAAAGCTACGATGAATTTTAATGAAATAATAAGGATTAATTGCAGAAAAAATATTTTGCAAGTGCAAGTGTTGAATAAATATACGATTATTACATAATTTATTCGACTGTCTTATTACTGAAGACAATTTTTCATCTTTTACACTACAAGATATGTATTGCATTAAATTTTCATATTTAAGTCATACCTCTTATAATAATATTCATCAATGCAAATGAGTAATTATATATTTTCAACTGAAGCTATACGAAAAATAAATACCCAATGAACTTTGAATCCCCATTTGTAAAACGGTATTTCACAACTATTTTTCAACAGAACCGACAGGATGCAATTTAACGTATGCAAATTCTTATGCGAGCTCGTAGCAACCTCGCATCCCATTATTTGAAACTACGCATTACAAGTTTGAGCGTGTCAAAAACTAGCGTCGACAAAAAAAAATATTCCTGCGAATGCGTAGTTTTCTTGTCGAGGAAGCGTACGATCAGCCTCCCGCTAACCAGCCTCTCTATATTACTCACACCTGAAAGCGTCCGCGCGACGACGGCATCATCATCACGCTACCAACGCCTCCTCCTCGCAAGGCACGCACACACGTCAGCGATGAAAATCAGTCTCGTAGAAGCGCGCGTTCCCATCCTATTTTCGCGCTTAATCGCCAGTGCTAATCCTCGCGTACGCGCAAAAGCCGACCTATCTGCGCGTGATCGCAAGCGCACGCGTAATTATATTTACCGCGAGCGCGCGCGCGCGCCACCGGAAAAGAGAGCGACGCGAGCGCTCCGCAGAAAAATTTCTGCATCCCTAATTGGCATAGGAGAACGAGAGGTAGAAAAGAAGAGGGAGTATACGTATATATACTTCTTTAATTATTAATGACGCGAGCGCAGTTTTATAAGTTCGACTAATTGCCCCGCCTTCGCTGCTATAGATCGCGCGCTGCATCATCCCTCCCGGATAGGTATATTAAATGTGCCCCAGCAGTGATGCACCGTTCCTTTTTATTACCTCCGTCATTAATGCACGACGAGCGCGAACGCGTAAGGGGCCTTTAATGGCTAGGGAGATTTCCAGTAGTTCGGTGAGGGGAAGGAGGGATACTTTTTTTTATGCTTCGCATATATGTATATGTGTATATATGTGCAGGTGAATCTGGAGGATCGTTGACTGATAAGACGACGAGGTGGAGTACTGTTGCGTCCTCGCGTGACGTCGTCCTCGTTGGCTTTTGCGAGATGCAGTGTATAATTAAGTGAGCGCCGCGTGGGCGATTAAAATGTAAAGCTTCGTGTTTTTATGGGCTTTTAAATACCCCGCAATCCGACAGATATTTAGTACATCAGTGGTCGCGTTACATCTTAAATGAAAGAATGCTGTTATAGCGATATTGCCGTACACTAGTGTTTTTTTTTACGTATACATGTATTCGCGTACATTATATTTAATTGTGTAATTAAAGGACATTATCTTTTGATGCTTCGCAATAATCTAAGAATGACTGTAGTATTCAACATCGCCCTTAAAGTATGATATAGTTTCGTGAAAAAATTTTTTTTTGATGAAAAGAAATTAAGAACACAGCAATTAGGAATCAGAAGTTGAATTAATCCCAATATTAATGACATTTTTAGACATTAGTCAATTTTAACCGCAATAATCATTAACTATATTATATACAGTCATAAATAAAGCGATCACTATCTGAAAACAAAGATCTACTAACTATTTAATCATTCCTTACGGTGTTTCTTGACATTACTGAGCGACGCGCAAGGAGCGACGGTCACACACCGCGGATCCTCGCATCCTCTCCCTCTTTCTCTTCAGCTCCCCCCGCGCTCAGCAGGTCACAGGTGAGAGATTTAAGAGGCGCTTCGGCGCGCGGAAATGAAATTCAGGCTACCTACCGAAGCGTTCGTCTTCCACCATTATGCGCGCGCGCGTCTCTTCCTCGCGCGGTGGTAGCAGCGCCGGCACTAAACGCACGCGATTATCGGCCTTTTAATCAAACTCGAATTTTATTACCATTATCTACCACTGGTACGCGCGGTGTATACTGGCGTCGCGCAATGCGCGCGGCACCGCTGCGTGAATGGATCTTCGCGAGAGGTGGCGTGGATTCTTCAGCCACGTTGCGAAGGTGCGAAAAGAGAAGGCGCGCGCAGGGATCTATAGTATATATATATACATATATACATAGAGGTTGTTGCGCTATGGGAATACTGAGAATAGGTGTGAATGCTTGAATCCGATAAACGCTTAGATTATGAGTGACACTTTTATTGGTGGCTTAGAGAAATACAAGAATCTTATTTTTGGATGAGAATTTTTTATTTTTTTTTTTAAATTTGATGTTTTAAAGAATTAAAAAGATAAATTAACGGTATAATATCTCTTTGGCTTTTTTCGTTATACTTTTTGATAACTTGAAATGAAGATTTCGGAACACATGTTTTACAAATTAGTTTACTTTGTTAATAAATAATATCAAGGAGCGCGGGAGCGCTCCGAAGGCAAGTTATAGACGAACCTGAAGGAGCGACCCGTGCTATATTATACATTGATTAATGGGCGTGCGAGATTTTAATCTGCTTATTTTACGTTTATTTTACGTTTAAACTTATTCTACTACCTACATTTACTTTTACATAGATTTCAGTAATTTTTCTAATATAAATACTTTTAAAGTTAGAATGAAAAGAATATACGGTTACAATTCAAATCCCAGAAATATTGATATAGGTGAAACCGGAAAAATAACCCCTTTCGAAACTCGAATGAATTTCATTTCTCTAAGTTTGATACAGGATCACTTTTTGTTATTACAAACTCCACCTCTCATGTATTTATAAGAAGAGCGTGTATTTTAATAGGTATAAGAAACATGAACTATCATTCTGAAACGAGCCGTATCCTTCCGTGTCGTCCCTCGTGTAGCTGTTTAGCATTTAGCGTCGCGCAGCATTGCGAATGGTCACAGGTCATGGCACGATAAATGGAAAAAATCAGCGAGCAGCAATAACTGAATTACGACGTCGGAAACGCTAATGTCCGGGAAGCGTACGGTTCTCAAAGGGTTAATTGGGCATGGTACAAGCCTTCAGGTGACCAGGCGCCATGAGACTGGAACGGACGCCAAGGAGACGAAACTGGGCTGCGCTCCTTCGAATCGCGCACGAATTCATTGGGCCGTTCACGCATAAATTGCCGGAACGATAAGTTGCTTGACCCCTGGCACCGATGTGTTTTATTGCTACCCGTTCTTCTTTTTCTTTCTCCAGTTACAAAATGTGCTAAATGTGAAAGTTGGCGGATGGTAATGTTGTGAAGAGCCGGGGAAAGAATGTAGATTGAAATATTACATCCGTTTTAATCTTTTTTACTGTGAAGTAGTTAAAAAATTATCTTCAATTGCAACAGCACCTCGCTCAGACAACGTGAATTTAGAACATGAAAAAGTAATGCTTTCTCTACATTACTGCAGTATTATTTATATAACTATAATTCATATTATGCATTTGTCAAGAGCTTTTATTGCCAGCTGGTATACTGAATAATATCATTATTGTGTTGAGAGAATAAATTTGGTTTTTACTATAGTATCTGTATTGGAAGTCGAATGGATAGAAATAAACAATGATTATGCAAAAAGGTGTTCAGAAATTAGTTCTTGCTGGTTCCGTATTAAATAACTTTAAAGATAATCTGCTGTAACATCACTTGTAACCCTTGTATCGGTTTTTGAAAGAAAATTGCTTTTCGTTCCTCAGGGTTAGTTACTTCTAGACTACATACGTTCGTCCATTCTAGATTATTGAGATAAAGTTGTTTATCTGCTGTATATGCTCTTAGGGATGGAAGCTTCTAGCAAGCAAATAAGTACACGATGAGGAAAAGACGACGAGAAGTATCGTGACGGACGAAGCTAGCTACGAATCGAGAAGACGTCGATCGGTGATCACGCGTACACGCGTTAGAATATCTCTCTCTCTCTCTCTCTCTCTCTCTCTCTCTCGGGCGCATCAGTAGTTGAATAAACCATACCATTAATACTAGATCTTTTGTGTATTTCATTGCATCGTTTCGAGTTCCGACTCGAACAACACAAACACCCTAACCCGTTTATACATACGTGAACCGAGATAGGCTCACACGTAACAATGCGCACGAGTAGAAGATTTTGCTAGGAAAATTTTGAGACCAAAAATCATGTACTTCTGATGCGCATAAAACACGGAGAATACACACAAATATTTGCATTACCCATATACCATTATCGATGATATAAAAAATAAAGTATAAGGAAAATCTGTGAAAAAGCTTAATTTTCAATGGTATTATAACATTAATCAATTTAGATTAAAAAATTCTTGAACAAAATTTTCTGCTACAGCAGTTAGGAAATCTTGCGATACTTATGTTATGATCGAGGTAAGTATATAGTATTACAAAGATTATAATGTTTGTAAAAATGTTCAAATAGTAAATTGTTAAAGCTATATTAAGAAAAAAGAAAACGAATTCTCAATTTATTTAAAATAGCGAGGGTACTGAAAGCATTTAACTAATAAGTTTTTACTGTGAATAAAACAAAGCCAATATGTTTGTAAATTCCTGCTGTAAATCTTAGCTATTTTATGGTGATCTTAGTTAACTCAAAAATGTTCCAAAAATCATTTCACGAATAAAAGAAAAAGTAACGGATTCCAGCCGGGCAAACAAAAATGTCAAAAAAAAATTGTTCCCACCATATTATCTATATTTAAACAAAATAAAACTAAATCTGATAGTACTATAGTAAAAAAAAAGACCAGACCATGACTCATTAGTACAGACAGATAATTTTGAAACCAAATTATGAAATAATTTTCGTTCTCAAAATTTTGCGAAGATTAACTTGGCACCAGGGACTTACATCTTCAAAATTATACGCGATTAAATTTCTCTAAAATCTACCGCAATTCTCGTGAGAACAGCCGCGGGCTCGCGCGCAAAGGCAGCTTTCAATTTCGCGCTATCTCGACAATTCTGAACCAAATAGACAGCGATCGTCCTCATTAGCTCAAAAAAGCATCAGCGCGCGATCTCGCCTGTGAATTTTATTGCTCGCTCGCACGAAAGCAAAAGCCACGACCTATACACACACACACATACAACAGCGAGCGCAGTTGCTATACACTTGCAGCAGCAACAGCAGCAGCCGCTTCGCGCGGGGGATCTCTCCTCTCTCGCGCCTCTAAAACCGAGTGCGAAATCTCGCGATCGTATCGACGCGCACGGCTTCTTGCCTCTGCTTCTCTTCTTTCTCTTTCCTTCTTTCTCTCTCTCTCTCGCGTATATACCCTTTCGAGCGCGCGCGCGAGCTTTGCCCCTTGTAGAACACGCGTTTCGCCGTGGGTGAACGCGCGTGTCGTCGTCGTCGACGACGGCGTGTTTTCGCGGCATAACGGTGTTTAATGCAACGCCGTGGCTGCGTTGCCCTGGATAATGACGCCGTGGTGAAGATGGAGACGAGGAGGCGGAGAGAAGAAAAAAAAACTGTTAACACTTGAAGGAGGGGAGGATGCGTGCTGGGCAATTAAGGAGATCGCCTTCTGTCCGTTGTGGGAGAGAGAGAGAGAGAGATAGAGCGCGTGTGCGGGTGCGTCTTTGTAGATTTCTTTTTTTTTTAGTGTAGCGCGAGATTGTGAGTCTTTTCTAGGAGTCGTTCACGTCATGCTTACAACTCACGGGGGATTTCAAGCGTAGGTATATAGATCTGTTGCATAAAAAATGTAATACTTTGATCTTCAAGTTGTGTAGAGTACTTGATAAATAATCTTGACTTTTAATTTTTCACATCTACACATTTTTTTTAATAATTGAAATGAATATGAATCTTGATTATACTTGTAGCGGATACGTGTTTGGAAATAGAAACATTTATTGAGAAAAAAGTACAAGGTATCAATAGTATCTTCTCTAAATTTGGTTTTGACGTTTGTTCATGACATCGACACGAATTACAAATTTTTCCACTTACTAAAAATTGATAAATTTATATTCATAATTACTGGTTAATTCCGTTAATGGAGAGACAAATGATGATGGATAAATTACTATTTTTGATAGCGGAAGGACAGACTCTTTTTATTGTAAAAATTATATAACAAAAAGCAATTTTTACTATATACTGTAGACATTATTATGTAAAAACTACTTATTATCAAAAATAGTAATTTTTCTTGCATCATTTTTCTCCATGTATCAATTTTATACTTATGTATATTTAATAAAGATTGAATCAGTATCATAAAATAATCATTGAACGTTATTCATCCACTGGTATAGATCGATAAAGTTAATTTAATTGTAAAAAGTCGAAGTCAATCTACTTTAGTGTATCATTAAAACTACATCACAACACGGTAAAATGTAATAAATTTCACAAATGTCCCTAAAAACTACTGCAGAAGAAAGACAATGAAATTAAGACCGAGAGTAGCTCATGACATCCAAGGCGGTGGCGGCAGGCGACTGACAAGAGAAAACACGCGACTTTTCGTGGAAAGCCAAAGGAGTTCGTTACACTCGCTCGACAACTACATGCATTTTTAACGACCTCCCAGACCCAATGGCGCGAGACCAGCGAACAAACCTCACTTCCGGCAATAGCTGCGCGAACCCAATTAATGCCGAATATCGGCCGCCGTACAGCCATCGTCTCGTCTCCTGCTTTTTGCCATCTTTATGTTTCCCTCCTTTTTTTTTCGGGAAAAAGAAGAAGGCGCAATAGCTCGAAAGCACGCGCGGCGAGACTTTCTTCGATTTTTCTGAAGATATATATATATAATGTTCCAAGCGCGTGCGCGAGTTTTTTTTCTCACACCGGAACCATAACCCTAAAAGCGGTCGTTCGTCTAATTTTTGTGTAAAGCGTATGTAAGAGTCAAGATGCTGTTATGTAGCGCAATCTTCCCACGCGTTCTCGGTGTGTAGCGATTAAAGATAATTAACCGTTTTCGTGGGTTTAATTGAGCTGGTGCGAGTAAGCGCGTATATATATACGTACGCAGAACGCGAGCACACGCGCTTATACATGTGGATATATGCTTGGAAATCAGGTATACGGAGTTGAGTGCTTAAGCTTATACGCACTCGAGCTTTAACTGATTGAATGTCATTATGTGCTTACCGTGAAAATGGAATTTTGAATTTTAATGTTGTTTTGATTTACGCTGAATTTTAATGGAGACATTAATGGAGACATCATTTCGGTGAGTTACAAAATTTTCAGATTGAAAATTTTCGATGTAGCCTTTTAAAATCATTATATTATATAATTATATTAAAAGTGATTGACGTTTTCCTAGATAAGAAAATTAATTATTCTTGAAAAATAATTATTACGCACAACACTTTAAATATTTTTGCATAAAAACAAGTGAATATATATTTGCCATCATAACATTATTTTATAAATTATAAAAATTAATCTATGATTTGTCAGGAGAGTGCGCTGTAGAATAAATATAATTGTAAATTAAAAATGTGCAGAATAAGTTAAAAAATAATAAAAAATTTTGAAAAATCGTGTCATCGAGCTAAACTTTATTATATGAACAACGTCGACATTACAGGGAAAAACATCGCAAGAACCGACGAAAAAGAAAGGGTATAGCTTTATAGTTTTTCACGATGAAAACCTCGACGCAACTCTTCTCCTCGCAGAAGTCTCTTTCTCTCTTTTGCGGCTCGCGTGTCGACGTCCCTCTCTTTTTCTCTGAGGTCGCGAGAAGTCGGCGGGTGCGCGCGAGCACGCCTAGGAACGAGGCAGCAAGGCACTTGAAGACACGGCGTCGGCAACGGCAGCGGCGGCGCACCGCCGTAAGTCAGCACTCAGGATATTTCGTCATTTCCTGCTTCTCACGCGATACAATCTAAATTAACTATGTTCGCTTGGCTAGGCTCTCTCTCTCTTTCTCTCTCTCTCTCTTACTCTTTTTCGCTCCTTCTCCCCTCGCGGCCTCCTTAAGCGTCGCTCATGCTCTTCCTTCTCTTCCTCCGCGTACTACCGCCGCTACCACCGCCGCCTTTTTCGCGCATTCGCATCTCCAGGCTGCGTGCGCGCGAATGATTTCTTGCAGAAACGGCTCGTGCTATAACACGCACGAACCGAGGTTGCCTGCTACTCGTTGTGACCGAAGTGCGTAATGTTGTTGAACAAGGTATTGTAGCTTCGACAATGTAAAAACAATTGCAGGGGAAATTATTAGCTGAAAGATATCAAAAAATTTGATGGAAAAAGTGTTTCTTGATATTAAACATAGCTGAAAGGTTCGGCTGTAGATGTCTAGTAGTTGGTAGATTCGAAGGCCAATGAAATGATACAAACAAATAATTGTGAGAGCTATGAGCTGTTTATAAACTACACTAAATTGCAAAATTAAAGAATTTGATAGCTAAAATTAAAAATCACAGTTTGATCAAAATTTATAATTCATTTCATCTTAATAGGATTATACTTTTTCGATTTAATAAATTAGAAAGACAAAAGTTGTTGGTTAAACATTGTAGAGAACGGATCCATTTTTTATTAAAATAAAAAATAATAATAATAATACATGCTTCCATCCACACAAACATTTTTTAAAAACAATGTATTTTGATTTCCAGGGCCTCAAAGCATATTTTTACATTGTTTTTAGCAGAACTTAAATCTTTACTATTTCAAAGTTTTCGCAAGAAGGAAGAAAAATTATTAACTGAATGATATTGTTATAAGCCTGATAAATAAATGAGTGAAGTGAAAATTGTGCTTATTGGTGATTTTCAGATTTCATTACAGGTGTTCTTCATCTCATCTATCGATGTCTATACTCGTTGTTCTCAAAGTCGTCCTCGTCATATTGCTATAGATGTAACTCGATCCGCCTCATCGCGTTTTGCATTCCATGCACATGTAACAATAGAAATATTAAATTTTTGATGGTATATTAGTTTAGTTTTACATAGTGCAGTTGTTACTTTTTATAGGAGAAAAAAAGATTGGACATTATGCCACTATAACAATACATCATCATTGGTGTCGCTTTTCTGCAAGCTATGAAATACTGCAATTCACAGCTTCTCGTAGCTGTAACTTTTATTTGGAGGTAAAATTCCAAGGATCGCTTTAGATAGAGCGATGATCATGAAATCCGATTTCCAAAACTACACATTTTGCGGTCCACTTTCTTGTCATAACGCTAACGTCTATACTTATATATACATACGCATACATAACAGTCACAAGAAACCCTTTCGCAACCTCCTCGTTGACGTATACTCCCGTTTTGCGTGCACAAGCTGTTACTCCCCGTGAATAATTCACTTGGAAAATCCGCCCACTCCTATGCTGCCGCTCAATTTTTTCCTCCTTAATGTCCCTGCGACCGGAAGCGCGCGCCGCACTGGAAAAGGGTTTCGTGGAAGGTGAGCGTGCGCTCTGTAGCTATATAGCTATACAGAGAGGGAGGGCTAGGGTCTTTAGAGAGGAAGGACTCTCTAGCGTATATAGCTCGACTTTAGCTTGGCTGCACCCGCGCGAGCTCTTTCTCTCGTAACGGAGGTCGCAATTACGAGTAACGGAGACGGCCCCGGAGCGATAAAGGGGATTAAGGATGCGCGGCGCGCTCTCTTTCTCCTAGTCCGGAGGTTCCTCGTTGCTTCTATAGCTACCCATAGCTGTCCCTACACTGTCGTGTCATTTCGCGGGTAGTTTGCGTTCGGTAGTTTCGCGAGGTTGCGTTACCTACAGCTATAACGAGCGACCATGCGTTGATTCGAGTCTATACTTGGGCTAAATGAATGGGACGTTCTATAACTTGGATTTCAAATGCTGATTATTGCAGCAATAACATGATTTATCATACAGTCACTTTGCTTATAGTTTTAGGATATTTTAATATTAGTTTATTTTTCTTGAAATACAAAAAGATTTAAAGCACTTCGAGGTGTATGTCCCACTTAATGATTAATGCAGATATATCTGCATTCGTCTGCAATCAAACATTCCTACATCGCACACCAACAACATCTGTATTACCACGGAAAAAACATTATCGATTCATCTCGCCCAACCGATCGTCATCCGACAAACCCCTACTGTTTCCAAACTTGCGACTCATCAGTTCGAAAAGTAGTATCATCCAGCGCCAGTCAGACGCGTGCGCAGCCTCTCTCTCTCTCTCTCTCCCTATCTCTCTTTCCTCTTACTCCTCGCGCATCACTGCTCTTTTCCTCTTCCAACCCTCTATCTCTTCTTGGACGTAAGTAAGAGACAACTCCGAGCACGCGAACGAGACACGATGACGAGCTCGCGTCTCGTATAGGACGGAAGAGAAGAAAGAGAAGCAAAGAGAGAGAGAGAGAGAGAGAGAGAGAGAGAGAGGGAAGAATCGCGAAGGCCGTAGAAGCGCTCTCGCGGACTTCATTAGCGGAGCATCGATTGCCGGTAACGATATTTCACGTCGCTAATGACAGACCGCCGCGCGGCCGGACTCGTTTCCTCGATCGCCAAGCGCGATGATTTCGTCAATTAGCGTCGAGGGCCTCGAGGAGAAGGAGGGAGATGAGCTCGACCGCCCGAAAGTACGTCGCGATGAGGTGCTTCCAACTGGAGAACGATTAATTTTTCAATACTGCGTTTTCAACTTTCAAATGGTATACACTTTTCGGTTTATTATTCGTCGCTTAAATGCTACAAAACTTTTAAAAATATTTATATTAAAATTTGTGTTTAAAATTCTGTACCAAGAAATAAGCTTTTACTGGCTTATAAAATTTAGATATACCAATAAATAAAAGGTATATATAACGACAACTACCAATTCTTTTTTCAGCCTTTCGCATAGTTTAAAAACGCAAACCGTTCTTCGTTAAATATTCGTACTTTCACCTCCCTCCATCGACCCTTCACATAAGAAAGCTCAGCACAAACTCACCTTTCCTGCAAGCACTCGACACTAACCCAAGAAGAAACCGTATACAAACTCGCTTAAAAACCTATTTGAAAAAAAGATCGCCGCGTGCCACTTCTTCTTCTTCTTCTTTGCCTCCGTCCTCCGGTCGGCTGGAAGGACACAGACGGAATAAAGGCGAGCCGCCATCGTCTGGATAGGAAAAGCCGGCCGCTGCTGGCGAGTATAATGACAGTGATTAAATTATCGTTTCCGCGCGATAGGAGACGCGGCGCGCGCAGTGTCACGTTGCCGCGCGTGCCGATGCTGCGCGTTGTGGTATGCGCCCTGAGGGCGGACGCGCGCCGATCGCGCTCCTGCGTTGCCGTATGGAAGATGCTATCGGTATATATATATATATACGTCGTCCGCGCGTGTGTGTGCGAGGGAAAGCGAGCGGGAAATACTGGCGTCGCGTTCTCATGGAGGATGATTGGACGGATTACTGCTGTCACGGGCGAGAGGATTCGCTCTCTACGATTGTCAATGTTGATACGATTGCGCGGCATAATATTGACAGAGTGGCGGCGGTTTAAATTTGTACATGGTGAGTATATAGGAACTATCGTTACGGTCGTTATTAGATGAATATCATACAGAGATCATATAGGGTGGCTGTTGATTCGGTTCGTTCGGAAACGTTCGGTTGCGCCTGTTTTTATTATAGATGTATCGAAATATATAATGACAAAATAAGTATACATTCTATATTTATTCTTAACTATATAAAAAAACAATTTTAAATTCATTAAGAATCGAGGTAGGATCTCTTGCATACCTTGTATATAGATCCGCATACCCACCAATTTACAGCCACTATATGTTAACAGCCAAAAAAATCAACGTAGATCTGCATCTACAAAACACACCACGGCATTCAAACATCCATGGACCATATATATTCCGTAACCAGCGGTATTTCCCATACAGAATACATTCGAATTTTTCTCCTACAGGCGCGGGGGGCTTTACCTATGATATCTCGTGTCGATCGAGCGCAACACTCGCGCTCTCCAAGTAGATTACGACGAATTTCCCCCTCTTGCGCTCTCGTTTTTCGCGCGCTGCGAGAGATATTTCAATAGGGCGGATATGCGCGTGCCCGTTCGCGATCTATCTCGATGGCAGACGAACGTCGTTAAAAGGATTTACGGGCTTCCGGTATATATAGTGCGCTATACCCAGTCACGTGTGTGTGTGTGTGTGTGTGTGCATGGCGTCTCAGCTGGTACATTGCTGTTGCATATATACATATGCACGCTTATATCATAAACCCGCGGTGTACTGCATTTTTCGCCTTTTTTACACTGCGCAGATGCAGCGCCGGAGATTTTAGGTGTCTTTTTTAAGATGTGACGTGTAATAGTGCCGAGCGGCGGTAGCATATAGTAGCAGGAGTGTTTTGATAAATGTATTACGTCGATTGCGAATGCGGTTTTTGTTCGCGCTCGTGCGTTCGCGAGCAAGGATTTTTGCATAATTCATGCGTACCGGATACAAGCGTTGCGTTCCCCCCGAGTGCAAAGTTTTTTTTTCTTAAGGTTTCAGAAACTTTTGTTGAATATTTTTGTGGAGATTAATATGTTCGGTATACCATCTTTATACCATGTTCAATAACATATATAAGTTTATACAATAATAAAAAACTTTTTTCACAAGGATACAGCGACATTTCGAATTATGTTTCACGTCATTTTTTTTATCCGGTTGCTTTAGAAAATACAGATATATAAACATTTTAAAATTATAATACTATTAAAAAATAATCAGAATTGTTTTTATAAATATTCTGAAGGAAGACACTAAAAAATATAGCCCAACTTTATAATTTTAATACCACGCCAATCATTAATTCGTTACGGTATTTTGCGGAAGTCCAAATCCTTGATCACATTCCGCTGCAACATTAAGGAGATACGGCCGGGCTCTAGTAAGACGTAACGGATTTTTTTCTACTTCGAGCGTACCTACGAAGGTACGCGTGAAAGAAATTTGCATAATTCCTAACAGTACTAAAACAAAACTTCCCACGTTCGTTAAAGCTCAAGAATAATACATCGTTGACGCTTCGCATTAACCTCACTGAAGTCGCGTAAATCTTTCGTGCGACTCCTAAAAATAGATTCATCAAACGCATTATATACGCGTATATAGGCTCTATACCCACAGAGACACAAACTCGTGCGACGACGAGGCATCATCAACAAAGCCACACTTTTCCTTACGATTCGCGCAAGGTCGCGGCTCTTTAATTCCTGCTCTCCTCCAACACAATACACTCGCGCCAAACTAGCGCAACAAACTCTATATAGCGGCTCTTCGGAGAGCAAAGGAACTCGCGCGCTTGCTATCTCCTGATAGTACGCGTTCTCCATACGAGAAATCCTCTCTCTCCTCTCTCACACAACAGCAGCTAGAGAGAGAGAGAGACGCGCTTGCTGGCTCCACCTCTGCCGCCGCCAATCGGCCGTGCAGCAGCAGCAGTCTCTCTCTCTCTCTCTCTCGCTCGCTCGTTCTTTCGCAGAGAGAAGAAGAGATAAGAGCGTGCGCGCGTTCTCGGCGCTACCGCGCGAGCGAGAGAAAGAGAGAGGAAAATTTTTGCCTCGCTCACTCGCGCGGCGCGTCGTGGTATTTGCAAGCCGAATAATAAATACGCGCGAGAGCCGCGGCAGCGGTTGCGGCATATGCGCGTGTTCCGCCTTCACGCAGCCCGGCCTCGGCGCCGATTGGCCGCTCGAGCTGCGAGGGGGCCGTGGCTTTTGCCTCCTCTCTCTCTCTCGCTCTTCGCGCGCTTACCTCGCGCTGCGCGCACTACTCGCGTGTGCGAGTGTACATACGCTGCATGCGGGCTACGCTGCGCGTTTTCTTCTCTCTCTCTCTCGCTCACTCCTCTCTGCTATAAGGCGCCTCGCGCGCGGAGGTAGCGAGAGCTCGCGTATACACGCTGGACCTACTTTATGTCGAGGAGAGAGAGAGAGGAGCGGTGCATTTATGCGAGGGCTTCCTACTACTTACCAGCGGCAGCGGCAGCAGTCGTCCTTTTCTTTATTTCGCTCTCGCTCTCTCTCTCTCCTTGTGCACGTTGGCGTCCTTTTGCGCGCCCGTCGTTTATTCTCGTTTTGTCTTATCTCTCCACCGCGCGGTTGGCTCCTTCTGCGTGCGTATACGGGGAGGAGGGCTTCTCTCTCCCTCGCTCTTTTAGCGTTTGTCGCGCATATACACACGCGTGCTGTAGGAGATACTCGCGTATATCTGCGTCTCTCTTTTGATCTTGTTCGGTCCGAGGGTTAATGTATGGGATACCGATATTCGCGGGACGCGTCGTACGAATTGTGTCTCTTTAAGGTTTATGACGTACATGTGCGTATACTGTTTTCGAAGATATACGACGCGAGAGGCCCGGCCGCGCGGTGGTTCTTTTCGGGGGGATTCGGTTTGCGCGAGCGCAAGAGGCTTTTGACATTTCAAAGAGCCGTTCGTTTGTTCGACTCGCTTTTAAACAGTAGTACGACCTGATAATGCTAGTTATATATAGTGAATTAAATAAATGTTCCTCAACCTACAAATCAAGAGAACATTATCATTTCAATATTAGACAATAAGATTCTCAATTAAATACAACATTATGTAAATCAATGATTTGTATAATATATTATAATAGAAAAAATAGAGTAAAGGTATAAAGAAGAAAATATGGAATTATCAAGCAAAATTACAACCTCGAAAATCGAATAAACTGACTGATAAAAAGTTTAAAAAAGAAAAGTGTGAAAAGATATATGCGAATACATAGTAAACTTTGAAAAAATTTTAGATATTAATTATAGTTACAGTAAAAAAGCTGTCTTTCTAGATATATTGTAATAATGAACGAATCTGTGATTATTTCAAAATAGACCATTTTTTACCAATCTTGTTGTACAATATTATGCTGGCAATCAGTATAAAAGTTAATAAATATAGAAATTGGTAAATAATATTTTGGAATTAAAGTCACCAAAATAATATTAAATACAACATGAATTATTAAGTATTTTAAAGAAAAAGTTGACCAAATATTAAAAAAAAATGTTTTTTTAATTTTTTTTACAAGTAAGTTTTTGCACAACATCATTTTAATATACTTGCAATACTATTAAATATATGATTCTTATTTCCTACTGTAAATATACCAAATAACTAATATTCATTAATTATTTTAATAGACAATTAATTTATAAAATATAAAATAATTAGAAAATTCTTTTAAAAAATAAGCATGTTTTCAAGTGAGCAAAAAAAATTTAAATAAATGTTTTCGGTTTAGTGAAATTTCACGAAATTCAAATTCTTTATAAAATAATATTCGTTTTGTTTTGATTTTATACTATAAAGTATATAATATATTTTATATATTATATACTAGTCTTAAGGATGTACTGACTGTAACACAAAAACAGTGCTAAGATGCTCAAAATTTGAAAGTGATTAAATATAATAATTTTAAAAATACAATGAAAAGTTTCAGTTGCTTAGCGAAAAGAGTTACAAATATACTACCATATAAATTTAACATTAGTTTTATGGGAATCACTCAAAAAATTCTTATAGTAATCAATATATATTAGATAAACACGTCCTTTTACTTAAAATATCCACTTCGCGAATATTCTCTAAAATATAACACAATAATGGTAAAATTAGAAGTACAGTCATACTAAAAAGTGAAAAAGAAATTAGCGTTATATTGTTCTAAAATCAATGTAAAACTTTCTTTGCAGTTCTAAAAAACATCTTCCATAATTGAGTTGCACTATTAGTACTATTTCGGTCAATTAATCATAAAATGGCTAGAAAGTGCTCGAAAAATCGTTACACAAAAGGGCAAAAAATAGATGATTTGCAGCAAGGGATAAGTTCTAATGTTTACAAAAACTGAAATAGTTGTTATTTTTGGTTTTACTTGAAGAACATCTTTATACGTCTAAAAATAGAAATTGGAATAAAAAATCTTAAGTTTTCAGCCCTAGGGATCGAGTCACATGTACGAAGATTGATTATTGTTGGAAATACTGTTGCTACCTGGGTTTTATTGCACCCATTCGGACGTCGACGCACCCCCAGCAGAGACGTGCAGCGACGACTGTACGTCACTTCCCATCAAGATGCCGAGCTAGGCAGACCAG
>JAWWEQ010000010.1:10040590-10120771 GCA_035583055.1 Torymus tubicola
TCAAGTAGTAACTATTGTATTATGTGTTAATAAATAAAGTAAAATTACACTAGACTACTCAATCATTTATTCCAACAATTATCATAACTTGAGAAAAGTATGGATCGTTGTCAAATACGAACATGGTCAAAGATACATTATTAGCAACAAATGATATATAAGATCATGGCCGTAATAAACCAAAATATGTTTCAATTAAAGTTACAAATTTTAAGAATTAAGTTTGAGAATAAACAACATCATTTCTAAAAATATTAATGAACAGCATTTTTTTACAATTGTATGTAAGGCTTCAGACTAAATAATTATCGTTTGAAAAAAATTACTATTAATTTATTAGTGAATATTCACTATTTTAATAGTAATTTTTTAAAAACTACTAATCTAATCAGTAACAAGTACTAATTAAATTAGTAGTTTTAAAAATCTACTGAATGCAATAGTGAATATGCACTAATAAATTAGTAGTTTGTCCACTAATTGAAATGGTGGAGCAATTTTCACTAATTCAACTAGAGAGTATGGTACTGACTTGTAGTGGTAGTTAGCGAACTTTTGTAGACGACGTGGTGTTACTTTTCGCAAACAGGCGATTATGCAGATGCTCGGTTTTGTTATCCATGGGGGATTTCCTTGCTTGATCAGTAAGTGATCAGTGGTAGTTTATGAAAACAAAAACTGCAGAATTCAGCATACATTATAAACCTGATAGTACATTGAACTAGTAAATATTATCTAAATTTGCAGACAGTAAATGAGACACACATCGATACTGATGCCATTTCTAAGGTACATAGGGTCGGAGCCATCCGTACATCCACAAGAAACGTATAGTATAAAGATGTTCACATCTTCTACAGTATTATCGAGTACGATGCATATTAACCCTTTCAGTCACGTAATTAAATTTACGAAAGCACGTTTTTTAACATATATTTGTTTATAACAATTATAAACAAGTATAAACAATTATATATTGACAAATAATTCTATTGGATTTAATGTTCAAGTCTTTAAATTACAAAATTAAAAATACAAAAAATTCCAGGAAAAAAATTAGGTACCGATATATCAGCTCCTGTGACTAAGAGAATTATATAATAAAATGTAAAAAAGATCCCACCTGAAATCATGGATTTAAAATTTCTAGACTAGTGCCTTAACCTTAAAACTAGCATCGCGAAATTACGTCGAGAGCATAGCAAACTAATTGTCATGGTGATTCGTCATGTTCTTCATCTTTTACGTCTTTAAGGTACCGTACTCGTACCCAAATTTTATTTATTTTTTCTTTATTTAAATACAAAATAAAAAGCATCTCTCCAAGAGCTCTAAAGTGGTGTTAAGTATACCCGATTATTCAATAATAAATTTTTGAATAATTTAATTCATTAGATTTTTCCAAAAAAATTTTTCAAAATTTTTGGGATTGAATTGACTGAGGTAAAACCAAATAAGCTTGGAAATTTTTGAACTCTTCTAAAATGTACACGAATCATTGTTGGTATGCAGATTGAATGCTCTCTCTTCAAGAATGTTTCCATTATCATTCCACATAAAATTTAGTATGTCAACAATAGCCTTGAATAGATTTTTGGAGAGGTCAAAGATTTCTGTCAAAGTATTAAATTTCTATATCAGTAAGGTAGAAATAATCGTCAAATAAAAAAATTCCTAAGAATGCTTTTAATCTTGTATTTAATATTTTTCGTAATATTTATTTTAAATTTTTGACGTATTATTTTGATAATCATTTTTAATCGTTACTTAAAGGTATGAATAGAGATCGTAGCTATTTTAATAATATTTTTGAATAATATTCTTATGTAAGCATTCGTGCTAGCTGTTTCAACAGAATTTTTTTTTAAGAAGTCACTACTATAGATTTAGATGTTGTCATTAGTGTTTAATAGTTATTGCTTTGTTATAATACGACCAGTATGCACGTTGTTTTTCCAATCATATTGATTATGTTAACACCTCTGATTTTGTATTTTTGACTAATTACGATTCAATAGAGTAATCAATTTTTCAGTTTTTCGAACCAATCTTTTTTCCCATGTAACAAGTGAAACTTAAGAGCATCTTTTCAGGTAAATCTCTTATGTTTCGCACATAACAAAAAACTATACAAGATTAGAACTAAATATCGTTTTAAGAAAAAGGCGTTTAAAGTTTAAGTAACAGATTTTTCTTTCAAGAGTGTTAGATATAAACAACCTCCGGTTCCTTATACGCGTCATTTTCAGTCACTTTCTCCGCTCCGCGAGTCAATCTGACTCTTTTCGAAGCTCCTGAAGTTAATCTATCCTTCCTCGTGGTTATACATCTGTACGTACACAATAGCAAACAGCTCAATTAGGTCCATAACTTCCATAATTTTTAATATACGCATGAATAGAACAAAGCATGAAAATAAGTGGAAGACGCAGAAAAATGTATGAATTCAGGTAACAAAATAGCTTTAAATCCAGTATTTTTACTGATTCCTTGTAATTTTCTATGATTTATATTAATTTTAATAATATGTAATAGATAATATAATTTTCTTTTAGAATAAACATCTAAAATCAAAGATAAAAGTCAAAAATTTGAAAATTTGACTAATATCGACTGGAAATTGTTACATGCTGCAACTTTTTTATATGGATGCGTTAGGGTCTATAACTTGATATAGTTTTATTATTCAAAAATATCTACAACCTGTGTAAGTTTTGAAAAAATTGGTGATCCGGAACCCTGAGCCTCTCCTTGTAAGTACAAACCGTGCTCAGTGCTGATTAACTTCAATGTTCAATTTAATTAAAAATTCACAACTCGAAAATTTTTACTAGATTTACTAAATCGGAAATATTTTTTTTCTATTGTACACAAATCTAAACTTTTCATCTCTTCTTTAAATCTAAACATTTTTTTATCATGTAGTCCACTATTTTGTTTTAAATAAATATGAACGTATCTTCCCTAGTAAAAATTCGTCTATCGCGAAATGGCCAGAATCTTAGTAAATGGGTAGAAAACAGGGTCAGTTAATCTCCAGGGATGAAACATTTTTTCTCCTATTATTCTCCCATTTAATAGATTGAGACTAAAATGACATAATCTCAAAATTTTCCTTTTACTTTTTCTTAGAAATCTACTATCTACTATTATATTAAAGTGGATCCACTTTTTCCGTTCTCCGGTTCTCGGGTTCTCCGATTCTCCGGTTCTCCGATCTTATAGATATCATAATATTTTTTTTGTATTAAAGGATCATTTTTTAACAAAAGGATTAATGAAAAGAGCACCACTAAAGGGTTAATAAAGGGTTAAAAAGAGTTTTAAAAAAGGGTTAATCTACTATTATATTGAAGTGGATCCACTTTTTCGACATTAAATTGGATGGTATTTAACTTCAACTAATAGCTTCCTACAATATAAACAATACCTATATGAAGGCCAGAAAATTATTTACTATAGCCCTTTTGGAGATATTTCGAAAAATGTCATTTTTGTCATTATTTTCTGTCTCTCTCACTCTTCTCTAATATAATTAGGCTTTTACTATCCATTTGCTGACTAAAAAGACTGACCAACTCTAATACCTCTCAAATAAATAAGAACTAACTTATTCCAATGTTCGATAAACTCATTCTATTTTTCCATCTATTAAATGTTAAAATAATAGAAGAAAAAGCGTTTCATCGGGGGTCAAAAACTATATAAGAAAAATGACCGTAGCGAGTCCATAATATATTGTGATACCTAAAAAGAATGCTCTGTTACCAAGAAAGGTACAGTTACGTATGCACTTTAGTGAATGTTACGGTATGGATAAGACCCTTATTTTACTTTGGTTTGATATAATTATATGCCAATATAAAGTAAATTTTGGCATCTACTTTTGACAATATTGATCTTGTCGCTGTAGAGAACACTCATAGGTATGTAAAATTATTGTAACACAATGATTTTTGTTGAAAAAATTTTTATTTGATTTAAGCATTAAATATAATTATATGATTATTAATTATAATATTATTTGATTTATACATTAAATATAAAATATTCTTAACTTTCTATCGGGTAATTATTACAGAATGTGCTCGATACAGAAACCTTAAAATATGAATCAGAACCTGTGTGGTGTCATGTTCAGGTTCAAACTATTTAGTTCATCATACACGTGGGTGGTTGACTTGAATGACAGGTGGCGGTACATCTACATTGCGTGCAAGTAAATATGGATTCCAAAGTGCAGGGGTAAACATCAACTGTTCTAGTTGCAAATCATCATCTTCTAAAGGTTGTGAATCTAAAACAATGTCATCCTCATCGGCCATTCTGGAACAGAATGAATCTGGTTCGGGATGATTTATCTTCGGTGTATCTAGACCAAAATACAGTCTCATGTAGTCTGGTGCATTCTGTCGAGGATTGGCCGAAGATGCTACCTGGTTAACATTTTGCATGACTCTCCGCCGTTCCCTTAATCGGTATGGAATCCGTGCAGTCCTCGTCTCATCTACATCGTTGCGCTCGGCGTCATTTTCCGCCCAGGAATTTCTCTTTATCTCGTTTATAGCGTTCTCTCTCATCATCTTGATATGGCGATATAGCCTCTTACTGGCCTGTAAGCGCGTGTTAGGCTTTGATACTTGTGATGTTCTGGGGCCTGGCTGGTACCGAGGTGGTTCCGCAAACTCTGTTTGTCGTCGTCTCACGTAGTGTAACGCCATCTCTCTCTTCCTTAAATTATGCATGTGTAATCTATCGTTGTCTCGCATTATATCCATTTCGACTTTGCCAGTGTCCCAGATACTTTGAGGTGTCGGACAGCCGGGTACGTTTTGCGCCTCTTCGTAGTCCTTGACCAGCGTTGCAAAAAAGTTAATCGAGGCCATTGCAACTTCTTCCAGATTGAAGGGCACCAAGCTTTGATTGTTCATAGCGGGATTCATATTTTCAAAATATCTGTAATAAAAAAACCTTAAACAATTAGTAAAACTAATGTCTGATGTCACTGATTATTTTGCTATTATAATTGAAGAAATAGTAATTTGTTTAAATCCACGACAAGCATTACGTTCTTCAGTTCAATACGCACTAAAAAATTAGCAATATAAATTTTTAACGTACTTATATTCAGATGCGTCCTGAACTTTACCACTGTACAAACTTGTAGCAGTTTCAGTGTAATATAAACTATGATGTACACTGCTTCGATGCTTCAGTACTACCGACTGACTACCACTGCTACAGAAATTTATATACAGTGCCTAAACCTTCAAAGTTTTAGCAATTTCAATATCGTATAAACTGTGATGTACACTGCTTTGTGGCTTCTGTGCTATTGACTGTATTGGCACTGCTCCGGAAATTTATATGCTAAGCCTAAATCTTGGCAGGTCAGAGACTTGGACTCACCCAATGAGCTTCGGAGCATCTAATTCACATCCCTCCCCGTCTCATGCAGTTTTCCTTGTCAGGTCAGAAACTTTGAGCTCAGCCAATGAGCTTCAAAGCATCTGATCCGTATCCCTCCCCCATCTCATGCAGTTTTCCTTGTCAGGTCAGAAACTTTGAGTTCAGCCAATGAGCTTCGGAGCATCTAATCCACATCCCTCCCCGTCTCATGCAGTTTTCCTTGTCAGGTCAGAAACTTTGAGCTCAGCCAATGAGTTTCGGAGCATCTAATCCGTATCCTTCCCCCATCTCATGCAGTTTCCCTTGCCAGGTCAAAAATTTTGAACTCAGTTAATGAGCTTCGGAGCATCTAATCCGCATCCCTTCTCCTTCTCATGCAGTTTTCTAATTAGGCCAGATATTTAAGTATATTTCGGCTACCATTTCTTAATTATTTTGGGAAATACAGGTTGCACTAGATAATATCTAGAAAATTTTAATCCGACAATTACCGAGAAATTTTCTAAGTATAGACAATATATTGCCATCTCTCTGAATGATTTTTAAAAAAATAAAATTAAATTGTTTACTTATATTACTCCGCAACCTTCCCTGCGTGCACGCAAACTTGTACCTTTTATGTAAACTATTGCGTTTTCCTTTACGAGTTATCTATATTTCAGCCATTTACAACAAAAATAGTTAATTTTATCAACATTCAAAGAGTAACAAAATTAAAATATTAAGGGGATGTCGCATCCACGGTCGGCAACGCTGATTGGTTGAAATTTCCTAACCTCAAAAACTTTACATCATAAATAAATAAAAATGTGTAATCGTAAAACACAAATGCAGTCGTCCCGGAGTCCTGTTACAATAAAGAATGTTTATAAACTTTGCGGGATATTGAATAACTCTTAATTAAGACAAACAATGTAAAATACGACGCGAGATGAGCGTGCTGATTCACGTACGGAACTGTAAGATGATTGTCATTTTGACGTATTCCATCAGTCAACTTTAACAACACTATATTATTTAAAATTAATAAACAATTATATTGCTAAAACTGCTGTCATCGGCGATTCTCTATAGGATTACAAATCACAAGAAATTTTGTTTTCTGTGATACGAAGTATATTTTTCGCGAATAATGTAGAGTACGGCCTGAGATGGAGGTCAGATTTGGTAAAGTTCACTCTGATATCCCCTTAACTGCACCTTGTAAGGCCTTTGTCTTGTACGACACTAAATCTTAATATATTTGAGGATTTTATTATTTTACTATTTCATTATTATTTTATTATATTATTTTTTTACAATTTATGAATCTCAAGGAGATTAGGAAACATAAAAATATTAGTTGTAATACCTATAGTCAGTTTGAAAATTTTAAGTTACATTCAAACTTGAAGTTTGACAATATTCCTTATAATAAATTCTTCTTATTTGAAAGAGAAGAGCTACACTGTTAGAAAACCATATATATAGATATACAATGTATGTAGTTGATGACGCAAAATTTAAATATAGTATACCTATATACTTATGTGGAAGTTTTCTAACAGTGTAAACTTGATCTAGATTTAAAATAGGCGGATCAGTAACAAGCTGTCAACTTCATGTATACACGCAATTACATGGTCGGAGAGGTGGAAATTTTTTTCCAAAATATCTGATTTTACTTCAAATGATTTAAAACAAGTTTTTAAGCATTTTTATCTAAAATTGTTTCATTAACAGTTGAATATTGTTTCCTAAATAATAAAGCTTATTATTAAGTTCAAAATTTCGCGTTAGATAACATTCAGTACTTATTGATTATTGACGTATATTTATTTGTAATATTTTCAATTACTTTCATCCATGAATTTAAAACTATGAAAAGTAATTATAAAAATAATAGTAGTAAACCCTTTTGAAAACAACTAACATTAACAAACTAATTGTAATAATAGTAATAACAGAAGAAATATTTTTTAGTAATTATTTACAAAGCTTCATCACAACTAAGTATACCTATAGTTAAGTAAGATTTATATATAGAAATTAAAAACTTCATTTTTCTTAATTCTTATAAATAGATTTAGAAAATTTTATAAAATTTAAGTTTTTAATCCTTTACACCTTGGGAAGTTTCAGTTTAAAAATGTCTGATGTTGATCCGGGAAAAAAAAATCTCAATTTGCATGACTACTTCCGTATCGCAATTCTTTCGTCATAACTAAAATTAGTGACATGAAGAATTAGTCATGGCACTACGAAAAAAAAAAAAATCTTTTCTTGATCAACTCCTAGATAGCTATTTCAATTAAAAAACAAACTTAAAATATGTATCACACTAATGTAACAGATATAACACATTGTTAAACAAGAAGAATTACGTGATCTTCGAAAGGAACGATATACCGAGCGGCAGCGGCGGCGACGGCAGCGTTCACGAGATGCAAAGTCGCGCTCGGATAAAGGCCTCGCGAATTGTCCCAATTCATTTACATACGTGTCGCTACCAGATCGGCTGAGCATCGGTATAAATAAAAATTCCCGATCGCCGCGAGCTCGCGCGCGCGCGTAGCGACTTTCGTAAGAGCGCGTAACTCACTCGATCGGGACTTAAATCACCGCCGTAGACGGAGGAGTGACGGGGCTGGGGAAACGCGCGAGAGGAGCGACTTCTCGGCTCGCCGACGTTGCCAGTACCTTTGCACCCAGTCCCTATATATGTATATATATATTCGTTTTGAATAATTATTTTTTGCTCAGTAATTTATTACGATTAGCGTGCGAGACATTGAGTGCAACGGTTGATTTCGCTTGCTAATTAATAGCATGCAGATCTCGACAATTGTATCACTCTCGACGTGAGTTATTGTAATATTTTTCTTATTTTATAAATAAAATAACATCGGATTTCGAAAGTAACGATGAAGATTTAATAGCTCATTAGAATTTTTAATTCAGTAATTAATTTTTTATTAATATATTCATATTTATAAACATGAGAAACTAGAAAATTTAATAACTAAACTTAAAAAATGTCCATTTTCAAGTAATATAAGTTAATGACCTTCTTAAGACAAAGAATGACTGAAATTTAATGAATGAAATAAAGTGCCTAACATGTTCGACTGAGCGAAAGATAAATAAATGTATAATGTACAGAAAGGAAAATCACTCGGTCGAAATCCAAGAATATCACCTTATCAGCTTTGTTATCTTATAACTACATTGACGTCGAACAATGTTTTCTCACAATAATAACCGGAGCAGCCTCGAAAAAATAATTTTCCAGTTTCGCACTCATCTCAACAGACGAGGCAGGATTCATGCAGAGCCTCAAAACGATCGCAAAGATATCGCGTAGCGTCCAAGCCGCGTATACCCTGAGCGCGCAAGTACAAAGCAAAAAAAAACAGCAGAGATCGAGTGCAGATCTCTCTGAATATTTAAAAAGCCACGTTGAAGCCCGCGCGAGCACTCGTGAAGGAAGCGACGTCGTCGTCGCGACACTGTCGCGCGCGTGCGCTCTTCATGGGCAGGTGCCTCCGCTCCTCGGCGCGTTTTCGTCCGCGGAATAAATTTATATAGCGAGAGAGATCGGCCGCCGATCGGGGGGAGAGTTAGGAGAGCAACGCGATCGAGCGTGCGCCCGTGCGAGCAGGACAGAAGGAGAAAGAGAGAGAGAGAGAGAGAGAGAGAGAAAGACAAAGAGGAGGCGAGTGATAGAGGAGACAGTTTTAGGAGGGAGGGAGAGAGACGTCGTCGTCGTCGTCGCTGGTCCCCGCGAGTGAAATATATCTCGGCGCTGTGGCGATATACTACTCGCCGCGGCGGAGACGGACGCGATTAAAAGCCCCCGCAGCAGCAGCAGCAGCAGGAGCAACGGCAGCAGCAGCAGCAGCTCGCGCTTATATAAAGAAAAAGAGCCGAGCGAGATCCTTCGTCTTTTCTGGCTGCTGCTGCTACTACAGCCTCGCTTTTCGGCTTTCGTTCTCTTTCTTTCGGCCGGATTTCTGTTTTTTTTTTCTCTCGATCCAGCTTCTTAACGTCCAAAGTCTATACCGAAACGCGAGCATTCTCCGTTGAATTATTGCACGGCGTGGGTGCTTACCTTCCTTTTTTTTCGAAGGGCGAGAGAGAGAGAGAGAGAGGAGAGAGGGAAGGCAGACTATGTTATTTTTTTGCCGGCTCTAGTTCGTACGTTTTTATCCTGCGCGCTATTCATTAGGGGATGCGACAGCTCGGCTCGCGCCCGTGCGCATCGCGAAGTCGAAGAAGGGTATCGCAGGGAGGCGATCTTGATTTTTGAATATGCTTAATGGATTCGTGTCGATGGCTTATAAATTTCGGATAGTTTTTGCTATGGGCTTTCTAGGATTGACAGAAGTTGTCGAAGGTATGCCGACCGCTGCATGGGAAATAAGTAACATAATTTATAGAATACAGGTTATGGAGGTTTCCGACAATATTTATGGGATTTTAGAAATACTTTTAACGCAGGTTTTTTTATACAAATTTATTTTTTCACTTATTTTATTTTACAATTTACTTAAATAGGAGAATGAAAAAAGGTTGCCAAGATTTCTGTCTTGAAAATGTTGATCGCGAAAATTCTGGTAAAGTACCCCTTGTCAAAAAGACTATTTGCTAAAAAAAATTCACATATTTCGATATCGATTTGTATGGTAACATTCCTGGTACCTATATTGTCTCACCTGACAGTTAAGGGATTTATCGAATATATTTGACAAGGACACAATCAAGCTAAGACAACATGCTGAACATTATATGAAAACAAATGGGCGTGTTTTAGCATAGATAACTTTCAGGTAAAATAATTCAGTGGTCTACGTAAAATTTCATTCCCACGAATTTGTATACATAAAGTAATCAATCTAAATATACACAAATCAAGTAATTATCTCCAAATTGAGATTAAATAAAATTCTTTTGATCTCGTATCAGAATTAAATGCAAATAATCTTGCGCCTCTGGTATGTGATTTTATTTTAACACAAGATTCCATCTAAATTATTCTAACTGTTATAGCGCATGGCATTATAGCTCCCTCGAAAGCTAAATGCGCATAATTTAAAAATAATATATGTAGCGAGAATTTTATTATATATGTGTACAAAATACTTTAATGAATTTTATTTCTACAAATAATTAACTGTTTAGAAAAATTAAAAATGATCTCTTGCATATGCGTAATATAATACTTTTTGTAATAACATACCTTTATTAGATTCTACGTTACATCTACATAACATTATTAGAAAAGAATAAATTGTACATTACAGACACCCCAACAAAACTCCCTATACCGCAACAATTGTGATCCAGTTAGAAACCCTGACCACAAAACAACACAATGAGCTTTTTCCAAAACGTTAAATCATTCGACTAGCTTTATATAAATGTGAAGACCCCCCTTAAATCACCGCTAATCATTCCAACCTAAATAAAGCACTCTAATTGAATTCATTAGCGCGAAACCTCGGCCCCCTTTATACACACACGTTCTCTCTCTCTCTTTAATTTCACGATTAAAATTCCCCAACATCGCTCTGTGGCTCAGGTCGAATTAAAAGTCATTTCCCACGCTTATTACGAAATATGAAAAGTTCAATGATAATCACAACGATATACTGTACATACGCGCGCGCACATACACGCAGAGGCCTGAAAAGTACCGTAAAAAAGAAGAAGGAAGAAGGGGCCCGCGCTACCACCGACGCCGCTGTTGCGCAGGAAAGAAGAACACCTTCGAAGCGTTTCCCTCAGAACCTCTATATATACGCGAACGAAGCTACTGGTGGCGTGCATTTATTTTTCGAATCGCTGCGCTCGCGCGCGAGAGAGAGAGAGAGAGCACGCGGGGGCCGTATGCGCGCGCGCGCGTTAACGAAGCGTTAAAGCGAGCGCCGCGCGGCAGGTGCACTACCATACTGCAGTGAGCGTGCACCCTGCGCAAGGCCTTGCTCGATTATGGCCGCGTGTATATATATATACATATATATAAGCATGTGTGTGAAGGTAAAGAGGGGACATACACCCCGAACGGACGCAAGTATATATATACGTGCACGCAGGCAGGCAGGCAGGCAGGCAGAAAAAACGTATCGCTCGGGCGCGCATCCGAGGAGGTATGTGTTGCGCTCGTGCGCAAGCGGTAGCGACCTTTGTATGAAGTTGTTGGGACGCAGAAGAGTTTTTCGCGCCCCGCCTCGCTAATTCCCATCATCGCGTGGTTCTTGCACCGTGGCTCTGGCTGTTTCTGCTGTTGTTGTTGTTGTTTTCGTGCGCAATCATTGTGCGAAGTTGCGTGATGCGCTGTCCGAGTTCGGCCGGTATATTATATACTTTTTCGCGCAATTTGTCCGTTGATAAAGCAGTACGTAAAAGGTGCAGTTTTATTTTAAATTGAGAAATTATCGAAAGCATAGTAAATAACTTGGTGATAAAAAGGAAGATAAATTTTATATTTAAATGATTGATATTATAAAATTAATAAAAATAAGTTAATTACTTATTATGCAGAAATTATAATAGTCATATTTATATGAAATACGTCACAATACCTAATATGATAATAACAAATATAATATATAATATAAAATTGTATAAAGATTATAACTTATTCGATGATTTTATAATATTTCATCACTTAAATTTTCATTGTGTAATACAAGATTTTGGAAAAAATCACTGGATCATACAAAATTTGATAAGCGACAAAATGGAATAAATTATAATAATGAAATGAATAGCAAATGTAAAAGATATTTTTTTAAATGTTCGGTGAATGAGATACGTGATTAATCAATTTTTCGTATCTCGGTATCGAAACACTTTTGAAAGGATTCAATGTTGTAGCCCCTAGGACATACAAATGGAGTTTCGAAATTGGTACCTACAGACACGATACTAATACTTCTCGAGAACGCCTACACGACTCAACTGCACAGTGAAAAAGATTTTCATAAATATTTCACCGACAAGTAAATATAATAGTACTTGAAAATAAAAGAAATTGTTTATTGTACGTTAAATAACACATAAAATAAAGCTAAAAGTGCAAAGTAAATACTTAATCTAAGAACGAATCTGAATCTTTATGGTGTTGAAAATCTTGTAAAACTTCATTAAATCGTGAACAGAGTTTATGAATACCCGAGGAGTAATCGCGATACTACATCAAAGCATTACCGAAAGATAGATAACGCAATAAATTGAGTGCAACGCGCGCGCAGAGCCAGTTATATAATCCTGCGTACACTTATTCAACAAAAATCCAATTTCCCGCCTTCACCGATAGCGCACAATCATCTCAATTAAAATACCATTATCACGCTGACCCATTTGCACCGTAGCACCAACAGCCAACTCTCGCACCCACCCACGAAAACCGGCTCGATCCTCCGCCACACAGCCTCTCCTCTCTAAACTCCTCTCGCTCGCGTATTCGCGGAAACGATAATTGAAAGACGCGCGCGTGTATAAGCCTCACAAGAGCGAAAGAGAGAGAAAGAGAGAACAACACATGCAGACACACGCATAAATTGTCGATTTTATTTATATAAATGCACGTGTGCGCACTTAAACTCTCTCTCTCTCTTGTGCGTTATGCCTATGTGTATATACGCGGGCCGTGTACTTATTAACGGTTTGTCTATTTTCATGTAGAGCCGGGTAAAGGCGCACTTCGCCGCCGCACAGCCACAGCCGCCGCTGCCGCCACTCTCTCTCTCTCTCTCTCTCTCGCGAGAGAGACCCCCGCGGTGATTCACATAGTCCTTAAACCAATCCGGGGATAGTCTGCCTTTCTCTTCGTTTGCTAATCGAACCGCTTCCTACGCTGTGCGCGCGCCCGCGCCGCACCGCGCAGTAATTACATAACGGAAAATCTCTCTTTCTCTCTCGCTCGCCCTCACTAGAGAGAGAGAGAGCTCGTGAACTCGATGCTCCAAAAATCAACCTCATTTTTAGCGACTGACAATAATGCACGCACGCGCGCCCGTACGTATGTATACATACGCTCGATCGCTCGTGTTCTCAGCTCGGCGGTCGATGATTTTTAGGCTCTAGGGTAGTAGTGCGTCGATCGTATAAGAGGTTTTCGAGTTTCGTTGTGTGTTTAATTGGGGAGAGAGAACGAGAAAGAGAGAGAGAGAGCGAAAAGAGGGGAGGAGAGGATTTTATTGCGGCTTACTAATGAAAATTTATGTTATTGGGTGGTAAGGGATTAATTAATTTTTAATGAGTTTGGTTAAAAATAAATTTTAAGGAACAATCGTGGCCTTCGTGTTTTAGGCCCGAGAATCGTGACTTCGGTATACTTCTGAGAGTGGAGAGCCGTGGAGAGAGTATTAGAACACTGCTCCATACAGGCGGAACAGATAAATTTAATTATAATGTAAAGAAAACAACACGATAAATCATGTTGCTTGAAAAATTTTATTTCCAATTTCATAATTTTGACGGCCAAATATCTTGCCGGGCAATAATTGCGTTAAGAAAAAGGCTTAAATTCAAATTTTTATATATATATATTTTATCTAGCCGTAAAAATAAATTATGCTGCGGTTTCATCGAAGGTTTGCATAGGAAAAATTATCATTCCCTCTATAGGGTCTCTTACGAAAGCCTCGCTCATTATGAATAAAGTCCCCTTTAAAGCCAGTATATACGGAATATATTTTTCCAATTTGCTGGAACTAAACGTTTAAAGGAAAATATGCATCATTTTAAAGACCGAGCGTTTAGTTAAACATGTTGCTTATGACTGGGTCGTGCTTGTCAACCTTCTTAAAATTTATATAACGAGTTAATTTTTCATTATACATATATACATCGTTATAGTATATGCATTTCCAAATGTAAAAGCTCTACACATAAATCAAAATTTTTAATTAACAAATTTAAATAACATTTCAGTTTATCTTTATAGCATCGTACAGTTACTCATAATATGTTTAAACAAATTATAATTTCAAATTGTATATAAATGCATTTCTATATTTACCAACCCTATATATATACGTTTGAAGAACCTCAACTCATGAAAACAATGAAACGATCAGTTGTTCAACCGCAACTCGGCCCACGAATTTGGGGATCTCCCAAAGGGCTACTCATATACAAATTAGTGGCTCGCAAGCGCCGGGCGCCGAGCACGCGCGTGTCTCTCGCACCTTTGACGCTCTCTCACTCTCTCCCCTCATCTCCGCACCTCGCGGTTACTATTCACAAACACAGCTCGGCTCTTGTATATATATATATATATTATATACTTCCATCGTGCCTCTCAATATCGCACACGCAACCCTACGGCGCTCGTCGCCCGCTGCATACAAAAAAGCACGCATACATATATACACATATATATACGCACGCATATATGTAGGCGTATCCGTGCGCTCGCGCGAGTGCCGGTGGGGCACATCTTCTACACTGCACGTTATACATGTACATATATATATACATATATATATATACACATAGCTTATATATATGTATGTATAGGTGCGCTCCCGCCCGCGCACTCCTCCGCACATATATACCTCCGTCCTCGTCTTGCGACGACTGCCGCGCCGCTGTGCTCGCGCTGTGCTCGGAGAGTCGCAAGTCACCTCCGTTCACCTCTTATACCTCTCCCGTCTCTCTCTCTCTCTCTCTCCTCTACCTCGCGCGCGCGAGAGCTCGAAGGCGAGCCGTGCGCGCGCTCCGGCGCACTCTTTCAGTCCGCAGCCGCGAGTCGTGCACCACGAACACACGCAGAGTGAGAGAGCCGAGCGCGCTTAGCTCAAGAGAGAGGGATAGTATATAGTAGTATACCTTGTTGTATATACACCTTGTGTGTGCCCGCTTGTGTATATATATATATATATATATATAATATAGCAACTCGTGCGCTCTCTTTCCCTTTCGATCGATGTGTATCGGCAATGTGATTTGGTTGACGATTTGTTGCCGATCGAGGGCTTTTTTTCTTGGATAGAGTAGCGTGTTAGTATATAGTGGCGCGAGTTTTTGAATTGGAAGTCCAGCCGCCGAAGGAGCTTGACAGCATGCTGGCGAGAAGAATGGAGTAGAAGGAGGAAGAAAACCACGCAGAATATACCGGCGTTCTAGGTGTATATACACACACACATACACGTATATAAGACGCGTATACGTGCGCGACTGAGATGCTGGTCCGCCCACCTACGATACGCGAGTGCGCGAGATAAACGTGCTGCGTGCGCGTGTGTGTTATTTGCGCGCTCACTCTCGACTCGCTCCGCACCCACGACTCGAAAGCTCGAACTCGGAGAGGCTCTTCGAGCTGAGGCCAAGTGTGTCAAGTGCAGTTTTTTGGCATGTCGAATCATCGCGTGCCATCCACGACAGAGTGCCGAAATTAATCAGCCAAGTCCCCCCTTCCCCCCCTGAATAAAGAGACTCTCTGACGTACAAGGGGAGAAACCTCGAGGCCAAAGCAGCAACAACAGCAACGGGGACGTTATTATGTCACACTCCCACGCGAGCCGGCTTGTGCCGCCGCCCGGCGACTGCAATACCTCCAAGGAGTCAGGACGCGACGGGGTTAAACGTCGCCTCGTGCGTGACCGTCGCGCGGCGTGCCGTGCCGTTTGATTTTCCCGCGCGCACGTGAGAGCTGCGACTATATATATATATATACAGTGTGCCGGCGGTGCATGCGGTGCGCGCTCTCCTCACTCTCTGTGTGTCTTTCTCTGTGTGTGTGTATGTGTGAGAAAGTCCCGAGACACCGCGTCTGGGATAGTGACCGGGTTCAGAGTGCAGCACGCAAAAACACTGTGCCCGCGCAGACGCGAGACTAGAAAGTCAGAGTTCGCCATCAGAAGTGCTTCCGCGCGCGCGCGCGCGCGCGAGAGTTGAAAAAATAAGGCACACGGATTCTCGTGGACTCTTGAGTGGATTTGTACGACGAGGGCCGCAGACAACGATGATGATGATGATGATGATGTCACGTGAATTTTGATGACTGAGAGCCAAGGCAACGATCGAGTGTAAAGGCGCGGCGGCGGCAGCGACAGCGCCGGTTTCGCGATTTCACCAAGAGTATAGGACAAGAGGCCGGAAGAGCGCAAATCGCGCCTCGCTAAACCGGAAGACAAAAGAGAGAAAGATAGGAGACAAAGGAGGAGCAGCAGCCGGTGAGAGTGTAAGAACGCCGGGCAATAGGCGAAGGTGTGGTTTTGGTGTGCCGACGCGCGTGGACCTATTACTCGCGCGGGACTGTTTGCCGAGGACGATGACGAGGAGAGTTCGAAGGAGAGAGTGATTTATTCGAAAACTGTCGTTATCGCCGACAGGCGCGCTTTGCTTCGTACGAATATATCCAGACCAGAAGAGTACAGGCAGACATATACACGTGGAGATATAGGTGAGTGGATATTTGGGTGACAGCGAGCAATGAGAGAGAGAAAGAGGATGATGCTTGGGTGGTTTTGTGTGACGATATTATGTGGGATAAGTCATGTTGATGCTGGACAGTAGGTGTATGTGTACAGTTGTGATGGGCTTAATTTTAAGGAATGAGAGCTAGCTGCTTAACGAAGAGTATTGTATAGTTATTTGTGTTGAGAATAGGGTATATCGATGTGAGTTGTTAGACGTGTGGAATAATTGTATGATATCACTGGAGGTAACAGGGTCTTTTCATATTAAGCATATCAGTGATTAACTAGAAACATATCATGCAATTATTTGGAAGCACTATAATTACAGCGGGTAATATATGTCGAACATTTGATGTATAGATTTGAGTTGTTTTTAATCATAGGTGAATGTTTTAGTAGATTGTCTTATCAGAGCAATCAAAACCATAATTAGAACCATTCCCACTATGTTTAATTATAAATTGTATAAAGTAAAAAGGTTAACTGAAAGACACTTTAATAACACAATGCGACCAATTACATTTTACTTTAATAAGAACATGTTTATCAAATGTACAAGGTTTTGAAAAGTTCTTTTAACCTTAAAGATTACCTCTTGTACGTTATAGTCGATCGGTTTTTTAATCAGAAATTCAATATTTGCTAAAACTAACGTGGTTAAATAACAACGTAATGCATTACACACATGGTAATTGGAGAATTTAATCGACGCGATATTTTTGCGATCATCCATGCAAATATTCATATTATTTTGAGTAATTTTCAACCAGGTAGTAATCTTTATAAAAAGATATTTAAATGATACATAAGTGCACTGTTACATAAACAGGATAAAATTCGTTATGAATATTCATTGGATGGTTTCCCTACGAGAAATAACGATCATCAAAATAGGTTCTAATTTTTTATTATACGTCACTTGCAATCTTTTGATCTAATTCAATGGAAAATTTTGCCGATCGCATACCATCAAGTATATACCATTGATGTGAAATCAAAGCAAAAACTGAAAACAAAACAGATCCTAAAAGCGAATTCAGTAAATTTGAGTGAACCGTATTTACAAGTACACGTTTTTACCATTTACATAGTATATGTAATAGCAAATGCAAAATATTATTTCTACCACTTAAAAATATTACCGATACATTCACTTGATATTTTTTAATCCTAGAAAGGCAAAACTATTAAGATTACCGTTATAATCATTAGTAATTCCTTTACAGCAACATTTTCTCGGATGACATTATTATTCTTTGTATGTAAATAAGCATATATAACTTTCAATACGTTAACAATAGAATATACAAGAATAATTAGAGTGAGTTCATCGATACTTAAATGTACCTTGCGCAGGTCACGATTTGTTATAATTCAACAAACACCATCGACGAATGACAGCGGTTTTGTCATCAGTATATAGGTTTGGCAGTAGTCGTCAAAAGAAATTTAAAGCACACGACAAAGCTATATTTGCACACAGTCTCTGGCCAGTATAAGCGACAACCTTTAAATCAATTTTAATCCCCATAGCAGCCCGTGCAGCATGTTTCAAAAACCGCTATAAAATTATCTTTCGCAAAGTCTGGCGGACTCCAGGCCGCAACTCTAAAAGCATTTACTTTCAAAAACCTTATACACAAGCGGCATATATAGTCGTAAAGCTAAGCGCAGAGAGCGCAACGCCCGACCGCGAAGTCCTCTCCGAAAGCCGAAAAAAAAAATCTACGCGAGGAGAGTAGGAGGGTCTCAGCCGTATAATCGCGAAAATGGCCCGGATCGGTCTTTCTCTCTCTCTCACTCTCTTACTCTCTAGCGCCTGGACTCGCGCTCGCGGGGCCCGCGCACAGAGAGCGCGGTTCGCTCGCACGCGAAATCGGTAATGAGCTGTAAAGGCTCGCGGCTCTCTTCGCCTCTCTCGAGCGCTCGCATACACACACACACACACACACATACACAAGTATATACCTTACACGTACGCGCGCCGTGACCCATAGCGCGAGTGCGCGCACGCCAGGCGCCCATTGTGAGCGTGAGTCATTGACGCGTCGGTGCCCCCATGCGCACACACATTGTACGTATAGACGATGTTATGCCGATTTTTTCTCGTCATCTCTCTATCTCTGTTCGCTCGTGTATCTCCGTCTTGCTTATAGCGCGCGCGCGGTCTTTCTCGAATCACGGCAAGGCGGATAATAAGCGAGAAATCCATGCGCGCAAGAAAGAGAGAGAGAGAGAGAGAGAGAGCTTAGAGCTCGCAGAGGAGACTCGGACGCGACGTGGGCGTACGCCAAGCGGGGATAGGCGATTTTTTTCAGACGGCAACTCTCTCGACGAGTAAGTATAAGAATGAGAGGAGAAGAAGGAGGAGGAGGAGGAGGAAAGAAAGACATGGGAAAATTAAAATCCCAGAAAGAGAACTCGCGAGCAGGGGAGAGAGAGAGGAGAGTTAATTAGAGGCGCTTTTACGTCACGATGCTACTGCCGCGCGCGCGCTCGCAGAGAGCAGCGCCGGGGGTCCGCGCACCCGCAACGCGGCTATACGTTTCTCCGTGAAATGTCGAAAGGCGACGCGGAAAGAGCTTTTAAGAGGCGCCCGTATATCCTTAAATACTCTTTATTTCCAAGTCGCTGCGTTGCCGTGTATATATATACGTGCCTCTCTGTGTGTGTGTGTGTGCTATGGCGTGACCCCATTCGCTAAGACGGCAAGCGCATACGTGGACGGCTACATCATAGCTAGTAGATTTTCTCCTAACTCTGTGGGTGCTTTTCTCGTTCGCTTGTAGTTTGGAAAAGTACGTTTTGTTCGCGTGGCAAAATCCACAAGTTATATTACTGTAGACACGAGAGCGAATGTCTTTCAAGTGGAAGTTATTGGCGTAATATAGAAACGATCGAATGAATACAACGATTACGTCGATTAGTCATTCGGTATTATACACAGTGAACGCGCGTAAACTGGATTTTATATGGATTAGATGAGATTTTATCGTGTGAAACTGTCAACTCGCTTAATGTAGTCATAATGAGCTGACTTTTTTTTATAATAGCAGAGCTGCAGTGGAGGCAAAAAAAAGTAAGGCTGTGTAAACAATTGCTCCAAATAATGCGTAACAATGCCGACGATAAAAAGTTGACCTAGGGAAGGTGAAAAAACTTTGGTCAAGGCGACGCGTATATAGCCGTAACTTCTTCTTCGTTAAAGTTTACTTTGATCGAACTGCGGGATAAATAAACGGACAAAGATAAAATTAGATGAATGACAAATTGAATTTCATTTTTTTATTTTATCATTCGACAGATCGGCCTGAGAATAGATTGGTTTTCTTATTTCATAATTCATTGTACTTGTATATATATATGATAATAGTTAATTATTGTAAAGAATTATTATGTAACGCCTACTTGCTTGAAGATATTGTATTGAATTAAACTCATTCGATGTATTCTTGGTTTAGAGGCTACAGTTTACGAATACATAACTGTCAAATTATAAAACTTTTCTAACGACATATATATATTTTAACGTATATTCTAACTTTTCCATTTCATTCCAACAGTCAATAACTCTCATGCGAAAACGATCGACTCCGTACAATAGCGCACGTATAGACTCAACAATACGCGTTCTATATGCGAGCTTTCCTCCTCGAGACGAAAAAAATATCTTGAGTATGGGAAAAAATCCTGTTCACTCACAGTATACACACTTCCCTCGCGGGATGTTTCACCATCCGCAAGGATCAGAGGTGACATCCAAGCCGCTCTTCTCGCGCGCACATCCACTCGCTCTCCTACATATATACCCGTGTACACCTATATATATATATATTCCTCGGTACATAGCGTACATATACATATCCCACACATAGACGCGCAGCACACAGTGTATTATATAGTCAGCCGTAAGGACAGAGAGCGAGCGAGAGAGACACATCCTAGACACTCGCGGCTTGCGCTCGCCGCCGAGAAGCCATAAAACGTCGCCGCAGAGAGAACGAGAGAGAGAGAGAGAGACTAGAGCCGCTCGAGCGTTCGCACAAACGCAAAGCGCGGCTCTCTTTACGGGCGGCCGTATATACGCACATGTATGTGTATGTGTGTGTCTGTGTGTATATATATATATATACACGTATATGTACGTAAGTGTATATATACACCGAGGCGTTATAATACGCGCGTATATGCGCGAACGGAGGTCTCAATCGCGGGAGGCGCGACGCAATAATAATCGCGCGACGCCAGATCGATTCGCGATACAGTCGCGCGTATGCACCGCGCGTGTACCTTATATGAGCGACGATACGAGACGATATAATACATGCGAGCTCGCGCGACCCGCGAGGACTTTTCGAGAATGCGTTGGCGGGGTATCGCGTTACGCGACTGTATATATGCGTCTCTCTATGTTGTACAGAGAGAGAGAGAGAGAGAGTATGTGTGTGTGTGTGTGTGTGTGTGTGAACATGTGCAAAAAATGCAGCAAGGAAAGAGAGAGAGAGAGAGAGAGTGTATGTGAGTATACGTGGTATGCGTGCGTGTATAGAACTGCGTGTATACAGAGTTTGACAGTAAATCTTGGGATGGGCATGAGGGTTGGGGCCGTAAAAATTAGCGGGGTTTCGCGAATATTTAATAAAGTCGGGATGCCTGTACCGGCTTAACTGTAAAATCTCTCTCTCTCTCTCTCTCTCTCTCAGATGGCTAACGAGGAAAATGATGGATTGCGCTTATTGTCGGCGAGAGACGTGAAACGGTTGTGATTTACTCGTTTCCGACGAATAATCTTCAACCTAAAATCACGAGTTTTCACGCAAAATTTCATATATAAGTGGAAAGGAAACTACGTATAGGCGATATTATTATTTTTAACTGCATAAAAATGTGGAAATTGGTAATACTTGGGAATACAGCTTTTAATACTATACTTGTCGATGGTTTTCTTGTTTTCTAAATATACCTTCTCTCGAAAGGTGGATTAAAAGACAATAGTATATTTGAGAATTCAAAACGGCTATACATATTATGCGAAATTCTATATTTAAAGTTAACGGCATTCATATTGCCTTTTACAATACACAGATGATTTTTAAACTCACAAAAACTTGATAAATATATAAGAAAGTTAAAATTTATACAGATATAAACCTTCACACTCACTACAATTAGAAGTAAATAAAACCGTTTACTTTTATTTCAATGCACACCTATCATAAATTAAATAAGTTATTTGTAATCATTCCTCGAGGGAAATGCCTTCCGTGTGAGGATATGGCGTGTCGAGTGCTCCGTAGCTATATATACGCGCGCGTGCGATATATACCGGAGAAAGAAATTGATTTTGTAATGATTTTACGATGCCTTGGTCATACGTATAATACATAACACACACACATACACGCGCGCACACACGGGACTGAGAGAGCTGCCGCCGACTTATCGGACGCTGTATCGGGGTTATTGATCTAAAATAGTCGCAGGGATTTCGCAATGATTTATTCGCTTATTAATAACGATTTACGATGCTACGCGATAGTAAAAACGATCGCGCGCGTATATATATATACACATATACACGCGCGCCCACGAGGATAGAAGAAAAAATAAAGCGTCAGTTGTCCTCGAGCTTTTCCAACGAATCTGTCGCGCCCTCCAGATGATTTATACCGATTTTGATTTTGATTTTCGATAGGAGCTTAGTGAATCGACGGTGACAGTTGGTTCCTTATCGCGCTAGAAAACGTGAAAGATCTCGCGGACAGATTGGTTGCAACGTTGCGATGATATATACAGATAGATGGTTTACGACGAGTGCCACGCGCAAGGTTTTTCGCGCGAAGTTTGAGAAAAGCTATATAGTTGCGGCTGTGTATATGCGCACGTGTATATATGCGTGTATGCAAATTATTGTCGTGTGAAATATTATGGGAAACGTCGCCGTTAAAGCTGTATATATATATATTTTGCATTGCGAAATATTATGAAAGTGCGCGCACGCGTTTATGAACATTGCCAGCCAGTGTCTATATGGCCATGTCGCCCATATCTACTTGCGACACGTGCAGATACGCGCAGATATACAGCGTGGCGAGAAGAAGACAATGTTGGGATTTTATTACAGTAACAAATGATATTCGAAAGATTTTCGCTGTGGAGTCATTTTAAAGTAATTATTAGAAAAAAAGTATTTTTATAATAAATGTTGAGATCTAACACATAACATTAAATGTTGAATCTTTTCTCTCAAATCATTTTGAAATAATAAAATTACAATATATATTGCATTATAAAGCTTATAATATATATTTTTTCGAAAATTTTTCCTTTTTTGCGAATAAAATTCGATAAAATCAAATGACACTAAATCGAGACGAAAAGCCGATAATCCTCCCGGTCTTATCTCACGCATGCACATCGCATCAGCGTCTCTTACCTGAACAGCGAGCGACACAGAAGAAAGTCGTCAAGACGCCGTCGCCGTCCTCGCAACCTCTCTACGATCGCGAGTCTCGACGCGATCGCGATCGATTTCCTTGTCTCTCTCTCTCACTCTCTTGGGAGCAAAGTGCATAGGTACCCGCGCGCATGCTATATACCCATACATCTACCTACATATATACATACATATACCTATATATGCATCGCGGGTGAAAGCCTTCGGTCGCCGCGGCTACCACACTCCGCGCACGCGCGCACGTGCTTATAAACGGGGGAGATTTGCCGCAGCGATGAAAGGAGGCGATTTTGTCGCCTCGTTTTGTCGATTTTATGCCCAAGCTGGATTGAATGATTTGCTGGCGAAATTGTTCGGTATATACCGCGCGAACACGCGAGCCTCGCGAGGTTCCAAAGATGTGAGATTCGACTCTTTGACGCTCTCTCTCTCTCTTTTGCTAACTCGCAAGCGCATAGCAGCTGTGCGATTTATTATATTTATCGGCCGAATTGCACACGACGCGCTCTTGGGGAATGTCGAATGCAAATTCTGCATCCGCGGAGAAGTGTATGTACATTTAGAAGTTTGCAAGCGCGAGTTAAAGAGAGAGAGAGAGAGAGTGTGTGTGTGTATGCGTGCGCGTCTGGGGAATTTCGATTCGGAGTAATTTATAAGACGATCGCTGAATGGGGACGTGAATGGCTGTGCTGAGATGATAAGGATTTCAATGGGCCGAAAAAGTGGGAAAAATGTTCAGCTGTTGCGCTTGTCTATACGAGAGAGCCTGTACTTTTCCATGCTTTTATATACTATTTACATGAAAAACCATAGTTTTTTTCCTATATAATACGTAATGTGTGTTTTCTACGCTGATAGCAATTTTAATTTCTTTTGTGTAGAAATTTCGTTAAATATAATCAGTCATTAAAATTTCTCGATTGCACAGAAACCTCGACAACAATTTGATATATTTAAAATTATAGGATTAATTATACAACTTGCAAATAAAAACTTTTGTACACTCTTGTACTAACAATCACTATATATATTTTTTTTCACCGTTATATATATATATACCTAAAGCTTCTAAACTGCCGCGAACGCAAAGCGGTCAAACATTGCGCGTGCGTATATACACGTTCATAAGCACGCAAGATTTCCACGCCGCATAGTTAAGCGGTAAACTAATTTTGGATGACGGCGTCGGCGGCTTTGGTATAATACACATAACGTGTGCGCGCGCGGGAGTGCAATTGCGAATCATCGATACGCCGTATCGACTGGCTGTTCTCGCTAGCGCCGCTGTAATTTCAGCGCTGCCCGAGCTCGCTCGCTCGCCTTATATTTTATGCGCACGGCACTCGATCGCCGTGCTCATACCGGCTGGTAGCGTGTATACCGTCTATATATATACGTATGGTATATACCTATATATATGTACTACGCGACGACGTCGGCACGAAGCGTCAGCGCTAATTTTTCTCGAGTCACGCCGATTTGTTTAAAGCAGCGCACGGCCGTCATTATACAACGCGCCGAGTTGGTTTATATACACCTTGAGCGACGGTGCTCGAGAGAGAGAGAGAGCTCGTCGTTTCGGAGAATATCACGTGGGGGTAATATCGATTGGGGTTTAACTTGAAACTTACGTAAAAATTGCGATATAGTGAGATACTGGCAGTGAACTTTTTATTTTTATTATCTAATATTATTTTATAAAGATTTTTGAGTCGTTGTCGTATTGAAATCTTGATTAAAATTTTGAATCGATAAAAATTATGAAAATATAGAACTAAGTTTATAATATTCGTTCGATTCTACGTTAAAAATATCGATTATAATAATTTCCTGCTTTACAAGTACTTGAAGAAAATTATATTTTTTAAAAATCATTATTTATCACTTTTACGTATATACTGACAGTTGCTTCTTCCCGAGAACAAGAATAAGAAACAGCAAACACGCGGTAGCTTCTAAAACACGAGGCAGCATAACAACACGTGCTTTGTTATAACAGATCCACATGTGCTATACTGCGTACATAAAATGACAGCGAATGTGTTGTTAAATTTATCCATCTATAGACCTTAATAAAGCATATACATTAGTTCAAAGCTTCGGATGAGTGGTTTCTCAATATCAATAAAACGCTATTAAAATGACTTTTTAAATTATAAATTCCAACACTTGTAGAAAATTCATTGCTCAATTTTCATATTTTATTATACAATTTCCCAAGAAATAAAATATATATAAATCTAACTTTGCAAAATCAATTTTATAGCCTCGTTCAATTCTAATTTACAAATCGCGTGCACAAGCACTTTTTCAGGAAGAAAAAAAAAATCCGACTTCCTCTGCCCATCAATCTCGCCGATGAAAGTTGTGGGAAGCTGACGCGTCTATTTTGCAACGACAGTCTCCGGAGAGTCCGCGCCGCGGGTTTATTGGCTCAACTTTATGCTATATACGAAACCGTCGGCGCGGCGGAAACTTTATCGAAGTTGAACTTTTAAAATGCAGATTAAAACACAGCAATTGCATTAACACCTTTAATCAATGCGCGCAAGCGCATGCGCACGCGCGCGCGCTCTCTCTCTCTCTCTCTCCCGCGTCACGACGAAAAAATAAGAGCCGAGGGCGTTGATTTGCGATGCACTTTTTCAGCGCATGCGCGCACGGCACTCGAAGCTCACGCAACGACTTTAATAGAAAATCTATAGTGATAAATTGCTATTTGTAATTATACTGCTTGCCTATAGCGATTAGAAATAATCTTAATGGTTGCCTCGATAAGGGTTTTCACTAATTTTTGTTAAGTGCTCTCGCCGTTGCTCGAGTCAAAGCAAGGTGCTTTCGTCATTTTTTTTTCAATGTTTTTCTTTCTTTTTTTATATCTTGATTGTATAAATTTAGCTCAATTTTATCGCTAAGAGGTCGAAATGAGAAGAAAAATAGTCTCCGAAGCTTTGATAATGGCTTAAGAATATCTCAGAGTTTTCTCTATAAACTATGACTAAGTCGCTAAGTGATCTGCTGTTTTGTATAATTACCGTTTAATCTTAGAAGCATACGTGTATATTTTAATTTCCTTTCTATGAAAGAATTTTAACAAGAAGTATATTCGAGAAAATACGTAGAAATTTTTGCTAGAATAAGTGAAAGGGCAGTATTTTTTCTCAATTTAATAGGCTTCTCGTTAAAGAATGTGACAAGTTATTTTAATGCAACCTTGTTTAACCACGCCAGAATGCTTTACAGAAATCATCATTTAAGCTATTCAAATATTTATAAACAGCATTGTAAAAATTACGAAAAGAATAGCCAAAATGATGTTCTACTAATCTGAATAATCAGACTTTAAATAGCACCCATTTCAGATGTAAATTATTCAATTTATTGAGTTCACGTATGTAATGCTACACTAAACAAGGTATCACAAAATTCAGATCTCGAATGAATTTTTGTAATCCTCAATGTCTATAGAAATCAGATCTATTTATTTTACTGTAAATATAATTTTTCTTTTTTATTTCAATTTACGGTACTGATGAGCAGACCAAATGGTTACATCTCTCTTCTATTTATGAATGATTCTATCGATTTCATTCATTTTATACCCACTCGGCTATTATTCGGTTAACGCACCCATATACCATCTCGGAAATCCTCTTTATTTTCAGTCGTAAAATCTAGCCATAAAGTTTCATTCACACTTCTGAGCAGCAGCGCCGATTTAACAGCCATGAAACCTCCGTTCTCAAACTTTAGAAAGCCCTCCAATCTTTTTTTTTCTCTCTCCACCGACACAATCCACGGACTGCGATCCTTCTATCTTCATCTTTCCGACGGTTTTTCCTCGCCACCTATACCCATACCGAGCATTTTTCCCTTCACAGCAGTATACACCGAAAGCTCGTATAAGAGGAAAGGCGAAAGAGAGAAACAGAGAGAGAGAGAGAGCGAGAAAGATTTCATAACGTTTATCGGCGGACTCGCGCGATTACAGCCGGTGATTAACACCCAATCGACGCACGAATATGCGGCTTTGACGTCCGTTATAAAGCGATTCGCGGTGCAGCAGGCCGCCGTTGCCGCCGCTGCTACAGCCGCTCTCAGCTCCCTGACGATCGATTCGTGACCATAAATCTTACTCTCCCTCTCTCTCACTCCTCTCTCTTACTCTCTTGGGCTTGCCGCCGTTCTCCTAGGCCTATCTCTGCCTCCCTCTCCTCCACGTGAGCTCGCGGATCGAGATCGCCGATAAATTCGCTAAAAGCGGATGATGTATCGCGCGCTAAGTGTGGGAAGTGCGTTTTGCAGCCTCCTATGTACACATACACACATACGTATATACATGTATAGCACTGTACACACTTTCCTCGAGCGAGCAAAATTTGCCAGCATGCACTCGCGGCCGATCGGCTTGCGCGGCCGTCAGCAGGCGATCATTAGACCTCCGAGCGATCAGACGCTCAAGATTTCCGTGCGCGTGGCGGCGGCTCCCGGTAGTTCTTATATAGATTTAGATTACGCGCGCGAGTGCATCAAAATGACGCGTGTGTGTGTATATTCGAATAGTGCAAAGAGATCGCGGTATATTCACAGATGGCGGGAGCGTTAAAGCTTGCTCGTTTGAGGATCGATTGCACTTATATATATTTCCGCTCTTGGCGCGCGCAGAGGTCGCATGAGGCGAGCATCGATGCTATGGCCGAGATAAGGCTATCCGTGTGTTCCGATTGAAAATAATTGCGAGATTCGAGCGCGAACCCGCGTGCATACCCAATTAAAGATGCGCGCCGGGGATTTTATTTGAGGAGCCCATTAAATTATATTTCAAGGGTGTACGCGCTCGCATGTATATATGTATGTATGTATGTAGGTGTAGTACACGCATTTTTGCGCACGAGAATGCCGTAACACGTGTTTAGCCTTCCTCGCCGATCTTTTGAGTCGCGGTAGATCCGAACGTGGATTATAAGATACATGAAAGAATGTATGCGGAGATGCTCGAATGGCCAGTTTTCTTGGCTGATTTTATCAATATATAGCTTTGTTTTTTGTCCAGCTATATAGAGTTTGAACTTTTCTTTTTACGTATATTATTTATGTCATTAATTAATATAGTGAAAAGTAATGGAGTGAAAAATAGCATTTATGATACTATAAATTCAAGTTTTGTTTTATATATATTATATACCATGTATGAATTTATTAGGACTTTATCGTAATTACAAGAATATTATATACCATATAGTAAACTAGTTTGTTTTAAAAGTGCGATTAGCCAGTCAAATATAAATTAACCGCGGTGACCAGTATCTTGATCAAATGAATGTTTATGGTATAAAGTGGTAGAGATATTAGACGCCCATGAAAACCAATCGATTTCAACTTCTAAAATCCCGTGTACCGACTAATTTAACTCTCTTTCTTTTACAACACTTTCAGACCAGCCGACTTGAAATCCTCAGTCCCTTGGCATCGACAACACCGCTCGACCCGTCGCGCATGAGTGCGGCCTGTGGCGGCGGCGTCAGCGGGCGCGCCTGGCCTGCAGCAGCTCCCCCGGGCCACCTCGGCTGCGGCGGCGGCGGCACCAGAGCCACCCCCGGCCTCCTCCCGAGCGATGGATGGTGCGCCGGCGGGCTCTGCCGCTGACGACCCGAGGACGACGAGAAGCGCGCGAGGCGCCCGACGACGAGGACGAGCGCGGCACGCTACAGCAGCGCCGACGATTATAATATATGGATGCCCATGGCTGGAACCTGGCCGAGATGTGCCAGCGCTACCATCACGCGGCGGGCGTCGTGCCACCGCCAACAGCGAGTGCACCGCCAGCTGCCTCATCGCCCTCGGCTAGAGACCAGGGCGCTCAGACGCCCGGTAGCATTGGCCAGCAACAGCAGCAGCAGCAGCACATCGACCAGCCCAGCCCGTCCTACTCTCATTACACGTAAGTTATTGCCACTGAGAGAGAGAGAGAAGTCCTCCTAAAAAGGACGCTCTTAATTACCCCCCACTATACAGCAACCCATTCTATTTACCCGAGACTTTACTTTTGTCTCCCCGGTTGTATATATATACCCGCGCATCCTGCTCGACCGGCTTTGTTGGTCCCTTTGGAGCAGCTTCGATTCTCTCTCGGAGGTAGATGCACACATATATGTGCGTCGAGAGACATGCGCATGTGCCTCAAGGTATACGAGTTTCGAGATCTTAAATGAGGTAGATTATGTTCCGATTGCTGCCGACGCGCTGCTACTACCCCTGTGTGTGTGCGAGAATCTTGGAAATGGAGTCGGGGAGGTTTTCGGTGCGTTATATATATATACACGTTGTCAGATGGTTGGGGAGTAGCTTTTGGAATGGTAGGAAGGTAAATTGAAAGAATTTTACTCGTTAAATTGTAATGGTGTGGTTGTTTTTTTAAATTTTATAAGTAATTCTAAAATAGGTTATAAAAATTTAACATTTTAAGAATTTTCCTTAAAAATTTGTGCCATTTACTTTCAAAATTTATTAACAGTTTCCGAAAGCAATATATGCGCAAAATAGTTTTTTTATTTTAACTTTAACTTATTAAATTGTCAGGTTAAAAGGGAAAATAGTAGTACTTGAATAAAATGTAAATACCCCCGATAGTGGATATCATTCACTGTACATTAAACTTAATTAAGACTACCAAGTATGGCAATGAAGTAGTTCGAAATAGGGAAAGAAGTGATAAGCGATCTTTAAAGTAGAAATATTACCTCAAGTTATATAAGTAATCTGCAGAAAATGCAGTATAGTTTCTAGTTATCTCCGTTCGATAAAAAAACAAAGAAAAAACTGTTTTGACGTTACTGCTCAGGTACCGTGAAAAAGTTAGATTAAACTCCAGGATTCGTATAGCCGATAAGAAACTGTTGAAAAACGCAACAATTACATTACAACTCACCATGATATATTTCCAGCAAAGCATTGAATTAAAATTCTTCTTTTTTTTTCGTTTCCAAGGAAGTATCTCCCCTTAATCGCATGTAAATCCTTTTCATTCGGCCGATATCGTCTACATACTTACACCTTCCTCGATATTCTTCTCACTCTATTAATTAAAAAACGAAGTCCTGTGCAACCATATATATACACACCACCACCGCGTATCAAATTAAAAAAGAAATACAGTAGCGCTCACAAACGAATATATATATACACGTTCTCGGGGGGCCGCGCACTATACGCGCCGATTGTCCACTCGCAGACGAGAAAATAAGACGCGCTGGAAACAGGGGGACGTCGCTCGGTTGCTCGTTTGAATCCGCGAATCGGATTTGCGAGCGAGCGAGCGACGGGGATTGCGGCTACGATCGTCTCTCCTCTCTCTCTCTCCTAGAGGCGACGCGGTGTTTTACGCGGTGCGCTTTTCCGCGCGATAAATCCTCTCTTTATGGGCAATTTACAGGCGATCCGATCTTACAAATGGACTCAATACTGTCGAGCAAATCAGCAGCGCGCCGGCAGAGCTGAGCGACGTCGCGCGCGACCGGAGAACGGCTGCTCGCGCGCACTTGCGATTGATGATAGCCCGGCGGGAGAGTAACGAGCGAGGACGCGAGCGTACCAGTGAACGTTGCGTATATATATACAGTATGTGTATGTACGTGCGCTAGTGGTGGATGGTCTAAAAATTATTTCTTCATTTGCGGTGCTGGGAGACGAAGAGTTATACGGGAGCAGAACAGAATAGTTTAGGCCGGAGATTCTCTCATCCGCGCTACCGATCGCTTTGAACGAAAATAAAAAGGCAAAGTGTAAATATTAAATATCTTTGTGAAAAATGTTAGAATGATTATTTTAAATCAAATAAATCTGTAATTAAACAAATTCTCACGTTTAATATTTTATATTTTTCGAAAACAAAATGATAAACAAATCTTTACCCGCTTCCATTATAAATTTCAGTCAAGAGTGCACGCAGATTATAGAATTAAAATCAATCTTCCGATATTAAAAATCGCTAAACATATGCACAGCAAGCACTCCCACCATCATCCGTATAATTCACACGACATTAAACTCGAAATCACAGTGCTTACCGCAAACAGCACCTTCTCGGCGTAAAAAAAATCACTTTTCCTTTTTATCAGCCCCCCTTATCTCTCCCCTTACAAAATCAATGAGCCGTGAATCTCAACGCGAAGAAACGCACAGGCTGCGATTTCACATGATCGCAATGAAAGCAGGGACCCCCGAGGCGTCGCCCGAGCCAAAGCAAATACTTGCCGATAATCCATGCAATCACGTATAGTCCGTCCCACGCACAAAAAAATCATCGAGCTTATCGGGAAAATGGCGAAAATCAATGTAAGCGAACAAAATTACAAACGCGCGGCATCGCGTGTGTACGAGTGCATATATACATATGCGTGTCTGTGTGCGTGTATGCGTATAAAGACGCGAGGCGCGCCGCGGGTGATCCTGTTATTAGCGCGGGGTCCCGATTAGGGGGCCGGTATCTCGCCCTCCTCCGCCCGGAGGGCAAATTACGGGTGGGGTGGGCGTGCCTCGCTGTTTGGTTAGCGCAAATCGCCAATCGCCCCTATACGTGTGTATGTATATGTATCCTTTAACCTTTGTGGCATTATCATCGCGCGGTGCTTTTTGTTGCTCGTCGTTTCCTCGATGAAACAAGAGAGAGAGAAATTTTTAGGCGAGTTCGTGCATATTTGTTCAGGGCTTGCCTCGGTTAAGGAATTTCTCCGGGGATGGCTGTATATGGTGCATGTGAGGGTGGCTCTTTGGAGATCGGTGCGAATGGATTAAGTTGTGTAAGGTTGCTGAAGTATAATATAGTATATGTGTAAGTTTTGCAAAGTTGTAGTGGCATAAAAAGATTTTTGTTATAGTATTTTTGCATCTACGTCGATAATTCGTGGCTACTAAGTATTTATCTGAAAGTGAAACATCACTTTGTGTGTTGCTGATACGCTTTGTTCTGACATGTTCTTCAGATACAAATTCACGACTATGAGGAAAAGATGCTATCGTGCTCGATGTGAAAATGTAGCATAAATGTATTTTAGAATGTTACTCTTATTAATTACAAAAAAAATTATGAAGATTTAATCTCATTAACGAGTTTACACTTTTTAATCGTATAGATATATTAAATTCAGTTAAATATTAATAAATATTGCCATACCGAGTACAATTTTAAATTTATATGCTTTTCTCCTCCCAGTTAAGCGTAAAAACGCGTGGCTAATTAATGACGATTTATTACATAAACATAACCTTATGGATACATATTAAAGTGCAAATAAGTTTTTACATAAGTAAGTGAAAAATCCTTTTTAATTGGCACACAATGTTTCCAAGTGTTAACTTCGCGGTGACGCGCGCACGCGTTGCGCTCGAGTATTTGTAGAAAAAAAAACTGCTCTCGCGGACGCAGACTGCAATTAGCTCTTTTGGTATTTCATAATTTTCTCGAGTTTTCGCGCAAACGAAGCGTGCAGCCAACACACAAGGTTTGCATTATCAACGGCAGATTACTGCAGGCGTGCGCACACTTTGTACGATGCTTAAAAGTACATCGAGCGTAATTTGCTCTTGCGCGCGTGCACGCAGCTTGACAATCGTTTTACTTAAACGTCGAAAAATGTCGAGCGACGAATTATTGTTTTTTCAAGTGGCTAATTTCTTTTTGTTCGGCTGAGCTTCACACTCGGGAGCGTGCAGATCTTGCATAATTAGGCAGTAATTGTTGCTACCAGCCAGAGCAATAAATCACTAAATAACGGTGCCTGGATAATGTTGTTCTTCCGTTTTAACTTTATTCAGACGATAAAAAGTGACACTAAAGGGTACGACCTTAAATATAAATTTAAATATCCTTCTTACTGTGGAAAAGTGATGCAGGTAAAAAAAATTTAAATGTTGCATCTTCATTTCCGGCCATTAAGTCGTAAAATTCTATGTAGCAATGCATTATCTGCATAAATAATCTTTTCAATCAAGTTAACAAATTAAAAAAAATATTTTATAACAACGTTAAAATAAAGGTCAAATCTATTAGTACTTGTGTATCATGCGAGGTTCTATCAATTTGATAATAATTTCACTCTTGATAAATCCACTTTCTTTCAACTCACACTAACCCCGAAAATATTACCAAAATAACTACAGAGAAGAAGCACAATGCGTGATGAGGACACAAGGCGTAAAGGCCGCGCGAGAAAAACGGTATATACCTTCGGCAAGCCAGGCGGTCACGCTCGGCCGAGCCACGCATAGCGCGGCGCAGCTCACGGCCACCGTCGCTCGTCGCATTTGTATATATATATATGTATGTGTATATATGTGTATGTGTGCAGGGCGAATCGGTCTAAATCGCTACATCCTCCGTGCGCACTCGACTGTGATTATGTACGCTCTCGGCTATACACATATATACGCACCTGAAAATTAAAAGGATGCGCGCATCGCGTATAACCCACATTTTTGGAATCGTGTCGTCGCCCTTTGCCTCCCGAAAAAAAAGAACTTTCTCACGGCGCGCGTTCTGGATACTTTGTTGTTTCCTCGTTGAGAACTAGAGAAACTTCACGTATATATAATAGTAGTCGTGTGAAGCGTAGGTGGTATTTTGAAATTTCGTGGTCATGTACTCGCACGGAGAGCAATTTTGCAGATGTTATCGAGTTTAAAGTCGTGATAATTGCGCGCCTACTGGTGACAGTTTCCTATTAGTAGTTGTTTAGATAAGCAGGATACAATTGTGCTCGTGCGTGACGGTAATTATAAAGAATATAATGGTAACGTGAATTCGTGAGCCTTTTGCCTTTGAAATCGCAATAAATTCTTTCATTGTCCATCGTATTTGGAGTTCAGAGTCACATATGATGACAGCAGAAACTTGACTTATAGTTTTACAACTACTCCCTCTTATAATAATCAGTAGAAGAAAACATATCATAAATCGCTATAATAAAGAACGATAAACTTATAACAAACAAAACCAGCTTACACAACAAAGCAGGAAAAGAAAAGCACTAACCGCATATATCGCGATCAAAAGAATAGAAATCACTAATTAATCTTCTATAACACTCAACCCCGCTATATAGCCTTGTGTACAAAACACATCATCCTTCTATATACTGCCCGTCGCATCAACCACACGCGATAAGCACCATCTAGACAACTCCTGCGCGCGCGTCGATATCGATTTTCTCCCTCGCGACTTCTCGTTTTTCAAGCGGGCAGCAACCGATAACGCGCGCGTGCACGCGCGAATCGTCAATAATTCTTCGAAGCGCACCTCACGCTCACATAAACTCCTCGCTGCGTTCTGCCACCCATAAACAGCCTCTTGTAATACTCTTGGCGACTCTTCTATATTTTTTCGAAATCGCAGCAGCAGCAGCAGCAGCACCGACGACGACGGCGGCACCGGAAGTCGCGGAGAGATCGTGTCGAACATTGGCGGCGAGTCACGATTTTCGTGACTCGAATGATTGATGAGCCGCCACTATACCGCCGTACCACCGCGCGGGAATCACCTTTTTTCGCGCGGTCAAGTCTCTCGCGTGCTTCTGCGAAACGCCGCGTTAGTACAGCTTGAGAGTTCGGAGCTCCCGCGCGCGTGGCTCGCGTTGTATACATATAGAGGCGAAATGATTTATCGGAAGGATGTGTGTACAAAAGCGCGGGTGAAAAGAGTTCGATTGAGTCTTCGGTACAGTGTTTTCAGGTGATTCTATATAAGTTTAGGAGCGGGGAACTTTGTTAAAAGTATATATATATACATATTGTAATGTTAAGTATAATATTTTAAAAATTTCCCATCGACGTGCTTTTAATATCTATCGATGCTAATTTTTTAACACTTAAGACATTGTTAATTGCAATGAATTGTATAAGGTTAACAAGGTACTTTCAATTTCTGCTCTCGCGATTTTCGTTAATCACGTTGAATTCGCAAAGTTAACATTTTTTCTTAATTACTACATCAACTGAACAATGCTCACGTTCTATGAATATTGCCAATCACTAATGAGAGAGTGAGGGACTCCTAATAACTTGCGCTCGCATATATATAGACAAGACAAAATTTTCAACGCGACTTTCACGCAAGATTTATTCGCCAATTAGTTTATAATCAGTTATTAGTCCCCATAACGCACGCTCTTGCTCTCTTGCGCACGCACGCACAAATTCTAATAAGGAATAATAACAAATCAAGAAGAAATATAGTCCACAATAGCTGACGTATGCGCGCATGCAAGAGTGAAACACACACACACAAGCTGACGGAGCTTTCTATATTCTTAATAAAGCGCGTGCGCTCGCGAGAGCGAGATAGCGCATGTGAGGATATAATTTATAGTCCCGGCTGATTGTTTAAAATAAGCGGCATATTTTCGAGATTCCAGACAGTTTTGCAGAGAGTATAAGCGAGGCCCCGTCAAGACGAATAGGAGGGAACGAGAGGCGACAGTGATTTATTAGCCGCACCGAATTGTAACGCGCGCGCGCGCGCACATATACAGACACAGACAGAAACACACAGACGAGACGATTCGCCGACTGCCGTCGAGCGAAACAATGGCGCCGATGTGAGAAACAAACTGCTCTATAGCGAGAGCCGAGCGTCGATTTTATAAGCCGAGAGCCCGAGTCCACTATGTATTATATACGCGTTGTATTAATCGCCCGGCGGAAACACTTGTAAAATCTTTCGTCTCTCTGTCCGACTCGCTGGATAATTAAACGAAGGCAATCGCTTTTGTTTTTGCCTAGACTCTAGAGACATGTTCAAATTCGAATCGAGAAGCACGCACGTACGTTCGTATAATTAACTTTTCTCACGGTTTTTGGCTAAAAATTTGTTGGCTCACCAAAGAAAATTGCCCAGTGAGCATTACCGCGCTTAAATGCCCATCGCACACGCGTTGTACATTATACCCACGTTTACGAATAATATATAATGTAACGTACACGCGGGCGTCAATTTTTCAGCGAAAAGTAAGTGAGACTTCCGCGTATAACTGTTCAATTAATGTTGGCAATTATGTACGAGAGAAAAATGTACAAGTGTGTATTCTCTCGCGGCAATTTTTTCGCGTTCGCGCGAGTACGCACGTTTAATAAAGCGATATTGTAAAACAGCATCGCAAGCTGTGTGCGCTGATTTTCGCGCGATATAACTCGCACGTTGCTGTAGCTATATATATATGTATATATACATGTATATACAGCAGTCACATCGCATTAGGGATTCCGCGCTGCCGCGGGCGATTATCAAGTTAAAAATCGTTGAAATTTAAAACCACGGTTCGAGCGGAAGTGGCGTCTAATGGTTTTCCGTAGGCTCATTTATGCTCCTCTTGAAAACCATTTCGTTCCGTCTGGCGTCCTTCGCTTCTCAACCTCGTCGCTGCTGTATAGTTTTGCTGTGCTGCTGCCCCTCGCGCGGCCGCGACTGTCTGTTATTGCTGCCCCTCTACTCCACTCGTTTTTTTTTAATAACATTCCTTCTTAGGTTTATATATGTATACTGTAAATGTGTAATTGCAAATAATGCTGTAAGTACGGTGTGTTGTACCTCCGCGAAACTTGATGAACTAATTAGCCTGTAGTTTCAAGATCGAGAAATGATTTTGAAAAAGAATATATACTTTAGTTCGTTGAATATAAATGCCTGCAAGAAAAGTGCAACTGTTTTATTTAAAAATATTCAGGGTGCATAAACATATAATTCAGTATTACTTTTCACCTGACGTTTGGATTGTTAAGTATACTTTTTTTTCAAGATAATTGCAATGCGCACGATGAATTCAAATTCAATCAGGAATAAAACGCATCTAGTTAACATATTTCTTGTACCATATTTGTGTAACGTCAATCACTGTTTATGTATACACACTATACATTAAACCGTAACTCTAAAAAAATGATATACTTCTAACGAGTGAATATACGTTAAAAACAATGAAATTTTCTGCTGTAACCATATAATACACCCTAGCGTCACGCCATCAATCATCCGCCCATATACCATACACCGCGAGTTGTCCGTCCCTTCATCGCTCTGGTTCCTGAGTTAGTAGCCCTCGAGCTTCGCGACGCGTTTCCGTCACCTCCTCATCACAATCCGAAACAAAAATGGAAATCCCTGGTTTCGGAGTTGTAGTACGAGCGCACGCAGCTCGAATATAAGCTCGCAGCTGCGCGCGTTAGTAGTGCAAAGGTGAGCGCGGCGGGCCCCGACGGGTCGTCACTTCCGCTCTCGCTTGCTCGTCGAGCATGCTCGCGGCGCTCCTCTCCGCGATTTACAAGTTTAATCAGGGACCCGTTAAATTACGAGCGAACAAGCTAGCTATATATGTGCCCTCACGTGTTCTTTTTATATATAATAATGCAAGTATACGCACTCCGCCGTGCAATTGCGTATGCAGTTTTCAAGAACTACGCGAGCGTAGGTAGCTGTTGACGGGAAGTGACGAGAGCAAGGAAACTTCGGTTCAAGGATCCGATGAGGTCAAGTAGACTGAGTGGAGGGATTAATGACGTTCTCGTTTCCAACAGTAATTACTGTATTTCTGTAGTTTGTGGCTGAGCTGTAAAAAAATTATTTGACTGCGTGAGAAATCGTGGAGTTCAAGACATTGGTTACTTACGTATTTTTATTTGTTTTCTTTAGTGCGATTTCAACTCTAATTTTCGAAAAGTTTCGTCAATATTTTAGATGAAGTATATAAATAATAGACAGCGTAGACTTTTCTTAATTTAATACTCAATTGATATTATAATACATTAAATTTTGATTGGTTTTCTTCGTCAAAATCCATGCATTTGGCAGCAAGTAACTGTTTTATAATAAGAAATCTAGAATCAAACTAATATCATACGATATTTTAAATTATAATTTTAAAATACAATATACAATTAATATACAATAAATTTTATATTTTTAGTTTATATACATAAATATGCTTTTGCTAATTGCATTTGGTTAACTTAACACAATACTGCTACCACTCGAAGAGTCACATTACACCATAAATCATCATCATCATCATATCTCTGTCAAATTCTTTGTAATAAGCTATAATATTTCCAATATGACAGAAAAATGCGAGCTATAATTCATTGTTGATTTTCAATACCGATAAACAGACGATCGCGGTGTCGATTCCGCTGACGCGATGACGAAGGTGTGTACGCGGGTGCCGATGAGGATTATTAATCGAGAATTTAAATAAAATGCGAAGTTTTTATGCGCTCATTATGCATCTGCTTATGCGACAATCGTCCCTCCGAGTGCGCGAATGCCCGAGCGTTTTCGATCGATGCGTTTTCTCTTTGAACGATGTCTGCGCGTTACTCATCGCTCGGTAATGTTTAATCAAGAATTATTTTAATGTCGGTTAATTATTCGTCTTTATTAGTTCGTAGAAAGTTCGTTTTCCTCGCGCAGTACATTGTGAATTATATCTCTAAAGACATATATGTCTAAGACAACAACATTTTTACCTTTGCGTTTAAAACCATGAAACATTACGTATATATAAATTCCGAACCATTCATTATGGTAATTTGCTGAATACATTTTTGTTTGAGTAAACACTACTTTGCCCACATAATCACGATTAAATGCATGGAACAGAACCGTTTAAAAAAAAAAAAAAAGAATTTTCATCTTTGAATTTAAATTTCCAGTTCCGTGAAACAGAGAGGTGCTCGAGTTGAACGATGAACGTATATGATAAAGAAAGTGATATGCTTAAAATTTTTTTTAAGTGTAAACAGAAATCACTTGTCAGCAATGATATGATCAGTTTTGAAGTAAAATTTCCATTTCGAAGTGTGATGATTGCTGTAATGAAGGGAAATTATGATAATTTTTCGTAACTGGTAGCAACAAAATTTTGTTTTTGATATAAATACATTATTCATCCTGCAATGTACGTCAGACAAAAAGCTAACGTTGACTTTTAATAGATAAAAAGGAGGGTTAACGTTTTTTCAAGGAGTATAAATAACTGTAATTATCGCGTATTTCACCAAATGAATAAAGAAATGAATTTGCAAAATTACAACAGATAAGAGGCGTAACCGGAAAAAAAGCTTTAAAGCGTCCGTACTGTATGTATGAGGTGTGTATGTATATACCTTTACAATGTTTCAATGAAAACGTATGAGAAATTCGTTCTCTTTTCCTGAATGAAGATAAAAATAACGCGCAGATAAAAAAAGGCGCGACGCTCGGGTTAATAAAACTTTCTTTACCGCGTGACGGTATATTTCTTTCTCATTTACATAAACACAAGGAGCTGTCATTGCAGTTTCGCTGATCTTCCTTGAGTCATCTGACCTGAAAAAATAATGAGTGAAAAGTTATACCGTCGTTGAACCTCGAACTTTCTTCATTTTTACAGTGGCATGGTATAAAAAAAACAACATCCACTCATGCAAACATTACTCGCGAAAAATTTTTTGCGGTTGCCGGAGATTCCGCTACTCCCGCGCGTGCCAATAGTATACAAACAGTCATATTAATTTGTTACAAGCGCGCGAATGACGCATTGTGTCGTCGCCGCCGCGTTCATTCCTGCGATTATCAGTCGTCTTATTTTGCCATGTGTGTATATATATATATACACACACACACCCACACACACACACACACACACACACACACACACACATATATATATATATATATATATATATATACATACAAGCTCACTGTTATACATATAGAGATACATATATAGATATATATACACACACACATATATATACGCGTATACGCGAGAAACAATGGCTCGATTCCCGCGAGGCGATGCTTCTCTTTCTTTCTTCGGCGCGCGACGAGCGCAGGTAAGTATATCCGATGTACGTCTACGGCTGCGCGCGCATATTGCACAGGCCATTGTACTTGCCGTGCGGTGGCGACGGTCGCCGTAGCGGTCGTGTGTGATATCGAAGACGTTGTCCGATTTCGGTTGCGTGCACTTGCATATTGATTGATATTTACCAGAATGATGAACCTATATATTGGATATTACCATCACAGAGGGTGTATTCTGCATTTCGAATGGAAGAGTGATTACCGGAATTAAGAATTTCGCGAGTTGAATGTAGGTGATCAAGAGATTGTTATAAGGTTGGTGACTTTTACTTGAAGGATAATTAGTTCAAAAAAATTATACTGATATGGAGATCGTAAAAGTCATTGCTATACGGTACATGTATAAGAAATAAATATAATAATAAATATTATTTTTTATTATGATATAAAAGAGCTAATGTTTAATTTTTATAGCTCAATTTATTAGCTGATAGTATAGCGTGAAGTTGATTTATTTTACGACTGTATCAAATCACTACTTTAAAACTGATAAATTATCAATTACAATTTCCATAATATTGAATTTCTAGTAAATGAACTTTCTAATAAATATTCATTACGTTAAAAATGTGTGACTGTATCCAGCAATTCGATCTATTATGTAAGTCTCATTTTTCCAGTATCGCAGTCCATCGTATTTTTTAATATAGCATTTTACTCATCAATCAAGACAAAGTTAATATTTTATTCGTTATGAAACCACGTGCGTGATGCATAATAAGGTATAAACTTATAAACTGATTAATTCCGCGTATTATTTTCCGTTTCGCAGAATCCCTTCCAACAAAGTGTTATGAAAAATGTATACATAATGCTATCTTCTATCTATATTGATTCACATTTTAAATCAGGCGTTGATAAATTCACCTTATAGTTGGAATGAATAAGAAAAATACTTTGCACAGTTATAGTAATCAATTTAATTAGTGTATAAAAAAAGCTGAAGTTAACAAAATTATATAATTTAATATCACTAACAAACTAAAATTTGCACAATTAATAGTGTTAATGAACCAGAAATACTTAGCGCTCGGTACCTTGAATTTATTAATATAATATTCAATTATAAAATTAAAACTTTTCAGCGTTACTTTTAGTTTACAAATAAACAAATTATTTAGTAGGAATAAACTCCTGAAGACCACAATATACATATACAAACCCTATCAAAAATGAAAATCCAAAAAGGCAAATTCCAAAGTCGCCTCTCTCGACATCTCAATTCACGCACGCGCAGACACTCGTTTTCACAGGCATGCCATATACTTACTCGCTTCTCCTTCTCTCTCACAACGCATCTAATCTCTAAAACTCACGGGAATACCAGCCAAAAAAGTGCACACATCGACATATATATAGGTATATCGCAACAACGTCTATAGGTGAAAACGCTCGCGATCGCGGAAGCCATCGAGGAGAGGGAGAAAATAGGGGGCATCGCATCGCACGCGCCGCTGTGGCCCCTACGTAACCCGATACGAATCGGCGAAATAAATTAATCGGCAGGGGCACGCGAGTAGAGGATCTCTTATATACGCTACCGAATCGCCGAGAAAAGAAACACGCGCGCATGGCGCAGCGCCCGCGGAGTTATCTGCCACCTCTGACCCCCCTACTCCGACGCGTATACGCGTGTGGCTGCTGCTGCTGCTGCTGCGGCTTTCGCGCGCGTGTATGCAAACCGATATCTTGAAGAGAAGAGAGAAGAAGAGAGAGAGACGTGTATCTTTTACGGGCAATTTCTCTCGACGTTTCGTTTTTTTTCGGGGACGATCCTCTTTCACTTTCGCGTGCGCTGCGTCTCTGTGTATCTATATAGTGTCGCTTGTGGTTGGGGTTAAGTATAGTATTTTGCGTATTTCGAGGGAAAGAATTTTCAGCGTAGAAGTTTAAGGAATATAAAAATTATGCATACTTGAAAAGTTAATACATTTTTTTAGAGATATATAGTTTTTTAAAGCAATTTAAAGTATTTGGTGAGATGAACTATATGTTTTGTATACCGTATGACTATTTTACTGTAATATAAATGTATATTTCAAATTATAAAAATCATTTCCTATTTTTGTAAGCCTTCGGTTTTTTTAATTCCTACGCAGCATATTACGTGTACGCTCGTAGGATCTGTCTTATTCACACCTGGCTTCGCGCAGAGTCTCAACAATTATTATTGTCTGCGCGATTTCTGACAGAAAGAAGGGAGCGTTCCGAAGGAAAATTTATGCCTCTTGATCCCCTGCGAAAAATGAATTGCCTGCGCACACGTGTATGTTCTAAGTATGCACATACATCCAATGTAATACTTAATGCTTGGATATACACTAAGTAACTCGATCCTTAAACGGAATTCATATACGGAGGTAGCATTTAAGTATGACACGTGTGCAATTATGCACTCCGAGATGATTTGATAGTGGTAGCAATCTTTATTACTCGTTAAATAGATTGATTTGTAGAAAAATTCTTATAAAATTATATCAAAATGTATATATGAAAAATTTTTACTTAACCGAATGCTGTGCGAATTTCTAAAGTTCTTTCGCAAATTTGTTTTCCAAAACCATCTCTTTACTTATATAGCTATATGCATCTTCCACTTAATCTAAACACGTGCGCACGCAACCATCAACACCTATATAGACGCAAATAGCGCCGGTGTGCAGTGCGCAAGCCCAAAATTCCAGCTCTTCGCGTGCGCAGGCTTTCACTTACTCGCAAACGCTCGCCAGAGTTCATCAATTACAATACACTCTGGAAGCCACGAATACTACTACTTGCTCGTGCACACGCGCGTATATATAGGTATATATACGCGGTGAATTCCTCAAAAGTGCAATCTAACGATCGCCACGCGCGCGTATACGAGAGAGAAAGAGAGAGAGAGAGAAGATGAGCGATTGCAGTGCGTGCATCGCAGTACGCGCGGTTATAAATTCGCGCCGTCGTTCGCATCGCGGGCGCTGATGGTGATAAAGTGGAATCTAATCAATCGAGAAGTCTGCGTAAGTAATAGCGCATTATTACGGTGCGTAAAGCGCAGTTGCGCGATATAAAATTACTCGATATTTTTCGCGCGTGCGTGCATATACGTAGGTTATTAATTTATCTATATATATATATATATATATATATACGCACGTCTATAGGGTTTGTTTCGGATGGCGTAATAGTTTACCGGGAAATCGTACAATGGGTCATTCGAAATTCACGAAAGATGTCGTTATGTATGCGTTTTGTAATTTTAAATTAATCGTTGACATCTTCAACTTTGAACATATTTCGATACAAAATTAAATTTTGTACTTATAATTTTCTTACTAAACAACCTATGATCATATTCGAATTACACAATTTCTCAAAGGTATTATATTCGTACATATATATTGTATTTTAAACAACTCTTTGTATTTCTATATAATATTGCGTTATATCATGTATACAAGAATTTTGTCACTCAAATTGTTAACAAGTAATTCTCAAAACTAAATTTAGCCTGCTCTGAGAGATTCTATTCGAAAGCAAACAAAATCTAAAGAATCTCAAGTACAAAAAAGCCTCAGCGAGTGAGCCGCAACCATTCCCAACGCGGCGAAAGATCGACGCGCGGGCACCGCGCGTGCCACCCGTTTTTGCCTCCATCAGCTGGAGATCTCTTGCCGGACGCGAGCATCACCCACCGGAGCGAGCCCCCGCGCATGCTATACACGTATATATATATAATACTCACACACACATATATATATATGTATATATACATACTCTTCTCCCCACCCTTTATAACGCAAAACAATGGCCATTATATGGAACACCCGTCGGATTCTCGCCTTCGTATATGTATTGCATATATACACACAAACCCACACGTATAGAGTATGGAGCAGGCGCGTATATGCACTTTGCACGCTACCGCCTTCTTAAGGCCTATTTACTCATTTATTTATGTATTTACGTCACAGGTGTCTTCTTTCTTTGACGCGGCGCGTGAGTGGCGATTTACGCCCGGGCTGTAAATCATGACTGTAATTCATTTCTCGTATTTTTCGAGAGAGATAGAGGAAGAGAGAGATCGGTGTGTATGTGAGCGGTAAAGCATAGGCTTCGCTCGTTGCGGGTTTCAACTTTCTGCGCTGTTTTGAGGAAAAAGCATGAGCCGAGTGTGAGAATAGATGGATGTACTACGGCGCGTGGGTTGATTTAAAACTCGTTAAAGTGTGTGTGACTCTTCTCTCATTGCCCTTTGACGTGCGGCTTTCTGCGCTTTCGCGCGCGCTTAGCGGCGGGAAGATGTTTTGAAGTTGCGGAGCTTGTAAAACGCTTGGGTTAATTTTATTGTGAGAAAATGCCAGGCTATGAGCATGCACAGGAGAAGTAAAATTTATCTCTTTTAATTTGTTGTAGATTACATTTACGCCGGTATGCGAAGAAAGTATAAGAGAAAATTTATGAAATGGAAAAAAAATTGAATGTATAAGAATATTTATTGTATACTTATCGGATATTTTTGTATTATTTATGCAGTGAGTAGTCTAATTAGTTTAATATGTCAACATAATGAAAGCTCTGAAATTTCTTAGTGAAGAACTAAATACCGCCCGCTGAAACCCCTGAGACGACGACGACGTATAACAACACATAGTGTACATGAGCAAAAACGAAACGATTTAGGGCTCAATCACGCGAAGAATGCACGAAAGCTCGTCTCTCGGCTCGCTTGGGACGCGCACAAAGTGCCAGACTGTTACGCGAAAACGCTCGTCGGGCAATCGCTCGGATCGCTAGCCGACATGTTTACGAGGACACGCGAGTGGACAGGTGTTTCGTGCGTATTATACGACGTGTGACGCGAGTGAGCGAGCGAGAAAGACAGAGGAAGAAAGCCCGCGCGCGTGCACGGCGATTATGCCTTAAGGACAATCGTGGGAATTCCATTAAGTGGCCTTGAATGGTTCATTCATGTCGATCATTGAACGCGAGCGGCAGGCTTCCGAGAGACGACGGGGTTGACAGATCAATCGCCGTACACGAGCGAGCGCCGATCTCTGTGCAGCTATTCGTCGGTGCTAGTGTAGTATATACGCGCGCGCAGCTTCCTCCTTTGATTTCAAGCGCGTATATGTGTATGTATATATAAACGTTGTCTTCCGCCTCGGCTGTCCAGGTGCCGATGTACGCGGTGGCATGTTTTTCGTTTTTTTTTATGCGTCGGGTGGCAATGTTAGCTTTTTTGTTGTAAATAAAGATGGATTTATTTTTTTAATTTTGAATTTTACATTATAAATACATTTTAACGAAAGCAGACTTGGTTCATTGTTTACAAAATAAAAAATTAAAACTTCTAATAATTTAGAAGATGTTTTTGGAAGGAGAAAAATGAGTATATATTCTGTAGTTTATAAAAAAAAAAGAAAGTAACGTGTGTTAATTTGTTTACATTTTTTTAATAATTTAATGTTTATATAAATATTATAATTTACATACTGAGTATATTTATAATCCACAGTAAACTATGTTAACGCGGCTAATATTATTCACTAGCTAACGTAAAATTCAATTCACGACAGACAATTTAACATTTGTCTTTTTTCCACGTACTCTGAAATAAAGCAGTAAAAACGAAAATAATCTAACAAAAGACGTAATTTGTTAATGAAAATTCATCAATCGTGCTCTTCTTCAACGTACCTTCCCTCTCATCTTGCTAAATTATCCGCATTCATATTTACAAGGCGCAATCTTTCTCTCTCTCTCTCTCTCTTTCTCCTCCTTTATCTCCCTCCTCGCCTCTCACTGCCCATCAGAACGACTCGTTTTTTATCGTCCTCTCTCTCCCTCTCATCCTCCGACTCGCCCGTATATACGCTTTTTTGCCGCGAGTCAGACGCGTGCCCACGCGCACGCGCGCGTGGATGATGCCAGAGTCAATTACTCGACGTAACTGTAATGCCCGTGCAGTCTGGCCTGCTGCCGCGTCTCACGCAGCCTCATTCGGATGGCATACGAAATGCGAGCGAGCGCGTAATTGAAAATAATCCGCGTATTTTCTCTCTCTCTCTCTCTCTCTCTCTCCGCGCACTCTCGTCTCGTCTCGTGTTGTACATTCGCATTGAATGGCAGAAGCGAGTAGTATATGTGTGTGTGTGTGTGCCATCACGATTCGATTTGAATTGGAGGGAGAAACGCGTTGATGCACTTCAAAGGCGACGAGACGTCGTTTTGCCGTGGATAATTGCTCTGTAGCCGTTCGCAAGTCGAACAAGATGGACGATTGATGTATACATCGTGTGTGTATGTATATATGTATATAGCGATCGGCATGCCTGTTGCGAAGCTGCGCGTGCGCTGTGTCGTTGTTAAGCGCGCTTGTCGATTTCATTTTTCGACTACCGATCTGTCCGATCGCGAGAGTGCAGCTAGCGCGCGCAGAGCAATTACTTGCGGTTGATCCTATTGCCTTTTATTTTCAAACCTTTTATTGAGACCTTGTATACGATCTTGCTTTACACGATGCATACTACAGTTGTAATTTCTCTATATTACATCGTAATTATTTAGATTAGCAATTGTTTGTCGTGAGTAATAACTTAATATAGACTACACTATACATGTTTTCGATAGTTTATTATACTTTTCTTCTACAAATCTATATACTGGTTTTTGTCTGTCACAAAGGAATCGCACACATTATCCATAAATTAAATATTATTTAACAATATTACCCTTTATATTTATATGTATTAACTGATCACTACAGTTGATTCTCCTTGAATGTTTGCAGAATGCTGGACAGTTACGAGCGGGGCGAGGTGACACCGCCGCCGGTGAGCAGCTACGGCGGCTCGCCAGGCTTGTTGGCCCTGCACTCCTCGCTCTACGCGACGCCCACGTCGCGGGCCTTCGACATCGACTCCGGCATCGACGGCAACGAGAGCCCCATGTCGATGGACACGCAGATCATACCGGTGAGTCCCATTATTTATCTCTCTTACCCATATACATATAAGTCGAGAAAGTTCGCGCGCACGGCAAGACGTTGAGGGATTCGAATCGTTTGCAGAATTACCCATTTCCTCGTGGCTTATATTTTTGTCACGGCTATACGTGCGCGTATAACAGTCCGAATGACGCAGATATCTGGCAGTGCGAAGGCGTTGCTCGTTGCCTTCTCGTGTTTGCTTCGTAACGGTTTGGGAGTTTATACATATATTTCGGCGTGAATATATTATATGTATATATAAGCGTCGCGATGGTTACGGGATAATCTTTTTCTTTTTGTATTTATATATCTGCGGTAAAGTCGAATTAATGGTTTCTCATTAATCGACAGCCAAAAAGAGCGTATACATGAAAAGCTACAACAATATCGATAATTGTGAATGTGTATAGATCCCGGGTATGCTGAGTGGACCGACGCAGCAGCGGCTGGAGGATATGTCGTGGTTAGCCTCAGGCCCTTCGCTGCAGGACTACCAGCAGGGTTTGGGCCCGATGTCTGCTGGTGTAAAGATGTGCCACCCGGGCGGTGGATCGGCAGCGGCGCGCAGTCTTAAGGAGCAGCGCATACGCAGGCCGATGAACGCGTTCATGGTGTGGGCGAAGGTCGAGCGTAAGAAGCTCGCAGACGAGAATCCCGATCTCCACAACGCCGATCTCAGTAAGATGCTCGGTAAGTCCATTTTGTTTTTTGTTTTTTTCTTTACAACAGCCTTGTTTTCCTTCGGAAAAACTGAAACGGTATTGTTCTAGGAATTAAAAGAGATTGTAGTTATTAACTACTGGATTAAGAAAGATTCATATAATATTAATATTTATATAATGGAAACAATTAATTTCTTTTATTTATTATTTTATTGCGATCTTCAATCGCTCGCTATGGTATAGAACTCGCGCGAGAAATAGAAACCGCGTTGTTCCCCAATCACCTTTATATAGATCAAATCTAATATCGCGAGCTGATTGCAAAGAGACGTTTTTCTCAAAATCGCACTCAGCTTTCGACTAATTAACTGCGTCGACGACTGCTCCAAATGCAGTTTTCTAAAAAAAAAACAGCTGCAATCAGGAAGGTTATTTTTTCACCTCGAACACGAGCGTGCACGCGTTTCCCCGTCTCGCCCGCATAGGAAAAATAAGTCGTGAAAATCTCGGACGAGATATCTAGTGGAAACTTTTTCTCCTGTGGGAATAAGAAAGCGCCGTGTGTAGAAAGAGAGAGAGAGAGAAAAGAGTTATTATTTTAATTATAACACGCGCGTGAATGGAATTCCGGCGTTCACCGAATGAAAGGAAAAGAGATTCCCTCGGCTCTCTTTTTTTTCCTACGTTAATACGGCTTCCTCGCGCGAATTATTGTTTCGCGCGCTGCAGCTATATACTCGCTCTAGATCACGTTTTGAATCAAGGTCGGCGCGCGTGCGCAGCACTGAAGAAAACTCGTCGGGCAAAATCGGCGAAGGAACGGACAAAAAAAATTCACCTTGCCTATACGTAAGTAAACTCCGTCGTTATAGGTTGTATAGATGCCTAACGATTGCTAAATCCTTGGCGCGGGAGGCGAACAGTCTATAACTTTGCACTTTGTTTGAGTGTGTGTGTGTGTATATATATATATATATATATATATATATATAAATAGCTATACACGAAGGCATGATACAATTACGTAGCGGCTTGCATGAAGATGTAGGCGAGGCAAGATGGAGGAAAGGTTGTGCTCGAAAGTTTGATTTCGTGGAACGATATTTTTAAAAGGTTTCGTAGCGGGTGGTCTTACATTGAGTTTAGATTTTCGAAGCTCTACAGAAAGTCAGGTGTTAAGTAAAATTACAACTATTGTTTTGTGCTAAAACTGTTACAACAAATTCTGTCGAAAATAAAACTTTGATTGTGTCTTAACTGTATCTTCATTCAACCTACTCGTACGCTACATCTCTACACCTCAAAATCTAGACTAAAACTTCTATTACATTTTTTTTATATATTACTTTTACCATCGATAATTGCAAATAGATTGTTTCAATTTTCTGTATCGAATAACTGTTTCTCGGAAACGTATATTACCCGGCGAGAAGAAATATCCGTTCGAGGCGCGAGAGATGGACGCTTCCCGATGAAATCTGCGCTACCAGGCTTATCGAAGGGGTCCTTCTTGCTAGTGGCTACCCTACGGTTATCGCTATCGACGTCGCCGACGGAGGCGCGCAACGTGAATTATCGGCCGATTGGTAGCCGTATAGCGATTGCGAACCTGGCGCACTACCGTATACGAGACTGTCTGTATACTGTATATATTTCACGATCTCGCGCGTTACCTTGAAACACAATTATATATTTATCTTATATATATATATTTAAAACATTTTACTTTCGCAATAAGAAACTACAAAAAGGAAAAATATTTTTAAAAAAACCTACATTTGTATAATAGTGCGCATAAACTTTTCTCTATAGCAGCTATAGCTATACTCTCTCGAAAACTCATTTTCCAGGTTATAGATTCTGACACAGTTAAACAAGCCATTATTATCTACCACTTCAACGCACGAGTGTGCGAAAAAAAATGCAAGATGCAAATCGAACAGAAGGTATTACAGTGCTGTGGCCGCCTACGCGCTCTTGCCACGAGTTATCTTTCTAATAACGCGGCGAGATATTCAATAAAACAAACATTGTTCGCGCACGCTCAGTGGCGCCCGCCACTGCCTCATGCTTTCCACATACACATATACACATACACACACACGACTCATGCATAAGTACAAAGTGTTCACTTTCTTGTATTTCACACGACATTTCACGCGTTTCCGCGCGCTGCGCGAGCCGGGGCCTCTTTTAAAAGCCATTTATTGCCCATTGTTCGTTGATATTTCAATTCGAAACGCTAGCCGAGAATTTCGTAATAGCGCGCGCGCACTGCGCAGTGGTCCTGCCGAGCGAGACGCGATGGTCTTGTGTGTCTGTATATAACAGCCAATGAGGCCCTCCCTTTTTCCGGGATCTATAATATAGGCGCGTTCTGTTTTGCTTGGAATGCGTACATACAAATGATTGCACTGGTTTTACATGATTATATGCACGATTTTTATAGCTGCTTAATGCGTTTAAGGGAAAAATGATCGTTTTCATTACAAAATACTAAAGGTTTATAGTAGTAAAATATAGTTTTGGTTGAACGAATACGAGTAATCATGTTAGTTTTTAATATTCGCTTGCGCGGTTTTGTTATTTTGTCACTTGCTTTGTATAAGATTACTAGTAATATTCGCTAATTACGGCCATACATGCATATATAATTCAAATCGTACTCTCATTGAAGTGCAACATATTAGGTAGTAAAATGCTGACTTTATGAAGACGTATGCTGAATGTGTTGTTTTATCGACAAGACAATGTACTTTGATTGATTCTCTACTGATTGAATCAACGAATAAAATGTTAATTTTCTCGTTCAGACCTTGATTCTTTCTTGGAAAACGTGATTCTTGTTTGACAAAGTGAAAAAGTGTTAATATTCAACGATAATATTGCGCAACATTTTTCAACTAGACATTCAAGTCAAGAAAAAATTTACTTTTCGCAGTAGATATATGAATATACGTTGAAATTTTAGTAAATAAAAATTGTTAATCTACCCAGATAAATCTTAACTTTATGTGCGTATATAAGACCACAACGCACATAAACGTCGTCATACCTTTATTTTCTAATGTAACTGTCAACTGATTTTCTATTCCGCAACATTTATTAGCAACAAAACCACTTAGATTTCTTCATCGCGAAGCTCGATCTATCAGCCTCTATACTCCCATTATACAGACGATTTTTCGCCACTTATCCCGTCGCGCAGCGCACAGCCCACTCGCATAAAGTGTCAGCGCACAGGAACTGCAGTCCAGCAGCAGCAGCAGCAGCTGCACGCGCTCGCAAGCTCGTATATTTCATCGGCTCACGGTATTCCTCAAAGCTTGCCTCCTCCGCGCGAGGTAAACGCGTAAATCAAACGAACCACCCGCGCGCGCCTGCACACCGATGGAAAACTCACTGCCGCCGCCGCTGCCGCCTATATCCAGCTGTAGTATCGGCATAAGAGAGAGAGAGAGACCCAGCGATTATTATGCGCCTCGAGTATCGCGCCCGCCTCCACCGCTCTTCTTATTCTATTTCTTTCTCTCTATCTTCTTATGCGCTTCTTCTTCCCTTCGGAGCGAGCTAAGAGCGCATGCGCACGCTTATATGTGAGTGCGTGCCGATTCTTTTTTTTTCCTCCTATAGCGTCAACTTGGAACGTCCTACATATTCATGCGCGCCTCGATTCGTATATAACGTCTCTTCGATATATATACCTACACGTCCGTTCGTATATATATATATACACACGCTGACGACGATTTTGTGCGCGTTCTTGTGAGCGTTGCGCATCGCTGTCGGAGTGCTGAGCGGAAGTCGCGTTTGGGTAGAAAAAATTCCGTGGATTGATGGTACACTTTTTCTCGATTTCTGTTTACGTTCTTTTCAAGTATCTCGATGTTTCTATTCAATTCCATGTCTTTTAATGATATTTTAAAATTCATATATAATAAAAAGATATTCTAGGTTCCACAAAAACAAACTAATTATATACGCTTTATTATTTACCTTTCAAACTTATTATGCGCACGCTTCTCTGTTTCTTATTTCTCTGTCACAATATAAATGCTATTGTTCTAATTTAGCACGCGAATTTTTTTTCTATTTCTAAACCAGTATTGGCAATATTGATCTGACCTAAATTAAATGCATTCCGGTATTTAATTATTTTGTTACAGCGTATATAAAAAAAAATTACCGGAAATTCAAAATTTCACTTCAATGACACCAATTGTTTGATTTTGTATTTTTTAAAAGCATAAACATAATTAATTGTCTTTATATAAACGTTATTATATGAAACGAGTTTTTTCTCCAAATTTCAACAATCAATGAATATTTGAAAACACAAATTATATTAATCAAGTTCTGTTTAAAACTTGAACGCAAACTTAACGAAATTTAACTCGATTCAGCCAGCGGCATCGACAAGTCCACCTCTCTCCCTTATAAAACAAAAGCCAATTCCCGCGATCTATACACGACGGGCGCGCAGTGCGGCACGAAAAGAGGGCAGAGATGCATTTTTCCAGACGTCCGGCTGCACTCTCGAATAACCTATCCCTGTAGCTATATATATGTATACGCTCTGTACGCGTGTGTGTCTACACGCGCCTGCAATCGCGCGGCCTCCCGAAGATCCCGCCGGCAGCGAATGTGCGCGCTACACGCGTGCGAATGGGCATTTCGTGTATTTCGCAGATCCGCGCGCGCGCGCCGCGAGAGAATTTCGTTAGCGAGCACGTAAGAAGGAAAGGAAAAGGTGCGAGGCTGAGCACAGTGCTGAAATCCTTGGTTATATATATACCATGCTTATAAGTCTCGGTTTTCAATTGAATTTCGTTTAAGTATTGAATAAGTAATTGATAGGATTTAATTTTTTTTTGTATAGGAAAGAGTGGTTATTACAGAGATTAGGGTACGATTTGGAAAAAAAATCAATGTTTCTTTTAAGTAAATAAAATAAAATTGCTAGTCTAGATATTATTATATAAATTGTATAAATAGCGGCATATAATAGTTAATTAAAACTAAAATTTTAATAAGAATAAAAATAATTAATTATATTTAATAAATTCGAGTAACATTACAATTACATATATATTAACTTTATATACAGAAAATTAGGTTTCGATGAAAACTATATAAAATATTTTCTTTATACTCACGACTTTGCAATCACTTTTACTACAACACCGAACGACGCTACTCGATCCTATAAATAATTCATCGCAGTACATCACGAGCAATACTCTAAAATATTCCAATCAATTTAAAAATACCCGCGAAATTACTCGAATAAATCGTAAACAAAAAGAAGGACTTTCTGCCGCCTTATACTCGCAGTGCCAAAACGAGAGTGGATGTGTATCCTCCCGCGATGGAAGAAGCCTCGAGAGAAAACGAAATAAAGGAGCGACAAGAGACAGAGAAGAGAAGAAGGAGGAGGAGAAGAAGAAGAAGAAGAAGAGAAAGAAACAGAAAGGAGAAGCGACGACCGATCGAGCGTGTGGGCCTCATATCCGGTGACACGCGTGCTCGCGCATCTTTATTAATCATTCCCTACCGTTACCTCCCGCGCTTTGGCCTCGCGCGCGCGCGCGTGCGCGAGCGGCGATCCTTGTTTCACGGATCGCTCGCTGCTCGCTCTCGCACGAACAACGTCGTCGATTCGCGATACTTTTCCGTTCTGAGTGCTGCCAGCGTTTTTTTCTCCCTACTTATATAGAGGAGATTGTTTTGTTTGCGATCGCGTAAAATGTTTAAGACTACAATTTTCCTCTATCGTTGTATAATATATATTATGCTTCAAGGGAAATGGATTCGATTACTTACGTGATTTGCGTTCAAGTATACATTGTATCATAACTTTCATTGGATGAAAGCGAAAATAGTGTAGATAAAAAATGTTACTAAGATGTAGCAAAAATGAAATCCTTTGTTAGATTATTTAATATCCGAAGAAGAGCTTATATGTAAAACGTGCAATTGATCTCGCTGCCTAAGCATATCTAGATAGCAATAAATAACATTTTCATTACACGATACTTAGCTAATTTTTCGCTGTCTCAATTAAATTGTTGAGCTAGTATACCGCGAAATTTATTTGCATTTGTCTTTGGCGAAAGAATCCCGGGAAGAAAGTGCGTTCAATACATATCTCACTCATCACGCGTATATATATATATATATATAGACAATAGTTTCTCCGCATAACTTTCGAATACATAATTCGCATAATTACAATATCGTCACCCTGTATACAGCGCCCGTAGATTCGCGTTCGAGATAAGACTATTTTTCCGAGCACACGCGCGCGACTCGTTAATTCGCATTTCCAAGCTTCTCGCGTCACTCGTCCCGATTGTTTACCAGCCGTACAAATCCACGCGCGCACTTCCTACACAATGACTCGTCCGCCTCTCCCTCTTCGTCTGTTTCTCTCTCCCTCTCTCACTCAAACGCGATAAATCGTCATTGCGGCGCTGAAAATCACGCGCCAGGGTCTAATTGATCCTTAAATTACCCGATGGCCGATCTTATCGGCCTCGACGAAGACACTTTCCGTTTCTTTCTCTCTTTCTTTATATATACAAAGAGAAGTAGAGAGAGAGAGAGAGAGAGGGAGAGAGGAAAACTTTTCGCGGGTCGGCGCGGTTCGTTAACGCGCACCTCCGCGCACGTAAGTCTCTCGCAGCCGACGCCCGCCTCTCCGGGCGACTCTGAAAAATGTAAGACAATGACGGAGCGAGCGAGGGGGCGAGTGCAAGCGCGCGCGCGCGCGAAAACGAGCGAGAGGAAAGGCGGAAGGGAAGAAATGTGTGATGTATGCTCGCGCTCTCGGACGAGGTAGGCAGCTGCGTGGAGCGCGTAATTATTGATGGAAAAGGACCGGGAAGTGCGAGCGTAGAGAAAGAAAGAGAGAGAGAGAGAGAGAGAGAGAGAGGGAAATAGGTGTAACGAGCGGGTTGTGCACGATGGAGAGAAAATAAATTAAAGTGCCGAGTTGCTGAGTGAGTGAAATTTTGATTTTTTACTTAGGTATCAAGAACACTTTGTATATATGTATAATACAAATGATTATCAGGTGAGATAATTAGGTCGAAGAGATAACAATTACCGAATTTAAAATTAAACTAATTATGTATAAATCATTGGCATTATCATTATATTAACGTTAATAAACAACGGTTCACTCTTAATGACGTTAATGTTTAACAATAGATGATATTTTTCAAAAAATTAAAATTTATAGCCATTCGATAGTACACGCAACGCGTGAGCGCGAGCAGGGAAACTTGCAAAGTATATATATAATATGTATTCGCACATCGAACGAGACTTTTTCTCAATTAAAATCACGTTTCAATAACACCTCCATAATACCCGATCGTAAATCAAAATTAATTTGATCCTCCCAGCGCCGAGGTGTGAATTCCTGCTCAACACAGACACACAGACACGTGACCACAGAAAAAGAAGCGACGACCCGGTCGCTGGTGCACAAAAGGAGCGCCGAGGTGTCGAGTCGCGAAGAAAAGAGCTCCGTATGCGCTCTCACAACCACGCGCACATATATACACGTATATAACCTAGAGACAGCCGCGATATGTGTGTCTATATATATATATATATATATATATATATCTATACATCGGTTGCTTCGCTGGTGAGAGACCACCTACGACAAATGTGGCAGCAGCCAGAGCGCAAATGATACTACCCTGTAGCCTCTGCGAGCGCACGCGCGCGACAGCTCGGGCTATCGTGCTTTAGTACCTCTGATTAGCTCGTACCTTACGGCCAACTGTGCAATACGTCCGCGATCGGTTCGAAGCGAGCGGGAGAGAGAGAGAGCGAGAGAGTAGCCGAGATAGGGAACCGATAGGGAGGCTCGCGCTCCTCTGAATTCCGGAAGGCCTCTGCGCGCACGCGCGCACTATATAGCTAACGCTATATAGTGCCCGTAGAGATTTCGAGAATGCGCTGATTAGGGGGGAAGGAAGGGAACAAGCGAGCGAGAGGGAGAGATTCCGCTTTGATATAAGGAAACACGGATTTCAGTGTTTAGGAGAGAAGTTTTCTAGCCGCGCGTGCTCGTTCCCCTCCATGCTGCTTATTTCGAGCTGCTTTTATTTTCGAGCGGCTTTCGGCTTTTGCTTTGGGCTTTCGTGCTAAAGGAGAGCTGCTGTTGTTGTTTTTGGTTCCGGGGTGCGAAGGCGGTGTTTAGGAATGTTTTTTGAGTGTTTATGGTCTTTTTGTTTCTCTGGTACAGTCTGGTTCTGTTTGGGAGTTTCTCGCTTTGTTAATTGGTATATAATTAAACAATGTAATCGGTATTGTATTAACAACTCAGATAATTAGCTTATATGTACTATAACACATTGACAGTCCTTTATGTAATATTTATTTTTACTTTGAATTTTAAAAGTATTCGAGTAAATATACACGGTCCATAAATAAATCAATGTACCTACGAACCAAACAGGTTATCAAATTTGCAAACACTACTGTATTACGATAAACATCGAAAACATTGCGAAACTACAATTCAACTCCTATTTCTACCAATGTTACAAAACGATTCGAAATTCCCTCCCACCCAAAGCGAAGCTGCGCGCGAGTGCCAAAAAAAAAATTCCCTCTTACAATGACTATCTTTCGCCACACCATGCGCGCACGTCCAGCAGTGGAGCTATATATATACACCACCGGGACAACATAATCCGCACGGCCCTCATACCCATAGAATCAACGAAAATCAAATCCATCCGATATATATATATACTACCTATATAGATATATACACATACACACATCGCTCCTGCAAATTTACAACCGCTCACGTTACCCCAGTGAGTGCGCGGATATAAATTATGACAATCCCATGTAAATCCATAAAGCCAAGCGCACGAAACGGGATCGCAGCGGGTCGTGCGACATTAGTATATCGTAGTATATATATATATATATATATATATATATGAAGCCAGTGCGATTCATTTATGTATATACACACGTGCTGTTGCTACTATATACTCTGGCAGCGGCTTGGAGAGGTCTTTCGAGAGGCGAAAAGAGTAATAGAGGAAGTGACTAACGCGAATTGAGCAATTGCAATTTTATAGTCCGAGAGAGGTGCGCGCGCGGTGCAGAGCCGCGTGCAGGGAGGGAGAGAGAGTATAGAAGAGAACAGAGAGGGATGTCGTAACCGTAAACCGTAGGACAGGACGAGACGCCCAATAATTGCGTATACATATAAAATGAGGAGAAGGGACGACGACGGCGGTGGCGAGAGTCGAGCGCGGAGTTACGGGGACGAATGGAGACGCGGGCCTAAAGTCTCAAGACAGAGGATCAGTTATTCCTTTTTCTTCGTGTGTGTCGTTGCGATGTTCTTTTTCTGTTTTTATTATGAATAGGATTACATATATATGCATAATTAAAAATTAAACGGAAGCGTGGTAGATTGATGTCCGAAGTGTCGTTCTTGGAAAAGTGCGCTATTGTTACGGTTTCTTGATTTTTTGCGCACATTTTTGTTAATCACTATGTTGTAGACGACAAATTATCTCTCTATTATTATAGTGGAACGAAAAGAATGTTTTTGTTTTAGATGACTCAGATTTATTGCATAGGATACGAGAGATTTTCTCGAAGGGCTGACAATGCATAATAAGTAACGGCTGCGCTCACGGCGCGTCTGGCTTATTAACATGCAAGAGTCACTTTTAATTTTATGTTTATTCTTGTTATTAAGAATGCGTAGAGTGAATATGTTATTGGAATATTTTGAGAATTGCTTTCTTAGAAAACGAGTCGTTACTTGAATTGTCATTACTATTATATAAATGTACCTAAGCACTTGGATAATTAACATCTTGAATTAAACTTTGCTCAATATGTTTACGAAATTATCGCAGTGACATGACATTGTGCCATTAGGCAATAATAATCTTTTTTGTTAATTATCATCAAAAATACAAGTTTTAGCATATTTCTACATTAATTTATTCCAATCGATTAAAAAAAATTGTAAAACGGTATATATCTATACAATATTCTAAAATATCTATTTTATCAGATAAAAATCAAATCCGATGTTACCTCTTATCCGTATACGATCAAATAAACCCAACTCCTTCACACCGCGCGCGCACGCATTACCGCCTCTAATCCAGCCCCCCGCCTTCTCATTCCCTCCGCGACCTAAGGCAAACCCAAACGCCTATGTCGAGGCGCGCGCTAAAAAAAAAGGCGACAAGAAGAATTCGAAAAACGAAGGAGCGCGCGTGAGCACGAGCCATGCGCGGAGAATGAAATTTAAGAGAAAGGAGAAAGAGGGAGAGAGAGAGAGAAACAGAAAGGAAGGGGGAGAGTCCCAAGCGCGCAATAATCAGGCATAAGCGCGCGCGCGCGCTCGCGAGTGGCGCGGTCGTCGGATGCATAGAATGCCGGGTAATGAGGTGGAGCCGACTGCTCTCCTCCGAGGCCGCACCCTTTGCGCCGACCGACCCACCTCTGCGTTACTATACCGCCGCCGACGTCGGAGACGACGGCAGCTGCCTCGACGCGGACGGATTGCGACACGCCGATTTTATGCGCGCACGCGCGCGGAGAGAGAAGTTGCATTCGGAGGGAGGGAGAGAGGAAGGAATTCGCTATTTTTGAGGTGACACACGCCGCCGCCGTGAGCTTTTGTCGACTGGGCGACGACGCGAGTGATTTTATGAGAATGCGGTGGGACGTGCACCAATCGTTTTCGGATTCCAGAAGAATTACTCTCGAGTCTTATGGGATAAATCAATTTTCTATTTTTAGGTGGGATGTATTACATTGTTCGGGGAGAGTTTTGCGAGGGATTATGTCGAACGTCTGGGTGAGAGAGTTTATTACTTCGAGCTAAATATTGCAACATATATACGGTTGCAATTTTTCAATGGGTTGAACAAAACAGCTATACTTATTTGTATTGGGGTATTGTATAGTTAATGTAATAAATATCTCTTTTAGAATAAAGAAACATATATAGATTTAAATAAGCTAAAGATAATTGCTTTGGGAAAATAATTCAACTCCTAATATTTAATACGGATTGGTTTCTCAAACAATCTTGTATTCGTCGATGAATTATTTATAAGATTATGGATTTAGAATAAGAAACGTCACTGCAAGTTCTCGTGAAGATTCGAATACAAAATCTTTCTTTATACATAAGTATCAAATCGACTCGCAATAATGTGTTATAGCAAAAAAAAAGTATATATTAAAGAGTCTCCATCACAAACACTCATGATATAATATTCACATTACTGTTATATGAATCGATTCCATCAGAAATATACATACAGAAAATAACAATAACATTCATATTTAAGCATTCTTCAATACCACAAAGCGGAATTCCAAGATCGTTGCAACTATATACTCGTTTACCCCAAGAATCTCAGATTCAATCTCGCGCTTCTGTAAATACATATCCCAAGTATATACACGACGGGGAAAAAGCAGTCTCGTACCTCGATCACGCGCGCGTTTGTCAACTTTATGGCTTCATATGCGAGACCCGGTGACGCGGATGTGCTAGAGAAAAACGCGTAATGTCATAATTCTGGGAGGCTAATGGCTGAAAAAACGTTGAGGACGTCGTCCCGTTCTCCCGGGAGTATAGTCAGCTGGGACGAGAAAAGGCTGTGGGCTTTTTCGGATGATAGCTGGTCATTTATAAGCGGTAGCAAATTGTTTTGCAAGCTTCCTACTCCGGTATGTATGGCTCTACGGTACATTGCTTGTACAAAGTATACGGAATCTAGTTTTTTAAGTATTCTATTCGGATTGTTCGATTTTTCACCATGGATCACATATCACTATTTTTATTTTATTACTGGATCTCAAATTATATAAGCAATTCTATTAATCTAAATTAATAGTATCTCATCATTCTGTTGACACTATTGAACGCACTACTATATGAGCCATTCTACAGAAAAACGTACACTTTACAGTCTAAAAATTGAGACCAATAGTTTTTGAGAGCACACTTACCAAACAATTTTTTTTCATTCTTTAGGACATTACAAATGAAATGGAAAAGGGTGCCATGTCGGAACCATGTGCCAACAATTAGTTACGGGCTAATTACTGATAATGAAAAAATTATTAAAAATAGCTCTAGTTTGATCCAAAATAATTCCATTAATAACAACTCAATATAAAATTCGGAAAAAGTAAAAGGAACTAGAGAACGAGAACTTTCCAAATCTTTTTTCAGAATTAAAAAATGTTGATTCCTTCAAAAGTTACGCGAGTTTAATGTTGGGCTTGAAACTGACGAAAAATGCACTGAGAAAAAAAAAGTGGTCAAAACTGTCGAAATCTGCTGTAAAAATAACCGAAACGCTCGGGCAGTAGAGGTTATACTACTTATATTCGTTACGAAGTGAGGCTGAATCTACCGAAGCGTGTGGCAAAAATTACCGATGGTGCTGCTAAGCTCGGAGATGACCTAACCTCAAAATCATATGATTTTTCGGCGCTCGTAGTATAAAGCACTGTTCAAAATTAGTCCGAAATGTACTATTATAATTTCTAATGTTAATAAATTTTTTTTTCCACAACTTTATTGAGATTTGAGATTCAAATTAAAACTATGTGGCAAATATCGCGGAAAATTTGCTACCGATGAGTACAGTAAAAATTACCAAACTGTGTTGCATTTACAGCATAAGCGAGCTCGGTGATTCCCACAAGCTGCACTTCGGCAATTTTGGTCTCTTTTTTTCTCAGTGTAGTAGCAAAGGGAGAATTTGGAAAAAAACCATCGAATTCGTACATGATTCCAGTATTTCGTGAATTTGCTATCATTTTCTGTCAGTTTCAAGCCCAACTTTAATCTCACGTCACTTTTGAAAGAAGCAACATTTTCTAATTCTGAAAAAAGATTTGAAAAGCTCTTATTCTCTAGTTTCTTCTTCCTTTTTCCGAATTTATTATTGAGGTGTTATTAATGGACTTATTTTGGATCAAACTAGAGCTATTTTTAGTCATTTTTTCATTATCAGTAATTAGCCCGTAACTAATTATTGCGGCACATGGTTCCGTCTTGGCACCCTTTTTCATGTCATTTGTAATGTCCTAAAGAATAAAAAAACTTATTTGGCAAGTATGCTCTCAAAAATGATGGGTCTCCATTTTTGGACTGTAAAGTGTGCGTTTTTCTGTAGAATGGCTATTATACATTTTTATTTACTATAAATTTTATAAGCCTTAAGCAAAGCTATCATCATTAATATATGGAGAAACGGTACAGACGAAATATGCATACACAACAATGTATATATCAGTGATTCGCAGTAACCTCTAATCAAAAACGCAGCAGCATTCCAACGACAGCTCACTCCACAAAATTTTCGGCACACTTCAAGACAGACTGACTGCACAAGGCCTCGTCCGCTTACATACTTATACCATCATTACAAATACACGAGCTCACACGCACACACACACCGTCGCAATCATTATATACGCATGATATTATTCGTTCTCGCCGACATTCGACGTATGAATAAATACAAGAAGCGACCTTCAATCGTGCCTGACGGAGCATGTCGCCCGGCAATACTTGATTGGCCGTCGCGCGGCGGCTTCGAGTGCTTTGGAATATGTATGACGGTTATTACCGGAGGGACCGCGCGAGCTCTGCGGGCCCCAAGAAGAAAACGCCTCGACCAATGCATATGCATAAGAAACTTTTACTCGCCCCAAGTTCGACGGGAAACGTCGTATAGACGAGTTAGGGTGTATAGTATAGTGGTTTCGGTTTGGTCAGAATGATAAGTAAATGAGCTTGGACTAGTGGGTGTAGAGAAAATCAAGGTTCAGAAATAAGCAGTGATTGTCGGTAAGATTAAATTGAAGTACATATGAGTATGTAATTTGAACTGCTGTATCAGATTTTTACTTGAAGTACAGTCGAGATATCTCAATTGCGCTGTTTGCACTTCGCAAAGCAATTCGTTTTATTTTCATATATACAAAAATTTCCACCTGCGCGTTCATCATTTACATTTGGTTCTTTAAAAATGCGTACATATATTTCATGGAGCATGTATCATCGTATGTGCGTAAATTACGTCCTATATACATATTGTACAATTTCAGCATTAGCATTCAAAATAATGCAAAAGAAGGAGAGAGTGACCTAATATCAGATAACATCGGTTCCGAATATTTCGTTACCGTCGGTAACTCCGAAATTACTTTTTCGCACTTCTTTCACAAAGAACTTTAAATATATGCTCTATACATGCACCAGTGCCGTTTCCTTCTCGCAAAAAATGTATTCAACCTTGTCCAATATTAAGCGCCCACTTGATTCGGTAAAGTTTTTATTACGCTACAGTGTACTTATTATTGATAATTTTAAAGTACATTATTATTATAATAAATATTAAAATTTGTTAAATATGTATATGGATAAATCATGATCATAAATAGTAAACAATGAAATGTAAGATTCAATTTGACGCCGTTAATTCTCAACAATATCAATTGCTTCGACATTAAGCTCAGCAGTACTCGCATAAGAAGTACACTTTTATATACATTAAACGAAACACCATCAAAATTAACGACGGCCAGCCCCGGCAAAAAGGCCCTCTTAAATCACACTTTGCACGCAAAAAGGCCGACACACCGAATAAGCGTAAAATATTAATTAGGAAAACAAGAGGCCGCCTAAGCCGCTCCGTTGTACCTCCATCACTAGTCGGCATAAAAATAAAAAAAATAAAGAAGAACGAGAGACAGAGAAAGCGAGGAGACAAACGGGTATCGGAGGGACCCCCGCAAAAAAGGTAGCCCAGAAGAAAGGAAGAAGAGCACCTATATATATACGTATATATACATATAGACGTATGCGAAGAATAAGAATAAAAAGAGGAAGAGAAGGCAGAAGGGGATCGTCGACGGAAAAAGGAGGAAGAGGAAGAAGGAAGAGAGAGAGAGCGAGAGAGAAAGAGAGGCCTACATCGGGAGGGCAGCATCGCTAGCACCCCGCCCAACTCGAGTCGCCCACTGTCACCATTAATAATACGTCTCTCCCGCGCGCGCCCGTGATGTATCTCATCTCTCGACCTATGCACATATGCGTGTGTATGTGTATATATACGCGTGCGCTCGTGTGTCCTGGCAGCTTGTCGGTGTTTAGCCTTCGGTGTCGAGGATGTACCTGGGAGGGGTCGCGCGAGCCTCGCTCTTTTTTTCTATATATACGCCGTATCTGTACGCGCACGCGCGAGCGTCACGTGCGTGTGGTCGAGGTTCTATATACGTTATATACACAGCAAGGGAGAAAGAGAGAGATATTGGGCTAAGGTCGTAATGACGGTGATTATGGTAATGGGCGATTTTTCCAACCGACGTATACGTACGAGAGCGCAAACGAGGGGAAAACGGGTTTCATATATATATAGGGATGGGCGTGAAAGCGCGAGAGAGTGCTTCAAATTTCCCGCCGTGCGCGACACGCCCGCGCGCGGTTGCGGTAGACGGCGACGAACGTTGATTTCTGTTATTTGCACGTTAGCGGTTGGGACGCGCGTGACGTTGGTGAGAGAGAGCATTTTTGGTAAAGTTGCTTTCTGTGCGGGTTTGCTTTTCATTGATAAATATTGTTTTAGATGTATTTTTATTTTTATATTTCATGTAGAAAGATATATATATAAGGGAATAGTATACGAACAATGAAGTTGAGCTAATTTTATAATTAATTTTTATTTCGGCAGAAATTACGAGGCGTATGTGAATTTTTAATTCGTTACAGAGATTATAATGACGCATGAATAATAAACAAGTCCTTGTTCATTAATACCCATAAATTAATAAAGAGGTACCTTCGGTGCGAGCAGCACAAGCGTTTAACCGAGATAAAGTAATCTCCGTAAGAACAATGAGCCTTCACTTTTTGTTTTGCGCGTGCGCACAACATACACACACACACACATACGAGTATCCCTCAATTTTAATGAGGTGATCTTATATAAAATAAATGAGAAGTAAATGCATTACTTTTTTCGAGTGAATTACCGCCGAGCTGAAGGTGGCAATTGGATTATTCATTCAAGGTTGATGATCAAGCGTCGAGTCATATTCTCCTCATATATACACGAAGCTTGTCGTGTGCTACACATTTAACAATTAGAAATTTATGCTCGAGGTGTAAAAATGACTATTCTATATGTTAATGCATTTAGATTTTCTACTTAAATAAGACCGCGATTCTTCAAAATGGCGATATAAATTATCACAAAAGTTGTTTGAGATATATAAAGAAAATGTTCATAGTGTGACAAAAGTGATTTGATAAGTAACTTCTATATAGGTTGACAATCGTCAAATATTACTAATTAATCTTCGACATTTTACAATTTAAATAAACGACTATACTAACTTCTATTATATAAATCATATTTAATCATATAGCAGATAGTTTTATAAATACAAAATATAACTCTTCTGTAACAAGGGGGGGATGAATTTATTATAAAAATTATGCATAAACACGACTTTATACACTTGCTCGCTCGCTAAAAATTATACAAATATACACCGATTTTTACATACACACAAGCCCAACATGTATACTCGGCAATTAATACAACACTCTAGTGGGCATTAAAAATGTATTACATTAAATTACGCGTATAATACGAATCAGCTCAGTCTCGCACCTCTCGGCACGTATAATATCGTTCCTCGCCTATACAGGCACGCAACCGCACGTCCAGCTCGCACTATACTCGCGCGCAAGAAACATTCACGCAAGAAAGAACAACCTCATTAGCTTCTCTCGCGCGCTATATATCTACACACATACACACAGACACATAAGCGAGCCGTGAGTGACTCGATTTTCGCGAGAAAAATCCTTACGTAATCCACTCGTCGGTGATACACACACACACATATATACATACCAACATGGATATTATTATAAGGAGAAAAAAAGAGCGGCTTTCTCAATTTTTCCAGGTGCGTCGTTCGCTTGGGTTGTATATATACACACACCTAGTTTATTACACCCGTGCGCGCAGTGTTGCTTCGCGCAAAGGCAGCCGCCGCTGCGGCCCTCCTTAGCCGGGTCAGTCTAGCATGAAAACGACGTCCGTGCTGAAGACGCAGAAGTAGAAGAAGAAGAAGGTTTCGTCTCGCTGAGCGAGGTTCCGTTTTACGCCCGCGCGCGTCCGACTTCTATATATCTATATACATATAGATATACATATACACACATGTGCAAGCGCAGGGGCAGAAGAGCGACGCATTAACTTACCGGAATATCTATTCCTTCTCATCTACTTCATTCCTCGTCGTTTCGTTTTTTTTATACACGCTTATTTTCTGCCAACGCCGCGTCGTTAGTCCTACACGCCCCTATATACATATATAGTATATATATTATTTCACTATCCGTGCGAGAACTTCCTGCTACGCTACGCTTCGTTTCGGCGTAACGGGAGACACTATAACGCGAATATTTGCATAATCTATTTTTCCAAGTGTCACGATCGCATACTAAGATGTCTATCGATGTTCTTCTAGATGGCGATTATAGAGGTGACGAGAGCGAAAGGGAGTTGGTGATGTTGCACGAATTCCTATATATATCTACTAGACATATTTATACACGAGAGCACGAAAGGTGTGTGTTTTTGTCGCGCGATCGATCTTCCGAGCGGGTCGCGCCCCTGGATTTGTCTTGCATAAAAACTTATGTCGGCGTGGTTCTGCGGTGTAGGTACATTGGTTAGGAATGTTTGATCGCCCAGTGTGCTTACACTATGTTTGTATAGCCGCAGTGTAAAAAAAATTTGTACGATGCTGAGTTTTATCAAGTAAACTCATACCAATAACAAGATTTATTAATGTAACTATATGAATCGTTAAATAAATATTTGTCAAAGATAATTTTAACTTTATTTTTTATAAAATAATGATATTTATCGAGTTAAAGTTGAATATATCAGTCGATTGAAATTTCATTTATAGTTATTTTTCAACTTGAGAGAATTTTGAAAAATTCTCAATAGAACGAGGTGCAGATATAAATAATATTCATTACCTTTCTTAACTAAAGATATAACTAACGCTATTTTTACCAACAAATTAAATCTAAATACTGTAGTCGGAGGTGAAAATAATTGAATGCGTAAACGTGTATAAGGCCGATGTATCCACTCGGAGTATATACAGATACAATGCCGAGGATCAATAAGACGCGCAGTTTCCGTGAATCTCGCCGCGCATTGGCGCAATGTACTCTGAAAATTATGTCCATTAGCTAATAAGCTACCATCTCGGCTATATTACAGAAATGCTGAAAACGATCGTTAACGCATTAATCGGCCGCGATTAAATACAACCTCACACCACAAGGCTATTACACGAGCTGCGCGAGAGCGCGTCAAGGCGATCCATCCACGATTATAACAAGCTTCGCCGGCCGTGATTAAACTTACGTATATATATATATATTTTTTTTTTACACACGCACGCGCGCGCGACTTTTCCACACTTATAGACGCGAAATTGATAAGGACGGGTGTATAACACATATAATGCCTAATGAACCTTTCATCGCGAAAATTGCACGCTATACGTGCGCGTCTGTGCACCTCGTATACGTAATATATATATACATAAACGCCATATCTTCGCTAAAACAGCGTATATAATGATCGACGCGCGCGCACGAAGGATTACGGACGGAACGAGCGTTTCGCCTCCGTGTTTACGTTTATAATACATATAACGTATATATATATAGGCGAGAGCGTGCGCAGGCGACATAATAATACGTCAGCGGCGCTTCGCGCGATTAAACCGCAATCACGTTTTCGCGCTTGCGTACCTATATATATATATGTATATATACGTATGGTGTACCTATGCCTCGCGCTTATTATTACGAACGCGGCGTGTGCGCGAGCATTGCTGCTGTTCGCCTGTGCGCATGCGATTAAAGTCCGCCCGTAAATGCATAAGCATCGTTCGCGATCGCTTTTACTCGCGGTTACATACACACACATAGTACATGAGCGCACGTGTTTAAGAACGGATGGTGTATATATATATATGTATATTGCGGTAGACGAGTGCGCATGCTAATATCGCACATCAGCTTTGACACTCGCGCCAGAGGGAGAGAGAGAGAGACGTCAGGGGCTCGGCGATCTTTCGTCTTCTTGTACGCCATCATTTGCTCTTGCGAGGTCTTGTTCCTTCTCTTGGTTTGCTTATTGCCTCGGTCTTTATTACGAGCTCCTGTTGTGCGCGCGATCTTATATTGCCTCTTGGAAAGTGTGGGTTGAGATTAATGAAAAATTTTATTTGACGACAATTTTTACATTTGAATAACAACGTTTCGACACAATAACATCACGATATGTTATTAGCCGTATATAAAAAAAAATCTTATATATATCATTCCCTACGGCATTTAAATAACGTACACGCATAAGTACTAATTTAACGAAAGCTCTTTAATTTCGTTTAATTAAAAGCTCGCAAATCAAAAGCCACCATAATTATCCTCCCCCTGAAAAGGAAGGCTCATCGTCTACAACTCTCAATCCAGCATCTCGATCTCCCCTCGCGCAATATTCGTGCAAATTTCATTAGCCGCTGCACCCACACACACATACATATATATACACTCACACAGGCCGTTCTCCGAACGCTTTCGTCTCTTCATTTCCTCCGCCGCCTCTTTCTCTCCTTCTCTCTTATATCTCTTCTCTCTGCCCCCCTCGCAAATCGCGATGTCGATACACACGCGGCAAAGCACGCTGGGCATTATACCGAGTCCCCAGCGGTAATCGCAACATTTATATATATCATCATACAGACACACGTGGCAGCGACGGCAACGTGGCCTACTCCGCGGCGATAATCTTGATGGATCGCCCCGTGCGCGCTGTAGAATCGCCGGGATGAGAAACAAGTCTGTTTATACATCGCGCGCGCGCGCCCGCCGCTAATTCAGTTATGAGCTGCTGCTGCTTCTGTCGCTGCTACTGCAGTTGCGGTTGCGCGACGACTTTTGTCACGGCAAGAGAGAGAGAGAGAGAGAAAAGGGCCGTTTGCTCGTTGGTCTTTTTTTGTCGCTCTTTTTTTTCCAACGATGCGCTGGGGATTACATCCGTCGCTTGTTACGCACGCGCGCTCGCGTTCGTTCGGATGATTTGGCTTTGGGGACTTTTTTTTCTTTTTCTTGAGAGGATAAGGCTTGTTGCTGCTATGGCAGTTGACGTTGCTTCGAATGACTTTATTCAAGCGATTCAACAGACAGAGAGAGAGAGAGAGGAATTGTTGGTTTTGATTATGATGATTGCCACTGAGTCAGTGATTATTTTGATGTTTTGCGTTATGATGTATGACTTTTTTTTCTCTTACAATAACAATCGGGGGTTAGCAAAAATCATCATGTTAAGTATACATTAAATATTTGTTAATGCAATGAGAATTTTGAAAGAAACTCATTAATAAAAAATTTTAATTATAATATTAATGATTTGTAAAATATTTATGTAAATTATTAATTGAAATAATTTTTTAACTTCCCCATTTTTCAAAAATCCATTTTTAATCGTATATATACATTATAGTAAATTAATTATATATCTCTGGATATTATATATTCGAATTTTATATAAAAGCCAAAAAACAATAATGAAGTTTTTTTTCTCAACTCCGTCTCTTGTTCGCGAACTCGTTTATAACGTACAGTTACTCATTATCTTACGTAAAATTCCGTTTTTTTTTTGCTGCCAGACGACGAAAAATGAACGAAAAAGGAAGAGAGAATGTTTTGCCGTCGAACACAACGTTTCATAAGCACGAAAACGGAAAGCCACCCGTCGATGACTCATCTTACACGTATACATATATATACATATATACACGCAAAACAGCCGCGACACTCGCATCACGTTACGCATAGAATCGTCGTCCGCGTTGATGAGCTTGGCACTATGTCTCGCTATATATTTAAATGCGCGAGCTAAAGAAATCCGTCGTTTTAATGAAAATTAATCGCGGTCAACGAGAGAAACCGTAAATCCGAAATCGTGAATATATATACGGGGGCAGAGCGCACGAGTATAATAACCGCATTAAAAAGAAATAACGAAACAATAATAATAATAATAAACGATACGCGTGCGCGGCGAAAAGGAGAAAATAAAGCACAAAGAGCGATATCCCCCGCGCGCGTAAAAGCAAAAAGGAGAAAGGAGGCGAAGGGAGATAACAGTTATTGCATTGCGGTGCATTGTACTTTGTTCTCTCTTTCTCTTTCTCTCTTTCTCTCTCTCTCGGGAGAGCACAATTTATTCGCGCGCACGCGATCATCACTCCGCCACATTTTGCTTCCTCGAGGAGACGACTCTTTCTCTTTCTTCGTCTATTCCTTTTTTCTCTCCTTTCTCTCTCTCTCTCTCTACCTCTTTCTATCCTGCTCTATGCGAAGAGTAGAGTTCGTGTGTCGGTGTGCATGAATCGGCGGGCGCGTGGTGTTGGTGCAATCGTAGGAGGATGTCTTCCTATTATATGCTTCGTAACTCTCTATACCGTCCCTCTCTCTCTCTCTCTCTCTACTTTTCCTCTCTCTTTCTACGTTTCTACATGGACTATCACGCCCATTTTAACTATATATCCTTTCGGTGCCAGAAGTAATGCGTGCGTGAGCGAGTGCTCCTTCGGTCCTCTCTGCGCGAGTGCGTATATTGCATTAGAGTATATAATAGGTGCCAATCGACGCCGGTGGTACACCTTACCTAAATTTACTCCTATTAGATGATAATGGACTTTCGAAGTGTTTTTAGATGAATTAAAATCGTTTTTATGTTCCTATATAGGATTTGGAAAAATTCGAGACTATTAAAGTGTGCTATAATCTGTATTATTTCGTTTTTGTGATAGAATCACAATATTTATATAATGTAATTAATATTATTATCGAGAACAACTTATACTTTTGAGAACGCACAAAGCAATCTCGCATCAAGAATAATGATAGTTACCTTCCAAAAGATCCTAGAGAAAGTGGTATATAGGTGTCAGAAGTGTCTGTTTGAGTTAGAATTTTGACACGCCCAGTTAAGGGTTAGTCATAGATCATTCATAGGCACACATAGCCGACATATTGAGGCGTAGCTACGAAATATGACGCATCATTATTTCGAAAAAAAATCTCGACTATTTGTAAATTGTAACTTACGGCGTGTTTCGTAAAAGCAAAGTTCATAAATTGCGTGGGTGTATACATAACGAAAATTAAAAAACGAACAAAATTCAATTAAACGTTTCACAATGGTTATTCATCTTCTTATATAATATTATTATTATTTTTCTTAAAGAATCATCAAAGTTCAAAAATAAAAAACGATAATCTTATATAACAGTGAAAGAATTTATTAAACATAGATTAATCAATATAATTGATTTCTTCATCGTCCACAATAGCCTTTCGCCTGTATAAACTAATGACACAATTCTCCGACGAATATTCGACATCTGCCCCACTACATAAATTAACACTTCCGATCCCAAAATTCCAACCCCCCAAATTTTCTGCCACACCCATAGTACATAATAGGCTCAGACACCAACAGCTATGTAGTCCCCTGAACTCGCTTATTATCGTCATCGCGGCCCTCATTAAGTCGCCGTATACGAAACCGCGGCGCAAGGCTAAATTCCGCGAAGCGCCCTCGCTTATTACCACTGCGCCTCGCGCGCGCGAGTGGACGAAATCACCTCCGCCATATACGATCAACCGCGCGCGCGCGCTCGGAATGCATCGCGACAAAAGGCGTGCGCGCATGATGATACGAGGATCAACGAACGATGCACGCTTTTTCTTTTTTTTCTTTTTTAATCGCATGCAGCGAGGTTCGTTCTCGGAAAGGAGCCGACGCCCGCGCTCGATCCTTATATTAATTCGTGTGCAAGCGAGAGAGAGAGCGAGCGAGAAAGAAAGAAATTCGCGCGACCGGCTTGGTATGCACGCCGCGAATTGTATATTATATGCGGCCGCGAAAGTCATAACCGTGCGTGCGATATATGCCAGACACACGCGAATGGACTCGCGATCGCTTGATTTAATGACTCGTCTTCGCCTCCTCCTCCTCCTCCTCCATTTCTGTCCCCCTCTCTAACCTTCCCTCCTGCGTTATCTCTTTCTCTCTACGTTGCAGCGTTGATTCGGTCGTCGTCGTTGTCGTCGCTGTTTCATTGCGTATATAGCATACGTTGGAATGCGTCGCAAGAGAGCCAGACGTTGCGACGGTGCCGCCAAAGTCGATGAATCGCGCTATACCGACGACGGCGACGGCGTGCATTTCGCGCTATTCATACTCCCGCGCGAGGCTCGCGCGGTTTTCCATGCCTATGAGCCCCAGGAAATCCGCTCGCGTCGCGTCGACTTCGTTCGTTTGTTATGGATATGGAGAATGTTTATTCATATTTTTTATAGCAAAGGCGCGAGCTGAATTTTTACGAGGGTGTACCGAACTTTTATTTCAACCTTTTTGTATATTTTATAATTTTGCGTCACCCATTGTTATTATTAGTTTAGTTTTTTATTTATTTTTTATTCTTAATGGTAAAAAAAATTAAATACTGATATATTCGTTTTATATTTCTTTTCTTTATGAAAAAAAACGGATTAAACTTTAATAGATATAAAGTATTCAATGATAATATTAATTCCATTAAATTGAATTGATATGTAATAACATTTTCTCAATAATCTCTCCCTTATGAATTATGGCGATTGATATATTCAAACCAATTAAAAAAAATTATCTTTCATTTCCAACAAACCTTCTTGACAATACAATAATTTCCCCCAACAAAGCCTATCGTACAATCGCACATAAGCATTATTATCCCCTAGCCAATTAGAACTTTCCACCTGTGCCATCGCGCAATCCACGATCCTGCAAAAATCCTTTCGAGCTCACGCAGCATCTACATATATACACATATACGTACGCATACAACTCCTCCTCGAAATCCCTCCTCGCTCTCGGCGAGACAACGATCGAAAAATCGCATCGCCGGGTCTCCGTGCGCGTCCCTCTCGCACATATATATATACGCGCGGGGCGAACGCACACGTAATCGAAAGGTGTATCGCGTACTCTCTTCTCTCTTTCTCTAGAGGAGAGAGAGAGAGAGAGACAGCCTCAGCTAATCCATAAGGCATTTACCGCTGCGCCCGCCGCAGGGCATCGCGCGGGCCATTTTCCATTTTGCATTCCCCTCCGCCCCCGTGCGCGTACTCGCGCTAGCCTACGCGCGTAGGTATATAACATAATGCAGAGAGCAAGAGAGAGAGAGAGAGTCCCCCTTTCGAGCGAAGAAAGGACGAGCGGGCGCGATCGAGAGCGCGCTTTATTTGCTTGCAATATCGATCGGGCAGAGATGGCGAAATGCTCTGTAGTGCGGAGCGGAGCACAGAAAGAGAGAGATAGTTCTTTGAGCAAGCCGCAAGCAAGAATATACCGAGGTATATGTATAAGGATGATGGCCGGACGGTTCTTGGAGAAAGGGCTTAGATTATTGGATTTAGAGAGAGAGAGAGTGAGTGCGCGCGTGGGTGGGAGCTGTTTCGAATGTTGTGCGCTGATGCGAAAATGCAAAAAGATATACGGTATTTTAAATGAGCGTTTCGACGCGGGACTTATACGAGAGCTATTTTAGGAAATTGAAACGATGATCACCGTTGCTTTGGTTGAATACGACTTGTGTCAGAGTATAACATTGAGAAAAAAATATATAGTCACTCTTACCATAAAAGTACTATAAAACATAGCTTTTTATGGCAAAGGCCTTATTTCATATACTAAAATATATAAAGAAAATTATAGTAGAGGTAACTACAAAATATATTTTCAAATAGTATATTACATGAAAATATTTGAAAAGCAAAGGTTACTGTAAGAATACTGAATATTAGAATTGACTAAATCAATATTGTAATAAGTTTACCTAAAAACTTCATTCAATTATGTACTATATTTATTGCTGTTCATACTAAATGTTCTTATTTTCTATACTACAGGTTGTACTATAATTCATAAATGGTACAAATCATTCAAAATATTGGAAAATAAAAAAACAGATTGACATTTAATAAAAATAAATTTTATTTTTTATTTTTCATGTTTATTATACAATATAATATTTTCGCTTTTTACATAATAAATAAAAGAAGGTTCAATATTCGCAATTTTATCTAACAATACTAATGGTTCGTCTTCAGTTTCAATAACTGCAGACAAACTTAAATGTTCACATATGGAAACTGTTTCGTATAACTTATAAACTACTAAAAAATCATGAAGATGCACTTTGTCACGGAAGCTTTTTTTATACATATAGAAACAATTTGACCAAATATAGACAAGTCTTCTAATTCTAATAGAAGAATTACGCCCTCCATAATTTTAGAATTATTTATTTCAACTCTTTTTAATTTTTCGAAATTCTCCATACTGATTTTGTATTTTACAAGTTTCAAATTCCTTCTCAAGTGAAACGATTTTCTCGCGTATACAATAGCTAGTCTAATAATCGTACAAGTCGACTTCTAAGAATTTGCTATCTACTGAAGGACGCAAATGTTAATACGTTGTGCTTATCGATATAAACTATGTAAAGTATTAACGTTTATCATATAATATAGAAATACTTACTCGAAAAAATATGGTTTTATATGACTATGACAATAAAATCCCGGAACGGATACTTTTATTTCTGTTAATTGTTACCATAACTACTGCTAATTTTGATACAAGGTTTTTGAATTCTAAACTATGTAGTATTGTTAAATACAGAATAAAAATATGATAAAAACTATTTTTCCACATAGTATAATTTAAATTATTATAATTTAGTTGCTATAATTTATAGCTGTTGATACTATATCGATATATTTATCGTTAACGTATTATAGTTTATCTGATTAAAAAATACAGAGAAAACAACAATATTCAATTTTTCTATACAATATAGTTAACATTACTAAAGTCTTTTTTCTCAGTGAAAGGAGTTATGAACTATATAAAGTTTTCACTTGAGTCGAGTCTTTACTTAGGATATAAATTAAATTAAAAATATAAGAATTTTAATATCTCTTATTAAAAATTTTAGATACCTCCTAGCGTATTATTATTATTATTATTATTATTATTATTATTATTATTATTCTGAATAAATCTTTAGTAAATTTAAATACCTATTAAAATCAATATAAGAATATTAATCTTGAATCAGTCAACACTATAGCTTGTAATAGGCAAAAAATCATAAACCAAAGATACCATATATATGTATGTGGACAGTAATTTCCTTCATTGCATAAAAAATGCGAGAAATTGATTAGCAAAGGAATTAGTCACTTTTAATTCAAGATAAAATTAAATTGAATACTAATGGTCGCGATAAATTACCGAAGAGTGTTGAAATTGTTAACGCTCCGTAGGGTACATATTAATTATAAACACTCGACAAAGTAAGATATTACAGCGCGGGCCGATCAAGCTGTTTGATCACGCTGCGCGCCCGCGCCTATACCTATATATATACCCCGGTGCCGTTTCTCCGCGGCGCTAAATAATGAAAGTATACATATATACATCCATTCGGCTATGGGTTTAATATCGCGATCCTCGGATTCCTTTGCCGGCGCACAACATTTATAATTTCAGCCCACGGCGCTCACACATACCTATCGTATATACATTCACTTACACACAAACACACACACACATACATATATGTACTTTACCCGTCAATCCGCGTCCGCCCTTTATCCGATTTAATTAACGCGCGCGGGCGCGCAAGCCGCAATCGGCGACGAGCGCAACTATACACACGCTTGTGCGCATTCCAATCGTCGGCTATATAGAAACGCGCGCAGAAACGAGATCAAAATCTCTCGAAGGGCTGATCGCTCTGCGAACACTGGTAAGGTATATATATATCTTATCTTTGCGATCTCCGCGTGTTCCTGTCCAAAAAGGACGTAGGATTTCCTCTCCTTCTGGTGCGCGTATATATATATACTGAAAAACGTCGGCTCAGCGTAAAAGAGACGCGGCGCCCGCGGGAATAGCGAAATCAACGGACACACATGTGGCTGCTGTTGCTCTGCTTCCTATATAGGCGAGTCTCTCGTCAATTACGCGATACGTCTCTTTCGCGGAATCGTTAATTTAATTAATTCGAGGAAAAGAGTGCGCGCAAACGAGTGCCGTCGATCGATCTGTTGCGGTCTGCTATATACGAGAGAGCTGCTGCCGATCGTCCAAGTCTCTTTCTCTCTCTCTCTCTCTTTCGAGTGAGCGAGTGAGCTTCTCTGCGCTTCGCTATCTGTCTTGAGGGGCCTCTTCGTAAGAGACGAGCGCCGGACTCCCAGGAGGGCTTGAATTAGAGAGTGCAAAAGGAATAATACGTATATATATATATATATGTAGAGAGAGAGAGAGAGAGAGAGAGATGAACGCTGACCGAGCGTGCGCAAGGCTATACGGGCTATTTGTTGCGACGGCCGATTTTTTCGCCTCAGTTTAGCGGGATAAGAAAGCCGGAGGTAAGTCTGACGATTGGACGGAGCAAAATTGATGGAGTTATGTGTGTTTTTAGGACGAGTCATCGTTAACGTGATGATATTGATTTGCTCGGTTACGGTGCTCCGAATTTGTACGTGCGATGAGTTTGAGGTAAATAGATCAGGCAACACTATTGTTGGACAGAAAAGTGAAGGTACAAACAGTTTTACTCGTGATAGTGCATAAATCCAAAATGTTAAATTAAAATATGTGATAATGACATATTAAAAAATTCGGAGATATTTACATCGGTTTTGATTTTAGTATTATAAACGTATATACAAATATTTCAACGTATGTTGATTACCTTTAAATGAATGGAGATTGATACGCTAAAACTTTGATTTATAACCGTATCTAAATCTTGGATGAAAATAACTTACTGCGTCGGGATACCATGTCCAAACAGCATTTAAGTCACATCCTCTCACCTCATTTTTCTCCTCTTTTATGTTTCTCTTCCTTCCTTCTTCTCGTCTAATCCCCCCTTCCCTCTTGCCATTATACCTATCCTCACTTCTTTTTCCTTCTCAAGCCCATCCCTTTTTCATCTTCAACATCTTCTTCCAAGTTCTCTGGGACTCGCATAACACAAAACGAAGACGATAAAAAAGCCAACGTCAGGGACGCGAAAGCGAGACGAAAGGAGAACGAACGCGAGACGAGACGAGAGAGAGAAAGAGATGGAGATTTTTCGGCTTAAGTAGATTTAATTTAACATTCGAGACGGCCGTAAGCACGCGCGCGTATGCGCACGCCGTCCGCAGTGATTCATCATCACACCCGCGCACTCTCGTCCCGCCGGCTTTATGAGCCCGTGTTCTCGTTAAGTATTCTAATGGTTAAGCGTGTCCCTTTAATTTAGCCGACGGCGAACGCACGCACGCGTGTATATAACGTGTGCTCCGACGTCTTCATTAATTTGCCCTTGTTTTTCGGGATTCGAGAGAGAGAGAGAGAGAGAGAGAGAGAAAAGAAGTAAGTACACGAGTCTGTGCGTGCAATGTCGAAAGTGAGATGTGTCGACTAGGATGATAGTGCTAGTTTTTTTTAGTAGTAGTAGTTGTAGAGAATTAATTTTTTACAGCGAGTTTGACTTGTTTTGGATAACAAAATTTCTCAATATACAGTTATTCTATGTTATACAATAATGATTTGACGACGATTCATCGAAAAAAAAAAAAATTTATTAGAAAGGTAAATCGTCTACTCAGCAATTATGACATACACATTTCTTATTGTTGTCATGAAATTTCAGCTATTTAGAACATCATCTTTTTATTATGAATATTGTCGTACGATACCATGATGAAGGCGCAATGAGCTAGTTATACTTGTGCTGAGTCGACGGTCTCTCGTCTATAAACGACAACGGGAACTTCCTATACATCTCAAAAAAAAAGTCTTTTATGCAAGTAAGCGCGGGTTCATATTACAATAAAAGCGCAATCGATTTCATCTGTTAAATCTTTGAACAAATTAACTCGACGATTCCCCGAGGACCAGCAACAGACGCATACGCGTACTTTCTAAACGCAATAAAACTCTGGTCATCCTTAAAATTCAATTTTTCCGCACGTTCGTTCGCTTGCCCATGTATTATATATGTATAAAGTGCACGCGAAGAAGCGCACGCGCTCGCAGTAGAGAGAGAGAGAGTATAATAAAGCCAAAGCTCTTAAAAATCTTCATCGATCAAAGGCTAGCCCAACTTCCTTTCTCCTTCCTTATCCTTCTGCCTGCCCCGGGTCGATTTCTCTCCTCCTCCTCCTCCTCCGCGTCTCTCTCTTCCGCCTCTCGTAATCTCGAGTGTTTCGCTTGTTTTTTTCTCTCTCTCTTTCTCTCTCTCTCTCTCCGCGAGAAGGCCTTTAAGCTAGGCCCGTCTTCGCCCGTTGAGAGTTGAAATACAAAATGAAATATGAAATAATGGTCCGCGCCAGGCCTGGCTGAAGGCGCACACACCGGGCGCACCCATGTCTACGCCCCCATAGCATCTCGAGCGAGAGAGAGAGAGAGAGCCGCGTGTACGCACCACAGCGACGTCTGCGTGCCCGAGCTCTTTCTTGCGGCTCTTTCTCCAGAGTATAGAGGTTATATATACTTGTGTTCGAGTGTATATACATATATATACATATATATATAGCTTGACGAGCCCTTTTACGCGTGTATGCGTGTGTGCAAGAGAGAACGAGAGGAAGAGAGAGAGTCCAAGAGAGCAAGAGAGCTGGCTTTGATGCAACTCTCGTATATTTTAAGTGTGAGTGTGCTTAGGAAAATTGGTGTTTGCGCGTGGGTATATGTTTTAACTTCTCGATGCGTCCATATACACACTCACACACTCATACATGAATACAGAAAAAGCTATATGTACCTATATAGTTGCGTATAAATATATATACGCATACTTCTAAACTAGTTAATAAATATATATAAGTTGGCTATAGAGCTAGACGGATTAAAGCCATGTAAAAATCCACCTCCGCAATATACGCACGTGTGCTGTACGCATCTCTATACTATATATATATATACATACCACGGTTCACGTATACGTATAGGCGCACACAAACACGCGCGACCCTTCATTCACTCGAGCCTTCATTCTCCCTCTTCGTCTCTCTTTCTCTCTCTCCCTCTTTCCACGTACCCGTGTACTTTCTCCATGCGATCGGCCGTCCTCTTATTCCCCACTCTGTCTCCTTTTCAATTTTTCACAAAGTTTCTCACAGATAGTTGCGGAGAGCAGCCACAGCGTGAGCTTTACATAAGTTTATACCGGCGCAACATATAAGTGCGCGCGCGCGCGCGTATATTTTATACGCTGGCGTATATGTATGCGCGCACCGGGAAGTGCGCCATGCCATACCGGTCGCAAGAGAGTATCGTGTGTGCCGGCAAATTGGGTTAGACGCGGTCTTAGCGTTGCGAAATTTCCCAGAACTTTTCGGTTCTGAGGTTGCATATTTGAGGAATTAGCAGGTCAAACAGTTTTTTTTAAAGATGTTTGGCTGCACTGCTTACGAGTAAAATTAAATGTCGCAATGAATTCGAACGATTATGCGTAATACAGTGTGATACATGTATATGCGACTGCAAGTATTATCACATTACAATGATTATTACAACTGACGAAACAGTAGTAGTTCTAAATTTTATTTTTTTATATTTATATGGATTTTAAAAAGTTATGTTTAGATTATTAGTTTATCAAGAAGAGAATATTGCTGACATTGTACAAGTTTTAAGATATATACGTATATAAACTTATAATACTATACAAACACGAAAATTGACTATACTCCGTGAAGTTTATCAATACATGTTTATCTAGCTTTAATGTTCAATAAAATATAATAGGCATTCATGGGTAACGTTAAATTATGCGAGTTTAAAATTTACACCTCTTAGGTTTTATATTGTCATCAATATAAGTATCCGTAAACAATTTAATGACTCGACCATAAAAGATTATTTATCAATTGGAAATTATAAACTCAGCTACAGTTTATCAGCTATGTGCGCGGGCAATTTTTAATTAGACCCTTTTCTCGCGCCCTCGCACCCACAACGATCATTAATATTAATAAAGCCTATTTACATTATTTTCGCATACACCTATATTTACTCTCGGGCGAGGAGCTTACGCGCGTGCGTTATGGTGTTTTTTTCTCTCTTTTTCTCTCTTTCTTCCTCTTTCTCTTCCTTCGCCGACTTATCTCTCTCTTCTCTTCCTTCGCGCAGTTTCTGTCTCGCTCGCACACAGTGCCGAGGAGATCTTACGTACGTATTAGCTCTTATCCGCTCCTTAATGATACTGCGCTCTACCGTGAAGATACCGGCGTGCGCGCGCGCGACTATGTATGCGAAGAGAGAGAGAGAGAGAGAGAGAGAGAGAGAGAGAGAGAGAGTGAGAGGAAGGAAGAGAAAGAGACAAGGAAGGACGATTAGGTCTTTCTTAAATCGCAAATGGCCTGTACGGGAATTTTTTGCCTGATCCTCCGGCTCATAAAACGTCTTTCAACCGGGATAGTGCGTTTTAGATAGACGAACGAGATGATCGTCATTAATTTACGTTTGGTGGGAATATAAAATTTTTTAAATAACTTATAACTTTGTTTAATGAATGTAGTTACTTCGATATAAAATATTTGATGAAATGTTAAATGATATTTTTTTAGTAAAAATAGCTTTTAAATTAAACTTGAATTATTATTTTCATAAAACAGCTTTCAACAAATTTTATAGAGTAGGTATGTTAATGTGGCAATATATTTCTTGGTAGAAATATTAATCAAAAGTTAACTATTTTTCAATTAATCAGATGGCTAAATATGAAAATTATTTGTATTTCGTAACTATCTACCACCCAGAAATAAATTTTCTTTTACATATTAATTTTTGCTAAAAATGCTTCCATTTCATTAATATGTTAGCCATAAAATATTGTAAAATTTCTACCAGGTATATTACCACAAATATAACAATTTGACACTTTTAAATGATTGAAAAATTAAAATGTAAGAATATTGAATACTTTATAAAAATGGTTTTATATAAACTAAGGCATTAAAATTTATGTATAATGATCTTATATATATATCGGCGAAGACTACTGTGGTATTATATAAATTAAACATCCCTGGTGGAAATCGAATCCATTTTTTAGCTAATAAATGACCATTTTTACTGGTACTGGCTATAAAATGGCAACTT
>JAWWEQ010000010.1:10125915-10165816 GCA_035583055.1 Torymus tubicola
TTTTTTTGATATTGCAAGTGTGAGTCGATGTTACTATGTATTATAGTAATTTTTAATACATCATTTTTCTCAGTGTGGGCTTATGCAATAAAAATTATTATTATTACAGAAAATTAAGAAGAATTAAAATCAAATTATTTACTGTATTCGTAAATTTTAAAAGAAAATTAATATCTATGTATTCAAACGAGTAGACTTTTTCAAAAATTCATATGTAAGCTGTTATCGAGTAAAGAAAGCAAGTTGGGACAAGTTGTCTATTATTTAATTTATAGAACCTTTTAAATAGGTTTAAAATGTCATTTAAATAATTTCATTATTAGATTAATTAAATGAGTACAAATTTCAATTTGATTTTGAAAAATGATGTAACCAAAGGAGTACGATAAACAATGAAAAATCTAACGCTCTCCCTTATTGTTCAACAGGTGTGACGCATCGCTACCAAATGTCTCACCACCCGGATTACCAAACTGACGGCTCCGCCGGTCAACCACCACCTCAGCAGCAAGGTCAACCTATGGGCCATATGGAGCCGCCACCTCCGCCCCACGGCATGCACGACGAGGAGCAGGAGCACGTGATGCAGCTGGAGAAGTACTTCAACAAGTACGCGCACCCCTCGAGCATCAGCCAAGGCGGTCACTCGAGCCTCACCTCCCAAAACCTCCTCGATAGTAACCACAACTATGCCAGTGACTTGCGCTACTACACGCCTCAGCAGCAACAGCAACATGCGCAACAGCAGCAACAACATGCCCAGCAACAGCAACAGCACCAGATGGATCTGGCGAATGCCCAGTGTATGCTGGACGAGCAGGCAGCCAAGGACCATCAAGCTGTACAGTGCGGGCCTATGGGTATGAGCCATGAGATGGAACAGTACCATCAAAGCCTCGAGGCTTCCAAGTACCAGGAGCATCAGCAACAGGTGCATCAGCAGCAGCAACAGCAGCAACAGCAGCAGCAGCAACAGACAGGCCAAGGGCCAAATATGGAACACGTGCCCAAGGCAGCCGAGGACGACTTTAGCGTGATATTGGCTGACGTGCGGAAGACGTGTTACAGTAGCTAGTGTTGTTATCCAGTTTTGATCTTGACTTTTTTTTTATATACGTTCGAGGGTCTCTCTATGATCTGAATGCCGACTCTTTTCCTCGTTTTATTTCTTAAAGTAGCTTTATTAAAATTTTATTTAATATGTTAAATTATAATTTTACTACTGATAATGTCTCGTATGCAATAAGCGATTTTGTAAATAGTATAAATAGAAAATCATTTACAAAAGCTTTCGTGTAATGAAACGGCTTTAAAAAAAAAAAGTGAAATTAACGTTTAATATTCTGATACCAGTGATATAAGTTTTGTCTCAAACGCTAAAATTCTTGTCAAATTCAGATCATGACCCTCGTCTAAATCCTGGTGAATAAAAAAAAACGATCTGTGAGATTTCGATGGCGTCGCGTACATATACTATGGATATGTATTGACTTTTTATCGTCGATGTAAACATGCGAGGCTTCGATGATTGTGATTAATCCAAGTTTTGACTCCCATGGATCTCTTTTGGTGCTTAGGTGATATAAATTCTTATGTTTTTTTTTGTACGATTTTTCTTTGTCGACTTTTATAGATTAATTTAATCGTTCTCGAGAGTCTTTAATAAAGAGATAGCACTTTTATAGACGACACGAGATCGTAAATAAAGAGAATAAGACGACGATGTTGTCGGGCTTGCACAGCAAGTCACCGCATAGAGTTTGTATTTAAAAAGTTTATTATTATACACGTGCAAATAGATATAGCAGAGAACATTTTAGAAGATTTTAAGTTTTTGACGAAAAACAAATGTTCTACTCGAAGCAAGAGAGAATGAGACGTACGAAGGCTAATTAGCAAAAATAACTCGAGCTGGAGCATCAAAACGTTGTACTTATCGAGTATATAAAAGATATTTTTATTTTTAGAGCATTATTAAAAAACAATTTCGTCACGAATACCTAAGTTTATATGTAAATAACGATGTATGAGTTTTCTCAACATTGGACTGAGGTCTGGGAAATGTCAATTCGATAAATATACAGTAGACATAAAAATCTTAAATCCTGCCTCGGCGCCTTTGTACACGTATAGTACTTAAGACAATAATCACACGAAATTATAAGCGAGGATTAAATAAATATTTTGCAGGATATGAGACATGCATATAGAATTTTGGATGTATCTTATAAATAAATATTATTTTCAAGAATTTATTCTTAATTATTTTAATAAAATATATGTAGTATTTCTCACTAGGAAAAAAAATGGTCCAATGTACATGATAAATGTTTTATTAAATATTTATAAAAAATATGTATATAAATTACAGTAATGTATGTAAAGCATACATAATGTGTCATGTCATATTATAATAATTTTTTTACACAAAGACATTCCAATGTACCCTCATTCTTACATTTTAATGCAAAAGTTTTAACTAGTTTCGGTACTTACTAATTTTGGACGTAGATTTACAATACCTTTTCATATCATTCTATTCTACAAATACACATTCTTCCTTCCTAAAGCAATTTTACATGAGTATTCATTAAATTTGCATCATCTCAAAGCATTTTTTTAATTGATTAGATTTGTAAATTTCATCTTGCAATTGATACTATCTATCATTTATTTTTTTAATGTTTATTTACAATTCTATATACAAATATTGCTATTCTTGTATATTTAATCATTACATTTGGTGCTCGAATCATATTAACATTTCTCTATAAACAAGTGAGTGATGTTAACAATTCGATAACATTATTTGACTGAAATTGACTTGTACGTATGGTTGATCATTGACCATTTATGTATATTTAGATAAAAAAAAGGGCAATAGTGCAATGAAGGAATGAACAAGATAAAAATCTTAGAACGTGAAAGTAGATTAGTATTTGAAATTCATTTAAATTGGACAGAATTTACAGTCTTAAAATATTTTTCTGTAAATGTTATGATGAATCATTTTATCAAGTCTTATGATTTACAAATTAAATTTTGTATGAAATATAAGTTAAATTACAAAAGTTAATAAAAGTATTTTTTGTATTAAACATTACTAATTCCAGAATATTTTCAAAAATAATTTTTAACTTATATTCTAATTTTCACTGGAATGTAAAAAATTCAAAATGCTCTTATTTTCAATTTGTATAAAACCATAAAAAAAAATCGTAGAATCATTAAACGCATTTGCGTGAAAAAGTTTTACAATTTCACAATCACATGTTGCTATATTACGTAATTAATGACTGAAATCTTTAAAAGCTTTTACACAAAATATTTCTCATTTTTATGAAATTTGTGCATTTACTTAAAACTGTTTATGACACACTGGTGATTGTTAGAATTATTTTAATTGATCTATAATTAAGATGTTCTTAAATGTCATTCATCCCATAAACAGTTTTGTTTCATTGTAGAGTAATATGAGAAAATAAAGCATTTCTTACATGTTTTTATTCCACATCTATACGTACTTACTACTTTCTTTCCGTCAGCTTTAGTCTTACAAAACTTCAGTCCACATGGATACCATCCAATACATAATTCTAAAGAACATGTGCAAGGTGCCCAAAGGTTAGCCGTATCTGCACATTTTGATACTGATGACTTTGTATTATTAGCTGTTGTTTGAACAGTTGTTGTAGTAGTAAAATTATGAACTGCTGATAGAAGCGCAGCTTCAGAAGAACCTATGAAAATAAAGATGTTTCAAATGAAAAACCAATATTAAAATAAACTACCTGATATTCAGATAAAAAGTGATTTACTGTGAATGTATGTAATATTTTCATTTTTGGTTTATTTTAAACTCAAACTCACCAGGTCTTTGAGCCCACTGTTTCAAATCTTCATATCTTGTATATGTAGTTTCTGATGCATCTGAACAAAGATCACTAATGTGCTTAGATACTATGCTAGATTGTGAAATATCTAAAAACAAGTCCATTGTATAGTTGGCACGACCTTTATCTTCTTCAGCAACCCTAATCGTACCAGGATTTTTTTGCCTTAACTTTGACATTGCATCGGAAGATATAAAATCCATTTTATAAAAATGACTAACAAAACACATAAGTTGAACTTGAGTTTGACCTCGTTCTTCTTCACCTAGAATTAAGGCCTTTATAACTTGCACCTCCTAAAACATTTAAAAAGTCATATAAGTATTTTGAAATTAAAATGAGCTATTTAAACAATATTAATACAAAATAAAATCAGTCAGTTAGAATACTGACTATTTTTTGGACAAAAAATCTTTATCGCATTAGAGAAAAATGAATAAAAGCTGCTACTAAATCTTATATCTAATTTTAAATTAATTCAAATACTAATATGCATAGATCAATAATAAGAATTAATTTTATTGAGATTAAGGGTGCTTATGTACCATAGGAAATTTTGAATACTTACATTCTTGAAGTCTACAAGCTGGGTAACCAGAGTTCCATCCCAGCGTAGAAACTCTAAAGTTATCACATCTTCTGTAATATTGGACGTTATAGTTTCTTGTAGAATATCTCCACCCTAAAAGGATAACATGATATTTTTTTAGTACAAACTACATTAAGAAAATCTGCGAATTCGAAAAGTTGAAAAAAATTAAATGACGTTAAACCTAACCTCCAACTCAATTAAGCTTAGTTTTAATACAAAAAATAATATGCTAACTCAAAGATATTTGATATATCAGCAAGAACAGAGGGTAAATTAGGTCAACGAACCTGATTCTTAACATTTATAAGTAAATGCGTGGTGCAGATGCCGCAAAAAAATTGCAGCACCACGAAAATTGCCAGTGTCGAAGCTTCCCGAACCCTCATCATCTTCCTGGCGCCATTCACGGGCAACGATAACAGCCACTCCAGCAAAATCTCACTTATTCAACATTCCACCGTGTCAAACCGCTTGTAAACAAACGATTGTCTGCACTAAATCGCGGCGAACTCACGTCTCTTGCCTCATCATTCCTCCTGGCGCTATTATTACCCTGCTGTCCGCTGCCCGTTCACTAGACCGCGAACTAATCGGTTGACCTCAGACTGGCCTCGCCGAATTTTTAAGCGAGCCACGCGCTAGCGCCATCTGCAGCGGGTAAATGTCTCGCGATGGCCCCGACGGCGACGACATCGACGAAGGTCGATTTCGAGGAGACCAAAAATAAAGCGGCCGAAGGTCATTTTTCAACCGGATGATAAAGCGTGCAATGATAGGTCAACTGGATGTAGGGCGTGTTTTCGTCTCGATATTGCACGAGATTTCTTTTATTGTGAACTTTCTCTTATAGTGTATATATAATTAAAAAAATGCCGATAAGTTTATTGAGAACTAGTTAGCGCTGCAGTTCGAAGTGAAGTATGATTAGTGATTTTTAGTTGACTGACGATGAGTGTTTCTCGATCGCTGCTCCGGTTTGGCTTTCGCTGGCTTTTGTAACTGCAAATCTTCACTGAAAGTTTAAATGTAAGTTCATTATTGCATTTATCATAATCAACATTTGTTTGCTAACACATATTCAAATCAAAAAGTGATAATGAAGAGTTGGAATGGAAATTTACTTTGTCGATGGGTATAAATATCGATTTTCAAACTAAAGTATGCCAAAGAAGAAAATAATACTGATTGGTAAAATATAACAAAAATAATAGTAAAAAATCCATCTTATTAATCGTTACTTACAATTCAGCTCTAAGCGCTGTCAAAATAGGAGGGGTTTTTGGCCTTATAATCGGTTCGATTTCGGGAACGACAAAGTGACAATAAATCGGCACCTATACAAAATTATTTTTATTAACAATTGTTTTTGGATAATTTCATCTTATTATTTCTTTAATTATAATATATGATAAAATATATTACGTTTTAATTTTCATTATTCTAATGTCTAAAACACTTTTACGTTATTGATTGTCAGTTAGTTATATTAGTCATCATACTATTTGGAGTAGAAAATAAATACTGATTAACTATCACAGTATACGTTATATATTTTCATATTTTTCAATGTTTGAATAATTATTTTACTGGAATGTAAAAAGCTTCAGCAAAAGTCTATTTATTATAATATATTATTTAACTTAAAAAATATGTATAATTCTTAATTTCACGATTGCCTTATGCAAATATATATATTTTTTACACTGATTTTTTTATTAAATGCGTACACTATTAGTAAGATTTTGAAACAGATTGGCATATAAATGATTTTTGGAGATAACAAAAACGATAGTTCCAATTTATTCATAAGGGACTTTTTAAAATAAATTTTCTCTGTAAATTAATAACAATTATTTGGTTTCTCTGACTCCATTTTGATATGAAACTCGAGGTGGACAGTTTATATTAGGATGACAGTACCAACCATACGTTAACGTATTTGTGAATCAAATGAGTTAAAGGCAACGCCGGTTTTTCCATCCAACTTTAAGAGTTCCATTAGAATTATCAATATAGTTTTCTATAGCTTTAAAAACATTATTTATACAAACAAATTTTTTTACATTTTCTAAATGCATTATTCTTTTCATATAAACATACAAAAGGAAAATATAAGAGCAAACCGAATTCAAGAACGTAAAATCCTAATAAATTGTTATCGGATACCTCTCAGCGAACTAAATTTCCCCGCAAAAATCGCCCTTCTCTCTTCCTCTGTACAATAGCACAATAGAACGCAATCATATATACCTACACACAGCACTCAAGCGCACAATCACATTCAGCCCGAAAAATCCGAGATTCAACTCACGTATGCGAGCGTGTCGTCCAGCTCAATATCCGGTAACTCGCTATACAAATCCGGAATCCTGAAGTTCTTCCCCAAAATCGGCGACTTCAGACCTGCCACGCTGTTGAGGCTCTTACCACTGCCGGCGCTACTGCCACTTCTACTGTTCCTCGATACGCGCCTCTCGCGACTCGACACGAACCTCGACGGCTGCTGTTGGCTCGGCCCGCAGCGCCTGGTGGACGTCATTCTCACGAGGGAAGCGAAGACGTATTCACTCGAGTGAAAACTACCGCCTCCGCTTCTCTCTCCTCGAGGGAGAACCGAGAGACTTGATATTTGGTCGATATAGAGGACGACACGGCGCGTATCCAACGTCTTTTCCTCTGGTATACATATATATTGCGCGCGCGCGAGCGAGCGAGCGAACGGTATAGTTTTTAATAATGCATGAGGGGGTCACAGAATTCACCGGGTAAAGGATTTCACGCGCCTCGTGCTGATCGCGAGGTTACATTTTTAATGGTCCGGTGGGGGAAATTCAAGACGGCGCGGGTACACAGATGATGCGGCTTAGGTTACGTTGTAACGAGATTTTTAATTGCGTTGACGGAATGATGGGGTTGAAGGTGACCTTTTCATCTGATCGTTTTTCCGAAAAGTGAACCGACTTTCTACCTTCGCTACACTGTAATCGTAGAACTAGAAAAAGCTCTCGTAATTTATACAATATAAAATTCTATACTTTATTTAATTCGAATTTACGTTTGACTAAAATGTAATATAACTATGCGGAATGTGGTTTTGATAATTTGGTCACGAGAACATATAACGACATGTTGAATGTAATATACTTTATAAAAATAAAATAGAGCTTTTTTTATATGAAATATAAATAGCTTAAGAATGTGATATGAAATATAAATAGCTTAAGAATGTGATATTTTTTGATTATTTCTGGTTCTGGGTATAAAAGAAAAAGGTTTGATATAACATTCTCGGTTTGTGTACATTTTCAAAATGAAAAAACATATCTATAAAGGAAACAAACACCAAAGGCATACTGTAGGTTATGAGAATGTGTTTGGCATCTCGCTAAAAAGCTTTGTGATTTACAAACGTATCATTTTCTCAGTTCGTATGAAAAATATATTTATATTCGACGTCTTTGCATCATTTACCATTTGTTTATCTTTTTTAAGCGTTTGCTAAATTTTATGATAATTGAAATGCTTCTTAAAACAAAATATTTTTTGATCAACTTTAAAGATACTGAGGAAAATGTATATATGGAGATTAAACCGTCGAATACAATTCCGGTACAATCTGTCAAACATGTCAGAGATAATACAATGATAATTCAATTGCATATGTATCCACGCCTGTAATTTAATCGTAATTGTAATATCATATTCAAGAAATACATAATATAACTTATGTAAATGTGTACATGCAGATTCGTGACCTTTGTTATTTGAATGCAAAAGTTTATTAGACTAATAGTAAATTGCAGGAAAAAAATTCCTGTTTTCTATAGTAATTTGGCCATATCAACCAGAATACAAATTTTTTCCATAGAAATATAGTAATTTTTACTATGCGCCAATGGGAAAATTTGTATTTTTGGTTGATATTGCTAAATTATTAGAAAACATGGGAATTTTTTTCTACATTTATCTATCGGTGTAACAGGAAAACGAAGATATGTATTTAACTGTATATAATATAAAATGAAAATAATGTCTAATTTCATAAGATTATTAAGATTTACTGTTTAAATATTTTAAACATCTTATTTGCACAACTTATGGAAATAACAATATATGTATCAATTTGAGTATATTAATTTTGAATGCTGTCAAAATCAAATATATAATTTGAAACTGTATTCTATTGAAATATAGGAGAGAATGTTTGTCATCATTACCGCCAGTTGATGGAATATCTTTATGTATATAGGCAACTGTAATAACATGCATCTATATATATATAAATCGCTCATATACAGTTTATGTAGGTTAAAATTTGAATGCAATATCCGGTGACGCGACGTAACTAGTCTGAAAAATAAATTTCAAAACATTTCTGTACATGAACATGAATTCAAATTTTTTCCTATTCACAAACATAAAAGCTTATAAACATTGCAACCCAAGAATATTCTCTAGATCTTAATCTACTTATTATTGCAATAAATGCACGATAAATAACTCAAACGCCATCCAATCCAATTTTATTACATCCCATCCGATGGTTCATTCTAAAAATAATAAACATCAGTACAAACGACACTTTCGACCCTCCAATCCCCGAAAATTTCAAATGTGATAAGAAACCTCGTCCCGGTTATTTTTAATCGCACATAACTGGGGTGTTAGCGCTCACCGACTCCCGAGCTTTCCTTTTTTAGACTCCCTCGCCCACACCCCTCCTCACACACACACACACACACGCACGCACCTATACATAGCCAAAAGTAGGTGCACTAAATCCACCCTCTGAACGCGCCACGTTCGATTAATCGATTTTCCGACCCCCGCCCATGGGCCAGCGTCCGAGCCACGCTGATAAGGATCCTCGTGGGCGACTTGTTTTTTCCCCCCTGTTCGATGACGAAACTTAGAGTATAATACACGCTCGGCAATAAGAAAGGGAGAAGGCGACAGAGACAGTTTGTGTGTGTGTGTGAGAGAGAGAGAGAGAAATGCCTGCTGACTGAAAGTATACTCTCGGAGAGAGAGGGAGGGAGTAAACGAGCGCCCGGGAGCTCCGCCAGTAGAAATATCAATAATTCCATCGGTGTCGAAAATTTTTTTTTCCCTGTGTGTGGTTGCATGTGTATGGATGGAGAGAAGGGACTTTTCGCGTGAAAAATTTGTCGCGCGAGATTTCCTACTGAATTAATGATAGAGAAACTGAGATTTTATTCATAATGCAGGGATCAGATTTAGGGGTTGGATTGGAGATGCATACGAATTTTATTATTGAAAAGATTAAATTTTTCTCGATTCTAATTGTTGTTACATGTTGATGATACGTAAATAAACTGTAAGATAGTACAAACTAAATTTGAAAAAAATTTTCTTCTATTTCACCTGATTACTTTTTATAGTATTTTACAGTACAGTTATAACACTTAATTTATTATTAAACATATGTATGATAGTGTGAAAAGGACAGTGATCACTTATCACTTTAGATTGTAAATTGTATGAGGAATAAGGAGTTTCGAACCGATAAGAATAAATTTATGTAGTCTATTTTCGATACTTTAAACATTTAAATGTCCTTCTCATGAAATATAAACAAAATTTAGTGTTGTTTTTATAATTTTTGAATATAGTACTTTTGTTTCGGAAAAATTTAGTAATAATTATAAGTGGATAGCTTATTTCCCAAAAGAATATAGCAATAAAGGTAATGTAGTTTTGAAAGTTTATAGTGAAAGAACCTTGAACCAAAAAAGTACAACAGCGGAAGCTTTTCTAAATGGACATTACGAGTTTATAGCTCAAATCTTTCAATGTCATATTCAACTTGAGACAAAAATTATGCAAATCAATGAAAATAAAAAAGTGGTAAACCAGAAGCTAGAATATCATACCCTAAACATGATTTTAAGATTTATATATTTGAGAATTTTGAGAATTAATTTGAAATATCTTAAGATGCAAAGCGAAAATACTTTTTTTTTAATTTATTTTTTCTAAAAAATAATGTGGGATAGTTAGTACCTTTCAAAATCAATTTAATATCACCGATCGAATGTCAAATTATTTATTACTATTTCAATGATTTAATACTCTAGACATTCTAAAAATGAGATGCAGTGAAGTAATGATAATTACACCTAGACATAAGTGTGTTAATTTATAAAAATTATATCTTGTTTTTTCAAATTAGATTTTTTATCTTAAAAATTCCGGATTTGAGATATCTCCAAATCAAAACGTGAATAGAGCAATTCTGATCGTAATTTCGTATTTGGGAGGCAAATTAAATCAAATCTACTCTCTTAAAATGAGTAATTATTTTCTTCCGCTAATCTATTTTTTAAGAAAAAAAATTTAATAAAGCAATATAAAAAAATTTTTCATATTTGCATAGAAAGACTTTAAAGGCAGCATGGCATATATACAATTTTTTATAGTTTAAATACTATAAATAAGAAAAAACTTCAATAAAAATTTTAAATAACAAAATTAATTCAATTAAGAAAATTACCACCTCGTTAAAGTATAAATACTTGAGCGAATTGCACTCTAAAAAGCAGCCAATTCATATTCACGTCAACTTCTTTCTTACATTATATTAAAAACGAACACTTTTTCTCCGGTTCCTATTCTCCTGTTCTCCTGTTCTCCGGTTCTCCAGCTTGCTGTTCTTGAAGGTTGCATAATTATTTTTTATTATATGTTCACTTTTTAACTAAAGTGTTTAATCAAAGTGTTTAATCAAAGAGTAAAGGAAAGAGTTATAGAAAGGGTTAAAGAAAGGGTTAAAAAAGGCTAAAAGGGTTTAAGAAAGGGCTTAAAAAGGATTAAAAGGGATTTAAAAAGTTTGTATTTTTGCCCTTCCAGCATAGCTAACGACTTTGCGTTGCCCGACTCTCACGACGAGGACATGCTGGTAAGGAATTTTTTTGAGTCATATATTTTGCTTCCTCCTAGAGGGAGCTTTGTGATAGTAAAAAAAAATTTTTTTGAGATAATGTATTAGGAATGCTATTTATAAAATTTGGAATTGAAATACGCTATTTTTAGAAAATGTCCGTATGGATGTATGTGTGCGTGTATGTATGTCCGACGCTGATATCTCATGATCTACTCGACCGATTTTAACGATTCAGTGATCCTTTTTTTTAGATTTTGTTTAAACCCTTGGGGTCAATATTCTATTTTTGTAAAATTAATTTTTTTTATAGCCATTTTACAATATTCAAAATTTTTATTTTCGATTTTTTTAATGTTTAGATCAAATATTGTTTATATATTATGAATTCTCTGTATGCAGGATAAAATTCTCTACAATTAAAAAAAAAAGAAGTTAATAGCTATATTTCGTCACAAGTTATTGATAAAAACGTAAAAACCACAATCATAATTATTAGTTTGTGATTGTACTTTTTCAAAAGTTATTTTTATAAATTTATAATTTTTTAAAAGTGTTGACTTATATTTAATGAAAAATGCATATCCAATAAATTATATTAATAAAATGTAGTTATTTAAAACATATATATATTTAATATAAGCATAATCAAAATATGACTAAACTGGTAACATTTGTCAGAAATTTCCTCACACTAATATTATTTTACGGAAAATGATTTTTTTCATTACATATATATTGAAGCAGACGATCGGCTGTTTCAATAGTACTTTAATCAAATTTCAAATTTTGATACCATTAATATTTCTTTCTATATTATCATTTGTAAATTTTTCATAATTTAAACTCTTTAAACCTTCGGTAAATATTAAATTTTAAAGATGTCACCTTTATTTGTAACTGATTTAGTTTGTTAATTTTATCATAATTATAGTGTTGTTTCATTTTCACATTCTATATACGTGATTATAACATTTAAATTAAAATCATTAAAATAATATCAACTTATTTAAATTTTTTTCTAATTTGTATTGAACTCTATGTTTCACTAACAATATTTCCGTATTTAGCGTCATAAATATAAATTTTGTATTTTTCATATAATTTGTTTCCGTTAAAAAGATTATGATGGATACAAATAAAAAAAAATGTACATACTATATTAGAAAACTGTAATTGAATTGCTACATCTAAACATTAATCACATTTTGTACCATCATTCATTTTTATTCACCACTTCAATTAACGTGATTTTTCAATATTAATCGTAATTTTTTGTCTAGGTATTCTAATATAAACTTAAAATTTATATAAATAATAGATTAGTACATACAATATAGAAATATAATAATATATGACGAATTATATGTCAAACAAATATAAACAACAATTCATATGTGTGTCATGATTTAAAGATAATAGAAGAATCTACGAAAGATTCATAATATATGTTTTCTATAAATGTATTAAAGCCACCTATGTACTCGTTTTCAATGCATAATTTCGAAATCATTTTGTATACACATACGTGTATAAAATTACGTATTATTACGCACATACATACAAACACATTGCTTTACAGAAATTACAATTATTTATTTTTATCTTTCTATGAATAAATGAATTTTAATACATTTTTTTTCAAGTACCCATTTTAATGGAAGTGAGCGTCAGCGAGCCAGGTATTCTTCGCTAATATAAGATTAATTGAAGTACTTTCTCTCCCATTATTTTAGACGCTAATCATCTTTAAATACATAAAGTCTATGTTTTAATCTGCCTTCTCCATTACATCCAAATTAAAAAATATATATCACATTAATTCATTATAAAATGAAGATCTTATTCAGTGCCATTTTTTTTACTGCAATAATTCTCGTTTCCTACACAAACGCCGACCTGCGCATCGAACACTGGAGACCGAGGAAATCTCCTATCAAAGATGAAACGGCGCAAACTCGATGATCCTATCGAGGAAAAAAATTAATTACCCCATTACGATGCGGCGCGCGCGCCACGTCTCATAACCCAGCGGCTTATTAACCCCGAGACGCGAGAGAAAGAAAGAAAGAGAGAGAACATCTAGCTCTGTCAGAGTCAAAGCTCGTCGTCTCAAGCGTAGGCGGCCGTCTCCCCTTGAAGCCCGAAAAAAAGTCGAGTACTCCTCGCTCAACGGGGACAAGAATGAGAAATACCTAGCCACCACCTTAGCGTAAGAAAAATTTCTGCTTCCACATCATACTACCATGTAATACCCCCATTCAAGAACGAAAAAATCTGCTGGTATGTTTCATTCCTTCGGATGATCAATTGATCGCGCCTTTCCTCTCTTCTCTTTCTTTCCGGGGGTATATGCTGGTACACATCGTCGTTGTATCGACTTTGCTCTTTTTCTACACCTTTGCACAATTTTAGTCTCTTTCCTTTATTTACGCCCGACTTTTATCTGCCTTAATCTCTCCTTCTATTTATATACCTTTCTTCGGTTCATATACTCGTCTCATATAGCCTCATGCATACATACATAACTCCATCTCAATACTTTCTCATTCCCATCCAACTTTCATTCACTCTTCTTTACTCCGTTTTCTTTTCTACTCTCATCCTACAATTCTTTTTTTCCCTTATCACCTGCTTCGTTCAAATTCTATTTCTAATTTATTTGCTTTCCTTTTACCTTCTCCTTTCTCTCTTTCTCTTTCTCTTCGTAACATCTTTCATCCTTTTCCCTCCCCTCATACTCCTGTTCCAACCCTCCTCTTTTTTTTACACACAAACATACAGCAACATCGGGGGTAAAAGCTCGTCGCGAAAAGCTCGTGCAGCCGGTGGCGCTTACAGCCCTTCGACGGCGTGCTCGCGAAGTTACGACGACTCTCGCCGCTCGTGATCTCTCTCTCTCTCCCTCTCTCTTTCTGCGCAGCCCTGCGTCGTCGCCGTCGTGTGTACACTCCGGCGCACCAGCAGCGGCGGCGGCGGCGGCAGAGAGTACATACACAGAGAGTAAGAGCGAGCGAGATAGAAGAGAGAGAGAGAGAGAGAGAGGGACGGTGGCGCTCGCGCAGACGGTTCGCCCCCAACGACGTGTTTTATCGATTCGAACGTAGCTCTGCTGCTACTACTGCTGCCACCGCCGCCGCCATGTTCCCCTTGCGCGGAATCCGGTCAGGCGCACTAGCCGCTCGCTCGTGTTCGCTCATCTCTCTCCCTCTCACGCTCGGAAACGAAGACAGAGTTATACGGAGCAGCGACGTATACACGGGGGCGCGCGCGAGCCAGCGCCGATAGATTTTCCCCCGAGCGCGAGAAAGAGCGAGCTAGAGAGAGACGGAGCAGCAGCACACTAGCTCTTTCTCTCCCCCTCGTGCGAGTGTGCGCGTGTGAGCGAGAGCGAGAAGCAGTAGCAGCAGCAGCAGCAGCAGCAGCTTTATATACGTGCGTCTGTGTGTGCCTGTGCTTGCGCGAGAGACGAGGGAGCCCCCCGAGTGAGCGGAGAGACCGAAACGACGTCGTCGTCGCGCGTCCGAGCCTCTCTCTCGCAGCGCGCGCGCGTGTGTGTGCCACACGACGGTTCCTCGTCGACGGGGACAAGGAAAGCACGCATAATATACAGTAGTATTTACCCCAAGTGCGCTTACACCCGAAGAGAACGGGCACCGTGTAACGTCGTCGTCTCCGTCGGAACAAGAACGAAATGTGCCCGAGGTGGAATTGACGTCGAGGTCGCCGATAGATAGATAGATAGATAGAGAGAGCGAGAGGACCAGCGCGCGCGCTCTCTCTCTCCGTGTCTTTTGGGTGTGCGCCGCGCGCGATCGAATAGTACGAGGACACAGTGTGCGCGCGGGCGAGAGAACGGCGAGAGTTTTCTCGGGGCCGAAGTACGGAAAACGCGCGTCAGCAGTATATAGTGCACGTTCGAGGTGAGGAGGAGAAGGAGAAGAATCGTGCACAGAGGCGGCTAAAACCAGGCTGCCTGTTACAGCTGCGACGGCGGACGTGGTGGACGGCACGGATAATAAATAAATCGTGAGTATCGAGCGCTCGCGAGAGTCGTCGATGTGTGTGTGTGTGTATATATATATAGCATGTGCGGGGAGGATTGCGCGTGGGAGGAGGAGGCAGCGTCAACGCAGTCGTGCGCGACGTCGTCGTCATCGTCGTCGTCTGATTTTTCGGGGACTCGTTTCACTAGTCTTCCGCTAGGGGCGAAAAAGCGCAAGTAGAGAGAGTCGAGATATGCCAGACGCAACTCGCTCATTTGGACTGCTGATTTCGTATCCTCAACTCCGAATCTCTCGTATCTCTATGCCTACGTGATTTTTATACTTCTATACGTCTGAAAAACGTTGATCAACGGATTGTTTACGATTGGTATTTGGGCATGGACAGAAGCTGAGAGAAAGAGGGAGAGAGAGAGAGAGACAACGATGCACGAGAATCGCGCGGCTTCGCGGTACGAAGGCGCGTGACCTCGAAAACGCGTGAAGCGGCCGAGCCAGCACTTCTCTCTCTCTTTCTCTCTCTCTCCCCCCCTCTCTCTCTCTCTCTCTTTCTCTCTCCCTCTTTCTCTGTCCATCGATTTTATCGAGGATTTCGTACGCGGGAGGAAGACGGCAACGGCCACGGAAAATGAGAATAAGAGAAAGAAGTAGGGGCTGAAAGAGAAAAAGAGAACGTGTGTGAGATGATGACGCCTTATGTATATGTGTGTGTGTGTGTGTGTGTGTGTGTGTGTGTGTGTATGTGTACGTTACTACACACGCGCTCGCGCGCAAGCAATTGGCGCCGCCGCGTTTCTGGACGGCCACCCGCGAACTCGTGCGCGATCGATCGCGATTTTTTCGTGGGGCGGCCCGAGAGAGAAAGCTCTCACGAGAGCGCGCGCCAGCAAGGCAAAACCGCGCGGCTATACACACACATACGTATATATAGGAACACACACACACACATGGGGAGGGATGAGGGCGCACGAGTCAAGTGCAGCACATTGCGCGAGGGCCCCTCGCGAGGTCGAAGGGGAGACGAGCGCGTGTGTTATTCTCTGTATTGGGCCACTTTTCTAATTGAGCGTCTACTCTGTTCAATTAAAGGGACGCAAGAGTACTCCGTGGGTGTATATATATATACATACGCGCGTGCGTACTGCACCTGCGCGTGGTTCCGGGTAGATAGCGTAAAGTATACCGCGTAACCTCTATATAATGCGTGACGTCGAGATAACGCGTACATCATACGGTGAAGGGGAAGAGAGGAGGGTGTAGATGTGGTATACAGAATCGGAGCTGCGCGTGTTGCGATGCACGTAGAAGCGAAGGGTTGTGAATACGAGAAGGGACACCGAGAGAGAACGTGAGAGAGCTTAGCGCGTTAGCCGCTGAAAGGGGGCGTTGTCCTTGACTTTAATTTGTAATCGATAGGTGTAATCAGTGCGCGCGCGACACGCGACATAATCGATGATGAGAACTGCCGTATACTGATAACTCGCGATCTGAGGTATACGAGAACGTACGCTTCAACGTTATATGTGCGGTATACTTATTGTAGCATTGCGATGCGTGTAGTTTGCAACGACTATATATATGCGCGCTACTCTATACGACGTACGCGTTTATCGAATTGACGTGCCGCTCGCGAGATAAACAAACGTAGATGTATAGGTGAAGCATATACGGAAGAAGTACTAGAGAAAGAGAACATATCGGATATCTGCCTCTTTCGCAAGAGCGCGTGCGACTTGGGGCCGGTTTCGCCACTTTGCGCTTCCTTCGGGAGTGGGAAAAACTCGATAAAAAAGTCCGACGGATCGAGAAACGGATTCGGGCCAATCCGCGCGAGAAGACGACGAGCTGCTCAGAGACCGAGATGTTTTCTTTTATACTACAATAGTATTCCATTTCGAAGAGGTTCGTGGTGATTGTGGTCTGGAGAAATGTTTCTGTAAATAGAATAGAAAAGTTGATACATTGTAGCTGAGAGTTTTCAAAGTGATAATTTACGCGAAAAGAGTGATTCGCGTTGTTATGTACATTGTGTGGAAGAAAATTGTTCAGCATCAACAAATTGATGACCGTACTTGCAATGTATTGATTGAGCTGCTTTTGACTTTGCGCTGAAAATATGGCGAATGAAGTAGGTGTAACTATTAGGTGGCTGTGACATTCGGAAAATATCGCTACGTGATACATAACGAAAATCGGGTTGGTTGAAACAATTATCAATATTTGTAAGAAACAAAATTGAACTGTCGATATTTTTATATACGTATATGTTCTAAGTACAAGGCCGTGATCATATTGTTGCTTAAATCTTTATAATCTCAGTAAATAATATAACAAATTATGAGTAAATAATATCTACGCCCAAATCATTTTTTAATCTATTCATTCTAAACTATTCTTATAAATATTTTAAAAAAATTTAATTTCATTGTAGACTATGAATGAAATCTAAAAGTAATTTTGATAGGATATTTTAAGATTAAATCTAATGGTCTCGTAGTATAAATAGTATTTATAAACTGCAACAAAAACTTATGCTAAAGTTCTTCTCTTTTAGTATAGTTTCTTCTATACAACAAAACTTCCATTGTGTCAGTAATTGCACCGATAACATACAATATCAGCATACTCTGTAGTTGGAAATTACTAAAGTAAGATAAAAGAAGTATCTAAAAACGAATTAAAAATTTTTAACAATTTATACGTTGATTTCTATAACATTGTCTTTTGATAAGTGTAGCATGTTTGATTACGTAAATGTTTTGGTCTATTAAATTTGTCATTTAGAAACAGCTCGTGCTGAAAATTAAAGGACTTCAGCCAGGAGCGTACACTAACTAAAGTTTACTATAGTTAACGTCCTATTACTTTTCTGTCTAGGGATCTAAGCCTCATGCCAAAGTTTGATGCAGCTGTTACACCAATTATAGGTTTACAAACAAAAGTACAGTCAAATTGAATGGAATTCTTGGGAAAGTAACTTTGCCCCAAACAATCCTAACTTGCTTAATCAAGTTAGTCTAGAATTCACGTAATTCTAAAGTTTTCTAAAATCATTATATTTAGTATATTGATGCCCTATTAAAATTATTTAAACTAAAAAATATGTGTCTAAACAAAAAAACGCATGTATTTATGAATTTATCACATATTTCCAAAAAAAAAACAAACTTCCATTTCCAACAGTAGCCGAAATCTTGCAAATGACATAATTTTATGCACGCACGCATACCGAGAACCCTCGACCAAGTCCAGAGTAAACAAATGGCCTCTGAATACTCGGAAATCCAGACTAATTCACATCACAGCGTTCGTACACCACACCTCGCATGCTAGCCCGAAACCTCGTCGACAGCCCGTCTACGGTCACAGGATTGCGGAGGGTGAGAATTTCTCGACAAACGGAATTTTCACTTTTACCCTGTGAAAAAAGGCCTCGCAATAGTATGTGTGTATATATATATATATATATATATATATATATACACACACGTCGGGTGCCCGCTGGAAACCGCGAATTCCCCTTTGACGTGGATACTGTACGCTCACACGAATCCCAGTGCCAATAGCGTATAGTCGGCCAAGCGCAGGGGTAGCTGAGCCTCCGTGTGCTCGGGTCAATATACGTGCGCGGTGGTAGCGGACACGTATACACACGCGTTCGCTCGCTCGCTCCAAATTAAAGTGAGTATACGGGTAAATTAAACGAGTGCAAGAGGAGGAGGGAGAAGAAGAAAGCAGCGACGCTGTAGGTGTCGACTCTGCCGTGTTGCGTTTTTGGCGCTAGTATATATATATATATATAGAGGGCTTTGTATGCGTGAAAGGGTTGCATAACGTTTGTTATAGCGAGTGCATAAACTTTTTTGTGAATTGGATTGGATAAAATGTATTGTCGCACGCTCGAGGACGTTGCTGTCGGGTTCAGTTTTATTATTCTCCTTTTTATTTATTTACCAATATTTTTATATGACCGAACTCAGGTTTCATTATTCGAAATGCATATAAATTTTGAAACTGATAAATTTTACTCATAAAATTTGGGATTCAAATAAATTAATATTTAGTATCCAAAGCCTCTTGGTATATTAATTACATGGAGATTAAAACGTTAGCATAATATACATAAGATCAATATATTATTTTATGTTAATTTAAAACATGTTTCAATTAAGTATATATCGTGAACACTGAATACTTATGCAAACAATTTGAATGTTATTACTGTTTGTACTTATTACATAGAATAATTTCACAAAATTTAATATATAAAAAAATAAAAAATGTTTTCTTTTTGTATGATCATCATGTCTTTCGAAAGCTCTTTTTTATATTTTCAATACTAATTACCATACTACATGGCTTCAATCCAATTTCCCATTAGACCAGAAATCCTGAAATTTGTAAAGATACCTAATCCCTGTTTAAAATGCAAACCAAATTACTACACGTTACACAGGACACTTTGCCAGCTCGTTCAAAATTAACAACGAGGATATTTCCGTTGGAAAACTGTGCTATTCGCAGTAACCTTTCCCATCCACTCCGTATACACAACGCGCATAATCGAATTTTCGATAACGCCGCGCCCGAATAATTTCGTTCTCGGACATCGCCATCCACCAGAGCTGCCAATAAAATTGCGTCCCTCATTATTCCCTATACACATTTTAATAATCCAACGTAGTAGCGATTAGACCGCAGTCGCTATTAATAGCGAGAACTCGACCGGCGGTTAATATTAGCATTACTTATCATTGACGCCCTTTCTCCTCCCCCCACCCTCCCTTTCTCTCTCTCTGTCTCACTACCCGCGCGCTCACTTCGATTGATTTTCGATGCTCGCCTTTTCCTCGTACACTACTACTACTATTACTACCACTACTGTATTACCGCCCCGGCAGCGCGAAAGATGGTATCGAGATCGCGCGCATGGGTCGTCGTCGTTGTCGTCCGAGTATAAAACAGAGTTACATAGCCACGAGCGCGTATATGCGATGACGATGGACACGCGAAGTTGAATCATTGATGACCTGCAGGGTTATATTTGCCGGCAGAGAGGGATTTTATATAAATATACCGCGAGACGGCGAGTGTCTGAAAGATTTACGCTGTCGTGCCGATATAGTGGCGCACGCCTGGGGCATCGTGTAACTTTGTATGTGTGGCAAATAAGAATAATACAAATTTGCCTCAAGTGAATTTTTCTAGAGTGGTTTGGAATTCTAAAAGATTTAACAAAGAAATAAGAAAAAAGGATAGATCATAATAATTTATCTAGAGTAGCAGTTACGTAATGTACTTGTGCCCTAATACAATGAATGTATATGTAAATGTACTCTCTAAAGTTGAATTAGTGAAAATTGCTTTACCATTTCAATTAGTGGAAAAAACTACTAATTTATTAGTAAATATTTACTATTTGATTAGTATTTTTTTAAAAATACTAATCAAATTAGTAGAAAATACAAATTAAATTAGTAGTTTTAAAAAACTACTGAATGAAATCGTAAATATGCACCAATAAATTAGTAGTTTTGTTCCACTAATTGAAATGGTGGAGCAATTTTCACTAATTCAACATACAGAGTAAGCTTAAATATAGACATTTGACACTTTTTAGTACAAGACGTAGTCGCACGAATGGATATTACTCTATTAAAATTTACATATGAAGTTCCACCATCGTTACTAAATGTAATAGCATGCAGTTTACCTAGCCTAAACAAAAAATCTCTGCTATCGACATTTCAGATAAAAATTAAAAAAAATTATTTACCCAATTAATAAGAACAAAAGATAAAATACAAAGTAAACCATCATACAACCTCCCTGTACGATTAATAACTGAAAAAAAAACGCGACCGCAAGTTCAAGGCATGCGAAGGGTATATATGTATATACGCGCGAGTCGCGCGTTATAATCGCATTAAAAATCGTATCGACCTCTAAGCGCCGGCGCATACGTAACGACGAGCCAGAGCCCCCTCCTCACTCTCGTGCTCACTCCCTCTCTCGCGTATAAGTCAAGCTAGCAAGGGAAACGTATTAGATGCAGCGCGAGAAGAAGGAAATATTACCTTATTATATTCAGAGCGCGCGCGTGTCGAGGAAAAGTTGCTCTGCTCGATCAAACTATAATGTTCGCTAGCGCTCGGCACACCTAATTCGAATATCAGTTTCCCATTGTTCCATGATGGAAAATATGCTGCGAGCACGCGCATGTACGCGGTTCTTTTTCCATTTTTTTTTTTTTGTTATTACGAATTACGCGACACGAGCTGGTATATACCGAACTCTGATTTATGCAACGAGAGCTTATTGATATTCCACGGGAGTACGAGGCTGTATTAGCGTGCTTCTCATTTTTTCTTCCGAACGCAAACCTTGGTAGTTTTGAAAGTTCAATATTGTGAAGCACAACGTTTGCGTTGTGGTATTGGTATTTTAAAATTTTTCAAGTTTAGTTATATTGGGTTGATGAAGTACTAATAGCGAGGTTTTAGAACCTAATGAAAGAAAGTTTTTAAAACACATCTTTCGACATTTAAATTAGTTTTAAAAACTCGAATGGACGTAGTCGTAAAGCAAAAATTGAATAAATTATAATTGCATCACTGTACTTCGAATCAGATGTAAATGATTTCATTGCACTTTTCACCACAACTCAATTTAACTTGTCAAAATTCTGACATGCGGATAAAACTTTGAAACCTCCACGAATTAATTTCCACGTATATTTTTCTCTCTATAATATTACTTCCAAGAGATCACGTATACTGAAGTTATAAGCTGCGTGGGAGTCGATGCCACGTAATTTTGCCAAACCCACGCTCCTGCGTACATTCAGAACAAATTCCCACTAGATACTTTGCCACCGTAAACAGGCATTTCTTCACAGCCGTTAAATCCTCCCTTACAGCCACGCGTCTAACAACTCTGCAGTAACCAGGATCAATTAACCTAGTAAGCTACGTGCACCAGAACTCGCATACACACTGCTCATGAGGTTAATCTGTCGTGCACGTGGCAACTGTAGATCAGTGCGCAGGCACCTATAGCAGAGGCCTCACTTTCGCGCGGATCAATCTCGTCCGTCTCCGTTGAGATACACAGTGCAAGTGTGCGCCAGCTCGCGTACGAGTGTGTCTGCCGGATTTGCGGTCGCGCGCGCACGTCTCTATATATGTAGGTATATATACACTTGTGCAGGCTGCGACGCGAGCGCCACTTGAAAAGTGAGCCGATGCTCGATGTCACACGCCGCTTAATTGGCTTTTGAGTGCATAGTAGGCTATATACTGGATTACGACTGTGCGTGCGATGCATTTTATGCGTGGATCATGTGAGATTTATATAGGGCGTTTATATATGGCGGTTGATGGGCATGCCAGAGGGTTGGAGTTTACAATGGAGCTCGAGGAGTTGCGTGGGTAGCTTTGTGCGCATGTACTTTAAGTTGATGAAGATTTTTGGAAATAAAGGGGACCGTTGCCATGGAGTTTTGGTGGAAGAACACGAATAAATGGACGGCTTACCTCAGTTGGCATTTTCTACTTAAATGTGATTGAATTACGTTTCGCGCTCACTTAATCTCCCTGCTCATCCACGTTGAATGGTCTATTTACATAATGTACTCGATTATATGTTTGGAATTCATGTAGCAGAAATATAAATGTATTATTATTAAAGTTATTATTCCTTTATTTTACCAAAGTGTATTCTTGCAAAACAGTGAAATATTAAAAATACATTTCTTTTCCATCCACCAACTCTTGATTATTCTACGTCTATTCATACCTATATTATATTTACTTAAAATTCTCATAACATCAAGGGACAATTTATAATGGAGTTGGCAAGTCAATTAAAACTCGAGCGCAAAGAACGCGTGAACCGACGCTTTTTAACGATAAACTTTTTACAACCGCAGCTTACTCGAAATTCTGGTGGCTTTAACCCTCGGACAATCCGTATATGAATCCTCCCGTTTCCCCGCATTGTCATATACAAAAGTGCGACGAAAAAAAGAGCATCAGTTCTCGTATACATACACACACACACACACAACTTGATATCCGGAGTACAAAAGGCCGCGGGCGAAATTACCATAACAATATCGGATAGCCACAAAGCTCAGCCGCGATAATGGCTGCGCGCGCGCGCGCCTGGGAGCATAAATCAGCCGCGAGCAAATCAGAATTTTAGTCAACCGCGCACGCGTGCAACTCTTTCGCGACCGCGCTGTAACTCTCTTCGCACGCAGCAATGTGTTTATCTCGTTCTCGTGAGAAGATACGAGAGGGAAAAGCGACAGTGGTGAGGCTGTACGATCCCTCCCGAAGGGAATGAATGAGAGCGTGCATGGCTAGCCGAGGGACATGAACACACACATAGATCGTTATATATACACACTCACTTGTACGTGTGCTAACAGAGAAAAAGAGTGAGAGGGAGGGAGGTGCACAGGTGACTCCACAACGTGTACACCCCGGGAGAGACATCGGTCGGTCGCCCACGCACCGGGGATTAGCTTGCCACGCCACCACCGTCACCGACAACACCCCTCGAGCTTTTTCTCCTCTCCCTCCTACTCGCTCTTTCTCTTTTTCTTTCTACTGAATGGAACGAAGCGGAGAAGAGTGAGGGAGAGCTTATTGTTAATGGAGAGTCGCTGGGCCGGAGAAAAGGCCTCTCTCTCTCTCTATCACTCTTTTCTCACTGAGTAGAAATTTCTCTTTCGCAGGGATTTTTCTTATATTGCCTCTTTGGCTTCGATGATGTGAGGGAGTATAAGTATACATATAGATAGCAGGCGATCATTTTCAGACGCTTGTTTCGGACTGATCGTGTTTGACGCGCGAGTAGCCCGAGATTGAGGCTGTTGTGTTTTGGGCAGATATTGATCGCTGAAATATTTAGACATGCGCCATGAAGAGTCGTTTAGATTGATCGAGTGCAGCCAACGATAGGGAGAAAATGTATAATATAAGTGGAATATAGTTTAGCTAAATTAAATTTATTTTAAAATTGTAATATATTCAAAGGTGAAAAATTCAGTATAATAAGGCAAATGTTGTTTTGAATAATGATTTAACAATACATCGGGTTATTTGAAGAAGAAGAGCGTGTGAAAAATATATGCTTTCATTTGCTTTGTTTAAATATACACGCTACCTCGCATTTAAAACCGTAAAAAGAGCACTTGAGAGCACCTGTTTAAGTCGCGTTGAGAAAGAGAAAGTGTTGCTAATCATTAAGTAGCGACATTGACGTCTTCCGAGTTCTACGAGACGACATGTCTTTAATACAACGAGAATTTCACTTCTTCTTAGGAGGTTAATGGGTACTTCTTAAGCGTAACAGATACTTGACTTTAAAGGAACACGTAAGATCACAGAATCAAATAATTCGAGTATGAGTGATCTTTAAGTTATAGAACTATTGTGAGGCGTAAAAAACGCGAGGATCGTATTCAAGCTGTATTCTTTCTTCATTTACAATTACAACTTTCACTAGTAGTTAAAGAGTGAATTATTGAGATCAAGAAAACATTAAAATATATATAGCTATAGATGAGATTTCACATCACATTTAGTATAGTAAATGGCTATAAGAAAATGAGGGTCTAAGCCGTATATGAATCCATTTTCTTCTGTAAGTTAAAGTCTGAAAATCTAAAGGTACTGCAGAAAATAAGAGAACTAAAATTATTACTTATCGTACTTATACCGAGAAACTATTCGTCTTTAGAAACATTTACTATCTCACTTTTATTTTGTACAAAGTAACTTTCTACCATAGGCAAAGCCGTAGCCCAATTAACAAATTAATCCTACAACATTGCATCCTGCAAATTGAAGCTTCATTAAGAGCATCAAGATAGCATAAAGCAGCTGTGCATAAGTATGGCAACCCTGCTCGTAAGAGCCTGGCCATCAGACGCTTCATCGGCCGTATACTCGCGCTATATGCAACGCGCATCAGCAAAGAAACTCAGTGAAGCGCGTACGCACAAACTGCGTATCTATATGTATATGTATATAACACCGTTGCACGGAGCTAAACTACATCATTAAATTCACAGAAACATAACCAAACCCGCCTCCGCGCTTTCGCTCTGAACATGTACAATGTACCACAGTGGCTAAAGCAAAGCAGCTGTCTTTATTGATCCTCTCCCACCCTTCTTCTCTCCATCGTATCTTACGTTTTCGAGTTTCACAAGACTCGCGTTCTGTTGTGGCAAAGTAGTTTGATATTTCGAAGCTCGAGCAATAGACTGCGTGGACTGCTTCATTATACACACGCTATTAGTAATTAACGGGGGAATCGCTTAATTATTGAAGCGAGAGAGCGTAATCGCTGATCCGATTGATTTTGGAGCGGCGCCGTGTATACATAGTCGACATTCTGATAATTCAATGCTATAATTACTCGTATAATGAATATTTTAACTTTAACATAACTTTAAAGAACAAGTGTATAGAGAAATATTATACTGCTTATTTGTAACACTTCTATATTTTTCATTTTTACTTTTTAATTTAAAAAATGTATAACATTTTCATTTTAGCTTCATATTTAATAACGAAGAATTAGTCTTTTGTGCAAAGGATTTGTTAAAAATATGCTTTCTACTGCTGTTCTTTAGAAATTTTAATTAATAAAATTGAAATGTTATTTTGTTATAATGAAAAAATGTACGAACAGGAAAAATTACATATAACAATAACTTTATTAATCCGCATTTCTTTATCCATTAAGTTATTGTTTGTAAAAAGTCATTTCGTAAAAATTTTCGTAATAAAGTTTTAAATAAGAAGCTAAAATGAAAATGTTACACGTTTTTCAAATAAAGTTTGATTACGAAAATTTTCACGAAATGACTTTTTACAAAAAATAACTTAATGGATAAACAAATACGTGTTAATAAAATTATTGTTATATGTAAATTTTCCTGTTAGTCAATAGGCATTTGAAATGATAAATAATATTAAACCGTGAATCATTAAAAACTAAATTTCAATGCATATGTAGTTTTGTATGCATTTTATACTCTAAAAGTATGTTGATGCACTATCTGTTTTAAAAGCTTATACCAGTCTGCTGAATAGAATTAATACAGATGAAGCTTGCGAAGTACTTTAACGCAGCATAAAATTTATTAATTTTAATAAAATCGTAGAGTTCACATGAGTTTTGAAAAAAGTGAAATATACGAACATGAAAATTCGTGAAATAACGCAAAAAAGTACGTGTAGAGATCGAGGGCGCGAAAGTGCACTAAATTCATTTGGTTTGCGTTCATGGCGACAAATGAAGCAGGAAAGGCACTAAAGATAATAGCAAACTTTGTGTATTTAAGCTTACTTTATTTAACTGCACATTACTACTTCAAGCAAAATATTATTCACGTATAAATTAGTCAAAATAATTTTCCTGCTATGATAAAAGTTGAAATCACATGAAATCATGTACTTATCTGCAATAAAACTGACTTAATATTACAGCAATATACTTTTATGAAAAAGTTAAACCTGCTTAACTTTATTCGAAATAATGTTGGTAAAGGTTTTCAAGTGATTTTTGCTTTCAATTTTTTCCTTACAAAAAGCTTTGAAAGTTTTTTGTGTTTCAGATAGATATATTGAGATACTTTGATTCAGCTTTACTATTCTATTCTCTTTTTTTATTAATTAAAATTTTATCCGAGTGTCGATCTTTTTATTGAATTATTAATATAATGTGGTAGTACCAGTTTTTTTTTCAAAAAGAATTGCGTATTTCATTTTTATTTCATTGTGGTAAAAAATAACGATTATTGCTAAACATGTTTTTTACTTGTTAGTTATAAAATATTAGTTGGATATTTTTATTCTTAGGTAAAGACAAAATAAATAATTTTGTTATAATTTATAAAACTTATATAATGTACCGAAAATAGTAAATAGTTAAAAATGAAGTGAGTTATTTCATTTTAAATAATTGTTTATGTGAATCATGTGAAATTAATTTTAAATGCATGTTATATTTCAGTAACATTTCATAAAATATAGTACCTTAACTCAGTCGCAAACTATTTTGAAAGTTTCAATTTATTGCGTTACAACTTGCACATTTAATGACATTTAAATAAAACTTTTTAGCACTACAATAGAAATGTAAATCTTCAACATCGGAAATTAAATTATTGTTTGAATTGCATTTAGAATATATAATTTGAGTTATTGAAAAGTCATTCAAAGATTATAATTAAAATTAGATGATATATATATATATATGTATATATATACACACTCAATTCTCAATAACGAAAGTCTTATTGACTTTTCTTTTCCATTCACATCCAAATATGATTTGTATCGTACACTTATCTTGCACAACCGCAGTGCTTGCATCACTCTCCCAACAAAACACCGAAAATAACGATGAACTAGTTAGTGCAGCATCGATTTTATCCTATCGCTTCAACCTATTCATTCATCCGCTACAAGTATCATCATCTTCTCTTAAATCGTCACCTTCTTTAATATCATCTCACCTCATACTTACATTTTCCATCTCTTCGCCATACCATCCTGGATTCTCTCCTCACGACACAATAATTTTCGCGCACGCATACACACATTCAAGCAACGACCTGACGTCAGCGCGTTGGTTCATCAATGGCGCTCTGGCCGCTCCTTCGATTTCTCTCGCATATACGTGCGTATATACATACACGTTATACGCGTGCGCGTGCGCCAGTGTCCAACCTTGCGCGTCTGTGTGTGTGTTTGCGGCTACATACAGTTCGCTTTTTTCGCGTCGATTTTTTTTACTTGCTACAATGCCAGAGGCTGGAGAAGGGGAAACAGATGTGAGCGTGGGACGTGTAATTATTTTGCCGTAAATATTTCAGGGAATCGAGCTTTTTCCCGACAATTTCTTTTATTTTTTCGTCTACATTTAATGGAACTGGGTTATACATACATGGGCTTTCATACGATTGTTGATTATTGCGATAAGTGTATGAACGCCGGCAGCTTTTTCGCGAATACGGTGGATATATTTAGGACCTTGAGTGAAACTTTTATTTCATACGTAATCTCTGAATTTTATAAGAGTTTTGTTTCATAAATTATAGTGGAAAATGTAATAGCCGTGGTTAAAATTAAGTTTATATACGTTAATTGTTTACGCCGAGGTTTACGCACGTGTAGTTATAATAAAAAGGGGCATTAACACAGTATGCAATAGTCAAATATATTTCTATCGTTGACCTCGTTGCTATGAACACAAGTTGAATTGATCATCATGTAATGAATTGCTTTTTACCTCAGGCTACTATAGTAAAAATATCTATGACATATTCTCAAAATATTGAACTTAATGTATACAATTGATATGCTAATTTTATTAAAAAATTCTAAACTATAATGAAACAATCCTTGAAATACACACCTTCTCTTTCTCACTCTATAGCGCTGATCCTTTATTAAATCTTTTATTCGCTCTTTACGTGCCACTCATAAACACTTCACCATTAAGCGAAACGCCCCGTAAACTCTGCGCACGCTTAAATCCCGCGCAACAATGAAACTTTCATTTGACCATCGGTCGCTGACTCTCTTAAAGCCTTGGCAGTTCTGTGGATTGTGCTTTTTCAACGCGATACTACATAAAAGAACGAACCGCTAAACGAACGAGAAAGAGACGCACGAATAAATTGCACCTTTCGTCGTCGCTTTTTTCAAATTACTGGGCAACGAGAGAACGCAAACGGAAATTATATACGCATGGCAAATTTCGAGCGTAAACCCATCCGCACGCTCAGTTCTCTTTTGCTACCCTTTCGTTTCCGCGCCCGTGCTTCCTTTTTCATTAGTACGTATACAGGGGTTGGATTCCAGATTTATATGTACTTTTTCCGCGACGCTCGGAAATTATATGCAAATCGTTTCGCTGGTTTGCTGGAAAAGAAAAAATAAGTGGAGAGGCTGAGCGAAAAGAATAACCATTGAAAAGGAAATTAAAGGTACTCTTAAGGTGATACTCTAGTATAATCGAAAGAAAATTCAGTTCACTGAGAGGTTAGTCAAATAATATCGATTCATAAAGTAGCTATATAACAAGTATGGCATTGATAAGAGTAAAATATTTTTATCGTATAATTGTATTAATTATATTAGCAATAATATTGAATAAGTGCAAGTTGTGTAATGGCTTAGTCTAATACGAAGTTGAAACAGATTATAGTATTTTTGGTCTTTTAAAGCTTAATTAAAGTACACCTATCTTTCACTTTATGCTTACTTATAAATTTTATATATAAAGAAATTACTCTCGAACACGTTTGAGCGTGAACATTTGATTTTTAAACATTATTATTTCGTAAAAAAATATTTATTTATCTGAAAAAAATGTATTTTCAGACCAAATTACTACTTTGATAATTGTAACAATATAGAACATAATTTTTTTTAATATTTTATATTGTTCAAAACTGTAATATAGTTCAGTTATATAGTAGTATAATCTGCTTTAAAGTTTTATAAAAATATGATTTTCCAATAAGCTATACGTCAATATCTCCATAAATTGATATTAATAGAAAAATAATTGAATGAACTATATAACGCTTACGAAGCTATACAATATGTATATATTTACGTTTTTCATTAAAAAAAAACATTCATTTATACATATAACATATAATAACATCTATATAGCTTTTGGCTTACTTTACTTAACCGCGTTGTATATATAATGGGTAACAAATAGTAATTCTTCGGAAAGCAGCACTGATGAAGCCTCGAAAATGCGTTTACAGCCCCGAGAAGCAAGTATAAGGCACGGCCAAGGAAAAACAATAAGGGTTGAGTGTAAACACGTATCGGTCATGAACCAGACGCGAAGGGTTGGTATAACGAGACTCATATGACGATGTCGAGTATAACGGTTAAGAATAAACGCGCCGATAGCCCTTTCATCGTATAGCCGCGCATCAGTAACGACACTTTACCTTCGTCGATTACGCCGTCCGCACGACGTATACGCACAGCCTTGACTCGTTATAATAAATATTGCGGAATCTATAAATAAAATATCTGCGACTCTTACTTATTCATTTGATGTGGGACATACAGAGAAACGAGTCAATAAACGAGGTTGTTGCGCGAACGAATGGGAGATCTTTTTCAAGAATGTATACCGTACGGTGTTGCTATCTTGATAAGCATATATATCTATAATGAAGAAAAATAGGAAAACTAATTCATAGCAGCATTTTTCAAAAACAAATAACGTATGTTATACAAACTATAAGTATATTTTTACTTGATAAAATGGAATTTGTATTTATTATGAAATTACTTATAATTTGGAGTATAATGATCGATATAACATCGAAGAATAGAAGAAAATATTCAAAATTAAGTGAAAACAGCTTGCTGCTAAGTGAGGTCAATCATACAGTTTAAGGGGGTTATCGTGATTTTAAAATGGATTCACTATTTAGTTGTAATGTCATAAGTTATTAAAATGTAATAATGTAAGTACACACACATATATGAAAGGTAAATACTTTCTGAACCAAAAAAAAACTATTTTGTCGTAAAAAATTGTTAATCGGAGACGTAGATATTGTTCAATAAGTAAAAAAGTTTCTTTCGCATTTTGCCAATTTTTTATTTTTCATTCGATTTTAATGTTTAACGTCTCATTTTACTCCTTCACCATTCGTCTATGACCCATCCAGGCTTATATTATGAAATAATTAATATACATGAAGCAACATGTAATTGTTTACAGTACAATACAGTATAAACTTGAATTTTATTGTGCTTAAACTGTAAACAATTACATGTTGCTTCATGTATATTAATTATTTCATAATATAAGCCTAGACGAGTCATAGACGAATGGTGAAGGAGTAAAATGAGACTTTAAACATAAAAATCGAATGAAAAATACAAAGTTGGCAAAATGCGAAAGGAACTTTTTTACTTATTGATCAATATCTACGTTTTGAATTAACAATTTTTTATGGCAATAGTTTTTTTCGGTTCAGAAAGTATTTGCCTTTTATACCCGTGTGTACTTACATTATTATATTTTAATAATTTATAACATTAAAATTAAATAGTGAACCCATTTTAAAATCACGATAACTCCCTTAAGCTATTTTCATTGACATTCAATTATACTTTTCTATTTTCAATACTGGCTATAACATTATATTGGATGTCATTAGTAAAAATAAATTATTTGAAAATTCTATAGCAAGACGTTGAATGCATGTTTTTTAAACTTTACCACGTCTAAAATAAAAATAACGATCCTGATAAAATGCTAAATACGGAAATTTTTAATATTCTATTCGAAAGACGATTTTTGCTCGAGTTTTATTAATAAAACAGCTGTTACATAACTTATTTAAGTAGATAGTTTCTGTACTGAATCTATTTACTTGACAAATCATAATGAACCACGAATAAACTATTACTTTACTGGACTTGGAATATTCTATTTTGGAAGCTTTCATGAATTCCAACTTGCACATTCTTCCGTTTAATTTTGGAAGTTCATTCAATAAACATATAACGAGATCGATAATCGCCCCAATGCGACCACGAATAAAATCAGCAAACGCTTCAGCTATGAATTATTATTATCATTTCTTTTTTTCACAGAATTTAATAACGTCTTTTCAAATGTTCACCCTTTCAACTGAATATACTCCAACAGCACAATGAATACTTTAGCTCTAATCTCAGAATAATAAAGCTTCACTCGTGACGTCATTGAAACCACACGCACGCTCCACGCTGAACTTTGGCTCTTTATAAGCATCCCAGCGATGCTGCTCGCTATGTACAGTATACGGACAAATCGAGCAAACGAGTATATATCTATACACACGAAGCAACGTATATTGTTATATATTTATAATCTGCTAACGGCAAAAACCCAGTAACAACCGGTACGAGCTGGTCCAACGATGGACCGCTCCTTGTTTAAAATACAAAGCTCACGAGCGTATGTGCTACTTCCTGCCTCCAGCCACATTCGTTTCATTATGGATGGACCGGAGTCTCTCCTTGGCAGTCGCACCACGAGTAAACGCTTGCACGGAAAATTGGGGTGTCGTCGTCCTGAGTATAAGACACTGGAAGGAAGCAACCCTCGTGCGCGTGCGCGCTCAATAGAACGAGCGAGGGCTCTCGAGAGGCTGCAAGCGAGCGAGCGAGTGTCGGCCTAAATGTCCGAACTAGCAATCTTATAGCGCCAAGCGTATGTATGTGCCCTTTATATATCTTTTCAACGCGTTTTTCAAGCTTTTTATCTGTTTACGTCCCTTTGGACGAAGCTTCGCGTGCGTTATACAAGGGACGTGTTAGAGGGAATGGGGTAGACCACAAAGTCATGGGAGAGAGCTAGAGCTAAATGAGAAGGGACAGTTAATCCCATCGCGCGTGCTTTTCATTGCCACGCGAGTACACTGTTGACGTCTCGAGCGGTGGACGCGGGAGGGAATACATTAGGAGTAGGGTGCTTGTAAGCTGATGAGGATGTATAAAGTGTTTTAGTTTTATTGGGTAGGATGCCATATACATATACGTTTCTTCGGACAATTCTTTCAGTTCTTTATATATATATTGAGACACGTGCACTAGAGTAAATTGTCACTGTTGTGGAAAACAGGGTATGAAATACATCTTCGATCAAAATACAGTACTATTTATTTATTGTTTTATTGTCCTCCCGATTTAATTATGACGTGGTCTATTTATACTCGAATCCAGTCGATGTCTTAGCTATCGTAACGTCAGAAAGAAATCGAAATGCAAATATAAGAAGAGTTAATTTGAAATTATTGTTAAAACATAAATTACTTTCCACGAATGTGCTTAGAATATTAAAATCAATCTAGTACAAAACAGTTAAACATACAATTAAGTTTCTTTAAAATTATAGAACTACAACTTTCATTTAGAACTTTTAGAAAAGGAAGTATATGCTCAGCGTCATCTCATAAAGTTAGCATTTGCAAAGTATGCAAACAAACCTGAACAATCACAAGTCTAGAACTTGCTGAAAAACTTTTAAGTGCCGCATGATTATGCAAAATTTTTCATGTAAGCAAACATGAAAATAAGTTTACGTGCATAAAATAAATATACGAATTTCTGGGAAATTCTCACATTTTTTCAAATTAATTCTAGCGTAAATTCTGAGTAAAATAAAAGAGGTCATATTTTAAGAAGAAAAAGTCATCATTCGCGGATCAATAAAAGAAAAAACATACACCTTTCAAGAATAATTGGACAAAAAGCCACTGAAGTAAAATAAAACGCCTACTCGTGAGATTATAGATAAAAAAAAAGTGCGTTCCTAATTGAAGAGACTTTTCACAGTGCGCCACACGGCACGTGCTCTTTCTCTCTCTCTCCGAACCTTCGCAAGTACTTAATCTTTCTTTCACGACGAGACTACATTTTTCTTGCTCTCGTTCTTTCTTACCTTCCCGCTTCATCTCTCATTCTCTCTCTCTCTCTCTCTCTTACTCTCTCTTTTTCTTTTTCACTTCCCGTCTCAACTCACCACCTAATCTCTTTCATTTCCTTGTCGTTACATCTGCTGGCGCTCGCTTCCTATAAAATCACATTTACTCTCTCGTTTTGCGAGAATCGTCTGGTACTCTCCCACAGACACAGTTTCAGACTACGCGCTCTTGTCCCATTTTCCCCGTTCACTCTCACTTCACACCCCTAAAAGAAGAAGAAGAAAAAAAAACTCTTCTCTCGGTGAGTCCTCGTTTTTGTTTACCACCGCCTCTTTCTTCTCCCCTCGTTCACTATACTCGATAGCTCGCAGCCTCGTGGGTGTATTCGTCGCTTGCTCGCTCTATACCTATACTCTCCCATTCAGCTCTGCTCTGTCTCGCGTGCGCGTACGTATCGACCCTCTGCCGTTCACTTTCTGCCCAGTAGGAGCAGCAGCAGCGGTGGCGGAGCGCTCGCTTGTATGCCTGCACATCTTCTAGAGTAGGATTCTCTCGTGAGGAGGGTACATATATATCTGCGTGTGTGTGACGAGAAGTCTCGCGTGTGCCGGGGGAGTTTTGCCTTTTTTCTTCTTCCTCTACCGTGCGTATATCGAGCACGGATTTTTATTGTACGTCAGACCCGCGTCATCGCTTTTTACTGCCTTTTTCCGAGATATATTTATGCGATAGCTTGATCTTTCTTAATAATTTGCACGCTCAAGATTTCACGAAGTCTTACTTCGGAAGCTTCGGGTTTGTATCATATTGGTATACGCACAAGAGAGGGGATGCTATACAGCTGGCTTGTCGAAGAAATCGTTTGGCCCGATGCCCGTGATTAAACATAGATGCACTGTGTACTACAACGTTGTTGTAATCGTTAAGCGAAGTTGCGACCAATGTTTGAAATTTTAAAACAAGAGACTTGAGGTTAGTTTCATTTGACAAATAAACCATAATCGTAAATAATTAACTATTTACCTAATTAAACATTCCCATGGAAGAATAAAATCACGCAACAAGAGTAAAATTCTTTTACCATAATAAAAACGCAACATTAAGAATAATAAGACGTATTTATTCTAATCCACCCGCATCTGAGCTACTTAGCGCAGATTAGGAGCCATAAAGATGTCCAACTGCATCGTAGCAAACAATTTATTGTCCCTCCTCACTAATTCTCGAACCCCATACTTTTTTAAAATTTATGGCCGCTTCTCGTCGACTAGACTTGCATTTTAGCAAAATATAAAACCACTCACGACTCCATAGCTGCTAAAGATAGAAGATGAAGCTTCATAATGGAGCAATGCAATACGTTATAATAAGTATAGGATATAGTACTCCAGATTTTTCACTCCTAATGGGAAGTAAATTCGCTTTTTACGTCACACTCTATATTGTCTCGCTTTCTCACTCGCTATTTGCAGCGCTGGAAATCCTTCTGTTCTCTCTCGAGCGTTGCACGCTGCAATTAGAATGGCGACGCGAGAACTCTCCGTGCTAAAAGCTCGATGATAAGATTATTACTACAAATTGTCTTTGATTATCTGACTTTTAAGATGGCGGTGGAGCGCTTCAATCAATTTTATACGTCATCTATTTAAATTCAAAGAAATAATTGAGGTGACATTCTCATTTCAGTGTATTCTTATTTAATATATACAGTTATCATAAGGTCTACGTATAAATAATAGTCTTCTTTATTAAAAGATTTAAATTCTAATATTTCAGAGCTGCGTGTACACATTTTATAATCGATATGACGTGATAATGCGTTTACGTCATACAAAAGTATAATTCCTTTTATTTGACATTTTTATAATTTTAGAATTTACGGTTAATATTAAAATCTGCATTGTTTTATAATGTAAAAAGTCCCAAGTTCTTTAGTTTGTAAATAAATAGTAGAAATTTACAAACATGTGTTACGTGAACAAATTAAGGATGTTCGGCTACAACGCATGTACTTAATGTATATTAAACAATATGTAAATTATAATTTCCACGCACGTCAATCTTACTACGCTTGACTGAATCTAACTGAAAAATTTATTAATAAATTACAGGGCGTGATATTCAATATTCCAAATTACTTCTAATTCAGTTCTTCACAACTCCAAACAAATATATTCTTGTTGGTCCCTATATTGATTTCATTGCTTATTATTTGTTAAAAATAGATAATCAATAGAGATTCATACAAAATTTAAAACTTGTTATTTTGAATTTACTCACCCTATACAGAATTCTATCCTACATTTCTCTGTCTAATGCATAAACAAAATCGTGAATATGCTACAACCTAGATCATTGCTAAAACAACATTATAGTATCGGCAAAAACAAATCACCATTAAGCAAATCGCTTGACCCAGAACCATAGTTTTCCCATTTCACTCCGTATATAAAAGTCAATCTTGTCTCCTACGGCTGCAGTTGGCCTCGACAGTCTCGAATATAATAGCCTGACTTTCCCATGACCGTGTCCAAAACTCAAGAAATCGTGCGCAACTCCTTAGCGAGAAAGTGCCATCATCCGCAGATAAATATACGTATATATATATATATATATATACGATCCACCTCACCCTCCAGCCCTTCGCATTCAGAACCCGTGGCGCCTCGTTTCTTCGCCGTCATTGTCTCCCCCAGACTCGGTCAGCCATGTGCGTGTGCCAGATACTCACACACTCTTGCGTCAGCTTTATCATTCCCTTTGACCTTCCAGCCTTGGCTCTGCTGCCATATACGAAAGACCTCGCCGCGCAAGCTTCGAGAGAAAAAGTTTCTGGCACACGCGCGCGTGCGACTTCGTGATAGTTTGTGGTGCTGCTGCTGCTGCTGGTGGTGGTGGTGGTGGTGGAACCTTTGGGCGCCGGAGCGCACGGAATGCTAATTGGAAAATGTGTGCGCGACGCGCGTTAGCGCGTACACACGCGCGCGCGTCGAGAGCTCGAAGCAAGCGAGGGAGAGAGTTGATCGATATGCATACCACGCGGGACGATGCTTAATCGAGTGTTTGACACGGCCGACGATTGAATATTTTATCCTTTCTTTTCGCACCCGACGAATCGCGTATGCGCCGTGTATAGCAGTGAGTTGTATGTTTGCTCGGACGCGAGGCGTCTGCGCTGATTGGATTTTCGTCGTTAAATTTCAATTACTGACCTTTTTTTTTCTTTATTGACCGTGTACATATAAGCGCGCGGACAGCGTGTATAGGGGGATTAATAAAGATGAGGCGGCCTCGCGTTATTTTCCGGAAGATTATGCGCGTGTAGAACACACAGATTTGCGATGGGCTGCGAGTTGAGCGAATTGATAAGTTCACGAGTAGAAAAGCTGTCAGTTCGAAGATAAGCGTTTAGTCGCGGATAAACAAGTCAGCTCGTGTTTAGTTAGTTAATAGATAATGCACGGATAAAGATTTTTTTCAACGGGGATATGTACAAGGAGGGAATTTTATTTTACCATCGTTTTATGAATGAGCAACTAAATTATAAAACAACCGCATTATTCTCTATTCTTAGTCGAAATTGGTTTATGGTTAAGCTTGATATTTGAGATCATTTATTCTCTTGGTAATAGAATTTTTAACGAAAAGATTACTCTATATATTGTAGGGTTTTTCAATTCCGTTGCAATCGCATTATTATAAATTATAATGTCAACCCATAATATGATGAAATTCGTTGTTATATATAAAAACTATAATATTAGCTTCCTTTAAAAAAATTCAAGTTCAACTGCGAATACTGCTCTATTTTGGCAACAGGATAACTCCTTGGCTCGAACGACTCGCCACACATACACTCCGCTTTAATTCCGTCCAGTGATTTACGACAATACTGCGGCGTTGTACGTGTGAAAAAAAACTACGTTATATACACCGTGACGAAATACTGCGCCTCGCACGCGCGGTGTAGCTCTTTTACGATTCTTCCAAAATAACCTCGCGAAATTTCAGGATTTTCATCAGTCCATTTTGCTTTCCATGTACTGTCTATACGACTTCATTCCCACTCCTTTGCGTATGACGCAAGAAAGGAGAGGAAAATGGAGGTATTTACGCGATCGTCGATCGATGTCTCGATGACAACCGCTCTGGTATAGGACGAGAGAATGTCGGAGACCGCGTTGATAACGATATCTCACGACTGCAGGAATGGTATGGAGACGCAAAGAGAAAACGAAATCGAGAGAGAGAGAGAGAGAGAGAAATAGAGAGAAGGGGGCAGTGAACGAATCGGGGATATTGTGGAGCGAGAAGAGGTCGAGAGAGTCTGCAGCACACTTCCTGATTATATAATTGCACGAGTATGCGGGGGAGAGAGAGAGCCAGAGAGAGAGAGAGAGAGAGAGAGAGAGAGAGAGAGAGAGAGAGGAAAGGCGAAGGAAATTGAATGAGGGACGGTTATCGATTCACGTGCAGAAGAGCGCTCCAGAGAGAGAGAGGAAGAGAGGCTAGCGTCTTTTCGGCGAGCGTCGTGTCACACTGTGTGAGTGGGTGTCTGATTGCATTTATAATATGCCGGATATTGGGTCGTGCGTGTGTGTGTGTGATGCCGAAGGATGATGGAATTTCTTTTTCATTTGGAACTCTAATGGAAGAATAATATGATTTAGCTTTTGTTCCGCCTTCTCGTCTTACTGTGTACAACTGTTTCTACTCAAAGTATATAGCAGCATCGTCTTCACACGATATACGCAGTATATTTATGACCATGGTGTGTCTGAATTTTTAAAAAAAATTTCCACTTTAAGCTTTTCTTACTTTACTTTCTTTCTTTCTTAAACATCTTATATATATTTATATTTTCTCTTATTATTAATATATATGTAAGCAAATACCACGTTTCAAAAATAGCCAGTTCAGTGGTGTATTTATAGCGATGCTATATCAATACGAAATGCAAGGATATTTCTTTTACAAAAAAAAAATAATAATAAAAATAAAAGTCGATAGAGTATACCCACGCAACTAAACCACAATGACGCGACAAATTGGTCACTTTTTTAAATTTACGGTGTAAAAATAGACACAGCAGTCCAACTGCGCGAGCGAGTGAATCAAAAGTAAAACAAAGCAACGAAATCAAAGGATAGCGCGGGCGAACGAAGCGAACGGCGAGATAGAGCTCGAGCGAGACACGTGCGCGTAAAGTGCGACGATAGGAGGCGCGAGATAAAACTTATCGCTGCCCCCTGGCGACTCGTTCGAATTGAACGTAATTTTTTCTTTTCTCTCTCTCTATATATACGCTACAGACGATAGACCGACGTTACGCCCTTTCACCTCGTGTTTCTTTCTGGTTCGTACTCACACTTCCCTCGTCGCCTCTCTCATTCTTTATCGCCTCGCCACCGGTCCTTTGGGGACATTTTTATGGTAGTCCAATTCGGTGTTTGGCTATTTCACCTTTGTTTCATTTATCGAGAAAATACGTTGGTAATTTCAGACAAAAGTTCCAATGTACGTTCTTCATTAGGAGTATATACGAGAGAACGGATGGATAAAATTAATTATATTCGATGGTGAACGCGCGTTACGTTTAATCACGTTCATGAAATACGAACGTATATCGATAAAAGAATATTTCAAGCACTGCAAAAGTGGTATTATACGTGCGAAATATGGATGGCAGTTTTCAAAATATACGGCTTCAACTCAATTAAAAATTTACAGCCTCGAGTTGATACGCATAAAACGTGCATCGTATTCTATATATCATTGTAAAATATTACAGTCATCATTTGTAATACAGATCATTCCTACATTAAATTAATAATACCCTTTCGATTTCTCATTCAGCACGTTTCGATGAATTGCAATACTGCTTTTTTTCAATTCATACATCAAAGCGCGACAATCTTAACATATGGATAATTTCATGTCAACTGAACAAGGTGAAAATTTTAAAATTGCTCAAAATTTGTAGACACTTAGTTTTTTATGAAAAAAACATGTTCCTAAATTTTT